>CM042850.1:771900-911900 GCA_023653725.1 Bungarus multicinctus
CCGGCTCTGTTAAAGGCAGTCCCAACACTGGCGCTGGCTTCGGTACGGACTACGTCTGGGTCGTTGTTTACTCCTGGGAAGATGGGCCTTCGGGGGTATCCAAGCAGAAATGCAGATCCAGCCTGTTTTGTGCTATATAGCATCACCCTTTTGAACTCTCTTTCTGCTTATGCATTCAAGGGTGGACCCATGAATAATTATATGTAAGGATTTATATGTATTAGCGTAGGTATACATACAGCTGTCATGTGTTTTATTGCATGTGTCTACTTTGGGGGAGCATGCACACATAATTTCATTTGTGCCAGGTGGCCCACAGTAAACATGCCAATAAGCGTATTTACTCGAGGAGAAGAAGCTCATCCTTTCTGGTGGGGGGACAGTATGGCTATTGAGCACAGCAGGCAGATGTAGGGGAAGCGTGAACGAAGGGTTGTTTCTGCTGTGTGTTCTTGCCTTGAACTTTGGGTCTCTTTTTGCTGTTGCCTTTGCCTTTGTATCCTGAGCCTTGGCCTCAGCACCCGCCCTGTGTGGCTTGGCAATCGCCTGTGTAAACTCATTATGGTGGTGCTGGCACTGGAATTGCTCCATGCAGGCCTGGTAAGTTCTAAGACTTCTCATCCCTGCTGTGTGTGTGTGTGATGTGTGTGTGAGAGAGCGAGAGAGAGGAGGAAGGAGAATGAGAGAGGAGATAGAGAGTGAAGAGGGAGGAGAGAGCGAAGAGAGGGAGGGATAGAGCAAGAGAGAGAGACATAAAGAGGGAGGGGGAGGGACAGAAAGAGATAGAGAAGCAGCACATAGGATGACCCTGAGGGCAGATGAGAAGGGAGGGTAGGAGTGATGGGGAGGGGCCGAGAGTACCTGGTGAAGGGGGGTCATACTCCTGTGTGTGTGTGTGTGTGTGAGAGATCAGCATACTGGAGGGCATGGGGGGGAAGAGTATGTGTGTTGGAAGAGGCAGTGGGAGAGGCGGGGGGGGAGAGTGGTCGAGCAGCAGGCATGATATTGTGGGAGACAGCGGGGCGGGGATGGGTTGGCAGATAAAAGGGGCGAGAGGTCGCATGCCCCCAACCCTCCCCACCTACCGTGTTTATTCAGGCGGAGGGACGTAGTTGAGCAGGAGCAGCCCCAGGTTATCTCGCCCAGGCTCAGGCCCAGCACAAGCGCGTGCCAAAGATCGGGTAGCGGTAGCCCCGATAGTGGCGCCAGTAAGGCCGACGCCACCAGCAGCACGTCTGCTGCCGACTGAGCCCGTGACATAGCTCCACTGCAGCGCTCGTGCGCCGGAGCCCCCGATGGCGGCGCTCATCGAAGGCAGTGTTTTCGTGCACCTGAGCGGAGGGGTGAAGGGGGGTGAGGGCTCAGCCGGGGTCCCCCCCGCCCCTCCCCTCCCCCACCAGCGGGACTTACGCCGCAGTGCGTGGCCGTAGGCTATCCTGGAAGTCGAAGATCGAGCGCCCAGGCCAGGCAGAAGAGGAAGCCGCCCAGCGGGCAGCACACCGTCCCCACCGCCAGCGTGGTGAAGCGCACCCGCAGCAGCACTCCGTCCCGCTCGCGCTCCAGCGGCAGCGTCCCCTGCAACATCTCGTTCCGCACTACGGCTCCCGGCGGCCTCGCCCGCCCAGATGCCGCCCGGAACTGTAGTCCGCCACCTCCGCCTCCTTCCGGCGCCGCCCGCGGCTGCTATGAGAACGAAGCGCACGACGGCCGCTTAGGCCCCGCCCACTTTCACGGGACGCCGTGCGACGTCGCCCTCCAGACTCCGCCCCCCCTCTGCCCCCAGCAACAGGGCTCTCGGTTCCCCAGCCAATAGACGCGTCCCGGGGCGCTCTGTGGCGACGGACGTCTGGAGAGACGGCGCGGCGGATTGGAGACAGAGCGACTTTTGAGGTGGGCTTAGCATTCAACCAATAGGAAGCCAGCGTGAGGCGCCGACGTCGGGGCAATAGACCGCCAATGGGAACTTCCGGGAAAAAGGTAGCGCGGGGCGGCCAATCGGAAGCCTCGCCACCCTGACGTCCCGCGCGGAAGAGCGTCGAGCGTGCGTGTATGACGCAGTTTCGCCGCCGCCGCCCCCCCCCCCGTCGCGACCTCTTGAGCGGCTGAGGCGGGTGTTGTGGAGGCGGAGCCGCCGCCGCCGCCGCTTCCCTCCGGCTCTCCGTCGCAAAAGACGCCCCTGCGAGCGAGCGAGCGAGCGAGTGTTAGGCCGGGCCGTGGGCCCCGAGCCGAACGCCGCCCTTCTTCCCTTCTCCCTCGTCGGGAGGCCCAGCCTGGAGGAGGAGAAGCGGTGAGGGGGGGAGGGGACCGGGGGCGAGGGGGAGGGGGAAGGAGGGGCCGCGCGGCTCCTGTGGGGTGGGGGGCGAGTGGGCGGGCCCGCCGGCCGAGGGGAGCGCACGTGCGGGACCAAGCGGACCGGGGTTGGGGGGGGGAGCGCTCCCGGCAGTCCGTCCGGCTCACCCACGTGAGCGGCCCGGCCAGCCGGTGTTGGGGGGAGGGAGGGAGGAAGGAGGAGGCTGCTGCGCGTGCGTTAACGGGCCCGGGAGGCAGGACCTCCCCTCCACCTCACCCCGGTGGGCGTCTGTGACAACTGGCCACGGCCGACTCGCTTCACGAGGATACCAAAGAAGGGAACCATTAAAGAAAAGGCTGCCAAAGAAGGGACAGGCGGAAATGGGAGTGGCAATAATTAGAATAAGCTATAGTTACTTTCAATAATTAAATGGGGTTGTTCAATTGTCCCATTCCCCTCCCCGTGGCTCTCAACAGAGGGATCTCCAAGCTTTGCTTGCTGAGGAACTCTGGGAGTTGAAGTCCCCGAGTCTTCAAGTTGCCCAGGCTGGAGACCCCCGTCTTAACAGCCCCCTCCCCTCCCAGGCATGTAGCTGGTGAGGAATTCACCCGGAAGGGAGCCAGACGCCAATCAGACCTGCCACGGTCTCCAGGTAGTTCCCCAGCTTGGAAAATCGTTGGAATCCCGCCTGCAGGAAGCGGCAGAACCTCCGAGCTTCTCCTCCATCCCGAAGGTGCTTTTTCCCAAAGGCAACTGGACTTGGTTTTCTCTTGAAGAACTTTCCTTTCTCATCCAAGAAGCATCTTCGGTTCTGACTGGATGGTGGAGGATGGAAGGATTTATAGTGCTTGAAGCCCTCTGGATGGTGACACACTCCCCCAGAGTCACCTAGATGTTTATCCGCACTCGGGATCACCCGGATCAAAGTACAAATGGGTGTGGAATCTTCTTGGAACTGGTGGGAGGGCTGGGTTATAAACAGGAGATTTAGGTGGTGTCTATCCCTTCAAACTCTTGAGGGAGAGGGGTGTTCAACCTTACTGTAGGTGGGCGTCTTTGAAACCCTGAAAACCCTTTATCTGACCCTGAGGGCACAGATAAACCTCAATGACTCTCAGAGCGCTAACGATCAGAGGACTGCAAGGAATACAAGTAGCAATAGCACTAAGACTTATATACTGCTTTATAATGTTTTACAGCCCTCTCTAAGTGATTTACAGCATATTTCCCCCAATAATTTGGGTCCTCATTTTACTCACCTCGAACATGGAAGGCTGAGTCAACCTTGAGCCTGATGGGATTTGAACTGCCAAATTGTAGGCAGCTGGCTGCAGCAGAAGTAGCTTGCAGTACTGCACTCTAACCACTGCGCCACAGAGGCTCCTGTAAATCCTCCCATCCTCTAATCAGTTCAGTCAGAACTGGATGAAGCTTCTTGGGACAAGAAGCGAAACCTCTTCAAGAGAAAATAAAGCCTTTTGGAGAAAGCACCTTTGCGACAGAAGAGTCTACATTTATCAAGAGTTGGTTGATCGACTCAGGACACAGCTGGAGAGCGATGCATGTGGACACGGGTTGGTTCATGTATCATGCTGGCAGATGAAGCCGAGAGTTCTCTTAGTCAGACTAGGAGTTTGTTTATTAAATTGTAAGCCACGATTGGACAGTTTACAAAGTTAAAAGCAATAAAACTATAGAAATATATACATTTTATATACATACACACACACATTTGTACACACACATATTTATTATATATAGTAGCAACAGAAATATAAATTATTATTAAATTATGGTAAAAAGATGGAGAGAGAAAAATCGGGGTGTGCAAAGGTTGAGATGAGATGTGCTATTGGTCCATTAACCACTTCCATTAGCCATGGTACTCCCCATTGGGGCCCCACACCAACTGGCAGGAGGCTTGTCGTCAGGCCCTTACAGAAGGTTAGGAGGGTGGGAGCAGATCTCAACCAGATGGGGGCAAGATGTACAGCAGGGCCCCTCTCAACCTTTTGGGCATCTGGGTCCGATTCCGTGGAGAGAGGTTTTTCCCTGAACCGGAGAAGGGATGGTTTCACATGCCTGCATCCCGTGATGGGGCTTTGCTTGTTTGCATGGGCCAGTTTCTGGCATGCTGTGGACCAGTGCGGGTCTTCAGACCGGAGGGGTTGGGGGGCCCTGTTCCACAGGCCAGGAGTTGATGTGAGTGCAACAAAGATGATGAGTTGAAAAAGTTTTTCATTAGTTTTATTGTGGTTTCCTTCCAGTGTAATTAAAGAAACTGGAATTGATGGAAGAGAATATTTGTAGGTCAAGGTTGAATGGTGCAGTCCTTGGTGCTCTCTGAGCTTGGTGGTTTTCTTGCAGGTGTTTCATGACTCAACTAGGAAACATAATCAGTGCCAAAGTCAGTGTGTTTCTTATGTTACTTAGTTGGCCAATGAAACCCTTGCAAGAAAACACCCAAGCTCAGAGAGTACCAAGGACCTCGCCAGTTCTGGAATCAAAATCACAAAATATTGGTTCTCTATTAGAGAATACAACTTTCTTTGTTTGGAAATAAAGATTCTTACCAGGAAACCCTAAGGAAATTGAGATTGTCTTAATGGTGATTCTACTGCCTTAAACAATTCAAAAGTTTAGCCACAATTGAAACATAATCAAATTGAGCTTTTCTAGCAATGATATTACATATAAAAGGCCAAAGGTTTTATCAGTAATCTTTGGATTTTGCAGTGAAGTGTTTTGCTACATTTTGTTAGTAATTGCATTAATTTGGGGGTAAATCAAATTGATTCTTGTTAATCATCAGCAAACTCTTACTAGATGTCAACAGCCTGTTGGAGTTGAATTCTTTGGACTTGCCTGCACTGAAATTAGAACAGATGCCGGCATTTCCATGCTGTAATTGGACCATTCAGCTGCTTCTGCTTGGCTGATGGTCTAATCTGGGCTGGGAAGAACCAGGCCCTGCCTGCTCTATTGTGACTTATAAAGGCATTTTCTAGTAGCATCTGGGTGGCCCTTCTGTGCGCAGGAAGGTTCTTTGAAATATGATTGTCTGAGATTTTGGGGGAGCATTGTGAATGGCAGGGGAAGGTTGACAGCACTAATGAAAATGGGACATAAAGCTGCTTGCATCATCATAAGCTAGAATATTTTACAACGTAAGAGATTGGCACGTAGGTCTCTTTCTGCCTTGAGCCTAGAGGAGAAGTATTTGGGACATTCTGGAAATACTTTTGCCCTAAAGATACTCTATGTATAATAATAATAATAATAATATTTATTTATATACCGCTCCTCTCTCGAAGGACTCGAAGTGGTGCACAGCCATATAATTAAAACATTAAATATATAAAAGTTAAAACTAAATTAAATTAAAGACCCTGGCTGAAAACAATTAAAAACCCCTCCCTTAAACCCTAACATTTGATATAAAAATTAAAATACCCAAATCTAAAATCAGCCCAAGCCGGCCTGGTCAAAGAGCCAAGTTTTCAAGGCACGCCTGAAGGTCCCCAGGTCCGTGGCTGTCCGTAACTCCGGAGGCAACCCATTCCAGAGGGCAGACGCCCCCACAGAGAAGGCCCTATTCCTCGGGGTCACCAGCCGGCACATAGATGCCGACGGCAGGAGACCCTCCCTGTGGGAGCGCACCGGACGGTGAAAGAAAAATTGCAGAATGCGGTCTTGTAAATATTCTGGTCCAATGCCATGGAGCGCTTTAAAAGTTAACACCAAAATCTTAAAGCGCACCCGAGAGGCCACTGGCAACCAATGCAGCTCGCGCAGGAGGGGCGTCACACGAGAGAACCTTGACACCCCCATAACCACCTGCGCGGCTGCATTCTGTACCAGTTGAAGCCTCCAGATGCTCCCATTCAGGAGCCCCATGTAGAGGGCGTTACAGTAGTCCAGTCGGGAGGTGACCAGGGCATGAGTGACCGTGCGTAAGGCATCCCGATCCAGAAAGGGCCGCATCTGGCGGATCAGGCGAACCTGATGAAACCCCCCCCTGCAGATGGCCGTAATGTGGTCTTCCAAGGACAGCCGTGCATCCAGGACACCCAGATTGTGAGCCCACTCTGAAGGGGGCAAAATCTCACTCCCAATAGCCAGCGAAGGAACTACCTGGCTATATCGGGACGCCGGAAACCACAGCCACTCAGTCTTGGAAGGGTTGAGTCGGAGCCTGTTCCTGCCCATCCAGTTCCGCACGGCCTCCAGACAATGGGACATGACCTCCATGGCATCGTTGGGGTGGCTTGGGGTGGAGATGTACAGCTGAGTATCATCAGCGTACAGATGACACTTCACCCCAAAGCCACGTATGATCTCCCCCAGCGGCTTCACATAAATGTTGAACGGGAGAGGAGAGAGGACCGACCCCTGAGGCACCCCCCAATCGAGGGGCCTAGAGGTGGATCTCCCCCCCCCCCCCCCGCCAACACAAATTGCAGATGGTCGGAGAGGAAGGAGGCGAACCACCGCAACATGGTGCCCCCAACCCCCCCAACCGTCGCAATAGGATACTATGGTCGATAGTATCGAAAGCCGCTGATAGGTCTAATAGGACCAGGACACGACACTCCTAAGACAATCTGAGTTTGTCTAAAGTTGTTATTTCTTCTTTTTTAGGTTTTGAGACACTGAAATAACTTCAACATGTTTAATAAATCTTATGGAACGCCTTTTGGCGGCAACACAGGGGGATTTGGGACAACTTCGACTTTCGGACAGAGTAAGTGACTGAGGATGGAGGGACGTTTTGGCCCAGATGGGTCGTTCTATCCCTGAATGACGGTTTGACGTTTTAATTCTGTGTTTAGCCTCCTCTCTGATGGAAATGCTTAAACAACATATTCTAAATTTTAATGGAGTGTTATCTTTGTGAACTACATAGAGAAGAATATTATTTGGCAGCCTTAACATGGAATGTAGAACATTTTCTTTACAAATGGTCCTCAACTCACCACTGTTTAGTGACCGTTCGAAGTTACGGCACTGGAAAAAAACGGTCACGTGTGCCCACTTTTCACACTGACAAGCGTTGAAGCGTTCCCATGGTCTCGTGATCAAAATTTGGATGCTCAGCAGCTGGTTCACCTTTTGTGACAGTCGCAGTACCCTGGGTCACATGATCCCCTTTTGGGACCTTCGGACAAGCAACATCAATGGGGAAGCCAGATTCGCTTATTAGCTGTATTACTAACTTAACAACTGCAGTGACTCGCTTAACAACCGTGGCACGAAAGGTGGTAAAGGTGGCACACAGCTCGCTTCCCAATTGTCTTGCTTAGCAGTGGAAGTTGTGGGCTCAGGTGGGGTCGCTCCCTGAGGACTGTGTGCATAAGGCGAATACGGGCAGGAGGGAACTGAGCTAAAAGCTTCTTGTTTAACCTTTTGCTTTTTAAATGTGGCAAGCCCTCCAAACGTTTGCCCATCAGAAGCCCTTTTTATTGATTGCATCCCTGGAGCCCCAGGGCTCAGAAAGAGGGGACTTCATCCCCACCACGTGCTGGTGGGAAGAAAAGCCTGCACTCTGGCCTGAATGTGGTTCGGCTTCCTGCCGCTCGGCTGTGGCCCTGACAGCAGCTGATCCTCTGCCCTTTTGTTCCCCACCCCAACCCTCCCCCTTCCTGCTTTGCAGATACTGGCTTTGGGACGACCAGCGGAGGAGCCTTTGGGACGTCCGCCTTCGGATCCAATAACAGTGCCGGGGGGCTCTTCGGTAGCACTCAGACCAAGCCAGGTACCTCGATCCCCCCCTCCCCCGGCCTTTTGTTGTCCCCCCTGCATTCCCTTCCCCTCTCGGGTGCCTGACCAGAGGGCTTCTTTTTGGCTGCAGGAGGGCTCTTCGGGGCAAGTACTTTCAGCCAGCCGGCCACGTCGTCCACTAGTACCGGTTTTGGTTTCGGCACGTCCACCGGAACTTCCAGCAGCCTGTTTGGGACTGCCAGCACAGGGGGAGGCCTTTTCTCAAACCAGAGCAATGCCTTTGCCCAGAACAAGCCGGTGGGGTTTGGCAGTAAGTATGGCTGTCTCTGAAGGAGATGGAAATGCTGCGTGCTTGGCGGGGGGAGGCAGGCATTTCTGCTTGGCAGCCCTGAGCAAAAGAGTCGCCTCTTCCAACTCCTGAGCACTTTTGAGGTGGGTCCTGTTGGCAGGTGGAGGTTTCTAAGGTTCACATAGCTTGGGTTAGGCGCGAGGAACGAGAACCACACCCTGAGCTGATCAGAGAAGGTGGTGGTGGTTTTTTTACTGCTGGTTGCCGATTCACAAGAACCTTGCCCCACTAGCTGCACTCCCTTGGGAACAACCAGATAAAGGCTCTGAGGATTTGGGGGTGGGGGTGTCAGGTCTCCCCCCTTGCAAGGATTCCCAGCTGGCCAGTCTCTTCACCCAACCCAACCCCAACTCTGGCTGCAGATTCCACCACATCCTGATAGCAAACTCAGCTTTTTAACTCTAGTAAAATAAAAATAGGTGAACCAGTGCATGAACGGAAGAATCTGTTCGGTCAAGGAGTCAAAATCAGCACCGTTAGAGATATCAAGTGAAATATTGTAAAACATCCCATCCTCCCTTTCCCACTTTTGATCCCCATTGTGAGGGCGGTTCAGCCTCCTGCTGAATTCTCTGTCCCTTTAATTCTGCTTATGCTCTTTTGGCTAGCAGGTGCAAGGAGGACTCTGTTATACCAGTCAAAGAATCTGACCTTGGTCAAATGCATAACAGGAAGTAATAGTCCTGCAAGATTAATAATAATAACCACCTGCTCACAACCTGTTGTTAAGGCCAGCTTTAGTGGAGTACTGTCAGCAGGGACATGGCTTTTCTGTCAGAGTTTTAATTCTGTCTCTTTTATATATCTATGTTTTATCTATCTATCTTATCTATCTACTATCTAAATATATAAGCGAAATGCCCCTCACGCATCATCACAAAAATCTCCAGAACCATAAAGCCTACAAACTTGAAACTGGGCACATATCTTCCTCTTGGTTTCTAGTGTTCACTAAGAAAGGATTTTTCTAAATGACCATTGGAGCATTTAGAGTATTTCCTGTATTGTTGTTGTTGTTATTAACACGCTCTGATGCTAAGGAGTTCTACTCCCCCTTCCCACCTGAAAAGAAATCTCTTCCAAAGGCAAAACACAAGCAGAGGAGTTTCAGTCTCCGTTTCAGAGCGCCAAGCAGCTTTAATACAGAACAGTTGAGCTAAGCCATGCCCAGGCTCCTTGCTGTCTCCTTGCTCACATAGCAAATAATGTTTTGGTTTCCAAAAAGCCCTCAATTCTCACACACTGACAGGACGCTAGCCAGATGAATATCCATGGAGGCTGGTAGGCAGAGGCACAATTTTCCCCCCTTTATTTTTCTTCCCCAAAACTAAGCTCAACCACGTAGTTTCATAACGAAACACGGGTATTGAGCTACTTAAGTATCTGCTGAAGCCTGTGCCTTGTTCATATGCTAAAGTGTTTTCCCATTCCTTCAGGTTCTGTGTGTTATTTTCACAAAGTTCATAGTGATGCAAAGTGATTTGGGCTTGAAAAACATGCATTGATAACCTTATTAATTAGGAAGGATTTATTTATCACATTTAGAAACTGCCCACTTTCCTCACTGAGGGACTCTGGCGAGTGTACAGATCACAGCCCTTGCGCAAAATTGAATGCATATCCTTGTTTATTTCTCTCCCCGCCCCAGAAAAATATGTAGGGAAATTGCCCCCATCCCTGAATAAAAGACCCCAGACTCTCTTTTAATCTCTGGTGGTGGGTGGAAGGGAGTGCTTATCCATTCCTGCTCAGGCTGATCCGTGACCCAGTTCCCCTTGATTTGAAACGTTATAAGTTCCCTCTGCTTTCTATCAGGTATTCAATTGTGTAAAAAAAATATACTTTTATCTCTGATACATTTGGACATGGCTTTTCTTTATTTTCTTTTACAGATTTTGGGACAAGCACCAGCAGCGGAGGGTTGTTTGGCACCACGAACACCACCTCCAACCCCTTTGGGGGCACATCTGGCTCCCTTTTTGGGTCTACCAGCTTTTCCGCTGTCCCTACTGGCACCACGATTAAATTCAATGTAAGTCCTGCCCACGTGTCCTTTTACTGCAGGAAGACTCCATATTCAGCACGATCCCCGGAAAATCGGACTATCCCCTCTCAGACCCCTGTCCTTCCACATAGGCCGGCATGACAATGTTTAATTCAGGGTTAGGAAGTTCTTGTCAAGATGTCCTGCAGGAACGTATGCTGGCGAATCTGGATTAATTTTGCTGCTCTGGAAAACCCAATACTGAACGTTGTAAATAGTTCTATTTGTGTGTAAATTATTTGAAGAAGGGAGCCCGAGAATAACAGCTGTGCTTCTCATTGTGGGGTCCTTGGTGATCTCTGAACTTGGTGGTTTTCTTCCAGACATTTCATGACCCACTTAGGGAACCTGATCAATGCTGGAAGAGGGTGGGTGGTGTGGAGGAGGACTGTGGGGTCCTTGGTGCTTTCTGAGCTTGGTGGTTTTCTTGCAGGCGTTCCATGACCCAACTGGGTAACATCAGTGGGGGAAGTGTGGGGTTTGCTGTCTGCTTATGTACTAATGGCCTGGCCGGTCAGTGTTGGGAGTTTTCTAGTGGTTCCTTGATTGGGGTGTGTTTTGCTGCTTCTTCGTTGGTCTAGTATTAATGTTGATGTAGATCTCTGCTTAGCGGGGTGTTGATGGCTGGTGAGGAGGCAAGTCACTAAACATAAACAAGGAACAAACCTCATTTCTAGCACCTGATAATGTCACCTAGTTGGGCAATGAAACCTCTGCAAGAAAACCACCAATCTCAGGGAGCACAAAGGCCCCCGGGTTCAACCCTGAGCTTCAGATATTCCCTTCTGCTGATGCTCCTCCACTCTTGAGGCCTGGCACCAACCACAAAGGGTGTTTCGCATATAGAAATTCTCAAATCAAACCTCAAACCAAGCCAAGGATGCGAGCAGCTCACCGAGCAAGATCTTGGAAAACTGCTGCCAGCCAGAGCACATTTATTTATTTATTTATTTGTTTGTTTGCAAGATTTATATACCGCCCCCCTCTCCCCGCATTGCCCTGTCCAGTGCCATTTCCCCCCCCCTCCCCCGCCCCATATTCTGCCTCGGCCTCTGGTGAGAAGGAGGAAGGGGTGTGTGCTTCATCGGCATTGCTTTAGGTAGGGCAGAGGGCCCTTTAAGGGGTGGATGGAATCGCCATCCTTGAGGGTTCTGTAGCAGTTGATGAAGTAGAAGATGGCGAGATCGGCTAAAAGGGGGGTCTTGGGCCTCTGCCAAGGGGGGAGGTGGGGCTTTGCTGCTCACATTCCGTCTGAAAGGGCAGCAGCAGACAGAAGTAGAACCATGAAGGCTGCCTTCCAGGTAGGAAAGGCAGAACTTGGAGCATTGCCATCAGCAAGGAGAGGGTGTGACCTACCCTGCAGAGCAAGGCAGAGGGCATCCAGCGAGCACACGCAGTGACCCTCAGAAAGGCAACCTAGGCCTGCAGGCTGACTGGTACCCTAGCAGGGTTTCCTGGGACTCGGGTCAAAGCCTTCAGCCCTTGGAGCCCACTTGCAAGCCCACAAGGCACCGCCAGTACGTGGCTCCTTGCTTGTTCAGTGAAGAGTGTGTTTGTCGTTTTTCTTGCAGGCGCCAACCGGTACGGACACCATGGTCAAGTCTGGCGTCAGCACCAACATCAGCACCAAGCATCAGTGCATCACTGCTATGAAGGAGTACGAAAGCAAATCACTAGAGGTCGGTGTGCGTTGTAGGCCTTGCATGGTCCCAGAGAAGAGGAGGGGATCAGCCTCTTCTCCAAGGCCTCAGGAGGCCAGAGCAACGGGTGGAAGCTGAATCAAGGAGAGAAGCAGCCTAGAACTTGGGAGGAATTTCCTGACAGTGAGAACAATTAATCAATGGAATGATTTGCCTTCAGAGTTCTGGGAGCCCCATCGCTGGAGGTTTCCCAGGAGAGACTGCACAGCCACTTGTCTGAAATGCTGGAGGGTCTCTTGCTCAAGCAGGGGGTTCAAAGCCTCTTCCAATTCTGGTATTCTGCATTCTGCTTGAATAAAGCCCAGCTGGAGGGGTTCCCACAACTCTTCAGTCCCGTTCTAGCTTAGCTGCACCTTTGCCCAGTGTCAGAACAGCCACACCGAGTCGGGAGCCCTTTGAGAGCAGCGTCCCCCCTCCTTTCCAGAACCCCACCCCACCCCCGGGCATTCAGAGGCTGCCTCTCCTGCTTTGGAAGGTCAGAGCCTGGGGAAGATGACCCTCTGCGTGCTCCTTTCTCCTTCAGGAGCTCCGTTTGGAAGACTATCAGGCCAACAGGAAAGGCCCCACCAACCCAGTGGGAGCTGGAGCCACGCCGGGCTTGTTTGGATCGTCCACCGCTACGCCCAGCACGGCCACAGGACTCTTCGGCTCCTCCACCACCAACACGGGGTTTTCGTACGGGGCAAATAAAACACCGTTTGGGACCAGTAAGCATCCCTGGACTGATCTTGCTGTGGCCAAGCAGGTTTAAAAAAAACGACCGCTATCAACTTTAGTGCTGTTGCTATGGCCTTTGGTCTGCAGGGTTTCCCAACCTTGGCCACTTTAAGTCCACTTGAATAAGCTCCCAGAATTCCCAGCCAGCACTGTTGAAGTCCACCCGTCTTAAAAGTGGCCAAGGTTGGGAAACGGCTCCCTACATGAAGGGCATCTGTCTGTTACTGTGTTGATCCGCCAGATAATTTCTTCAGGCAGAAGTTCAAAAGCAGAGGGGAGGGGAGGGCAAGGCAACGGCACCGCTGTTTGAAGCCCACATCCTCAGGGTGCTGGTTCCAGGAGAGGAGTGCAAACAGCAGTAAGAGGCGTCACCTCTATTGCAGGTACCACTGGTTTTGGCACAGGAACCGGAGGTCTCTTTGGTTCGACTCAGCAGACGCCCAGCCTCTTCAATAAACCTTTTGGCCAGCCCACCACAGCCCCGAACACGGGTTTCTCCTTCACCAACACCAGCACCCTTGGACAGCCCAACACGAACACGATGGTAAGGAGGGTCATGTTCTGGAAAGCTCTAAGGGGGGCGTGGTGACTTCTGGGACTCTCCTGCCACGTCCTTCGTTGAACTCTTGAATAGTTCAGACCTTTATGTTTGCACTCGGCCATGGGACAGCTGGTAGGGACCGATAGGCGAGAATGTTTGTAGCTCAGGGCTGAATTTTGGGGGTCCTTGGTGCTCTCTGAACTCGCTGGTTTTCTTGCCAGCGTTTCATGACCTAACTAGGGAACCTTCGAAGTATTTCTAGCAGGACTTCCAGGTTCTGGAACAGCTTTGCTCCCTGTGCCATCCGCCTGGTAAACTCGCACGGTCTGCTTTTCTCGCCATGTTCATATTTACGTCTGGACTGGACAGGGTTGCTTATCTGTGTCATATAACATATGTGGGTATATGCGTAATTTTGGATGAATGACTGAAGGTGTATTTATGTTGTCATGTTTATGTAGTTTATATTGGAGGGGATGACCCTTTGAGAGCTGCGTCCAACGAAATTTCATTTGAATGTATGCCGATTAGTCTACATTCAAAGTGACAATAAAGTTATTATTCTATTCTCTATATTCTATTTTCTCTTCAATTCCCTATTCAAATTCTGTTCTCTATTCCAATTCTATTCTCTGTTCTAACCTCATCAGTACTAAGGATGTTCCCTAGTTTGGTTCTAAAATATCTTCAAAAAAATCATCAAGCTCAGAGAGCAGCCCACCGTCATCGTCCTTGTCGTCTCCACAAACCCCAGTCCCTGTTAACCCTGATGACGTTCCCTAGTTGGATCATGAAACGTCTGCAAGAAGCCCACCAGGCTCAGAGAGCACCAGGGACCCTCACCGTTCAACCCTGAGTGGTTGGACAACCGTTTCTCTGAAATGTTATAAAGTCTCCTGCTTAAGCAGGGGGGTGGACTAGAAGACCTCCAAGATCCCTCCCAACTCTGCTACTCCATAAGTTTTTCTTTAGCTCAGCTCCTGCCTAGTTTAGCTGGATCACCTCAAGCCCTGCCAGAGCGGCTTTCTGTGTGTGTGGTGGTGGTAGGGGGTTTCCTGGTCTCTCTTCCCTGCTTGTGGGCTCCTTTGCAAAGGAGCTCTGGCTCAACGTTCCCTTCCTTCCCAGGGCTTGTTTGGAGCTGCCCAGCCCACGCAGACGGGAGGCCTGTTTGGCACGACGGCCAATACCAACACAGCAGCTGCCTTTGGAACAGGAACCGGACTCTTTGGGCAGCCCAACACCGGGTTTGGTGTTGGTGGCTCGGTACGTGGATTGACCTTTTAGTGTTCTGGAGGCAAAAAACGAAGCTTTGCAGGCAGGTCGATATTTATTTCCTAGTAGAGTCACCTGTAAAAGTGATCCAGGTTAGCCAAAGGCTTTTATGGCAGGAAGTGTCCTTGTCCGCAATTCCCTTGTGAATTTTAAGAAGCAGCGGTAAATAAATGAGGACTAGAATCCCAGCTAGGACAAGACTGCGCCTCCCCCTGCATTGCTTGCCCCGTGTGTGTGTGTGCAAAGGGCTGGCCCAAAACTCGACCTCTTCCTTCCTCTAGTCTTGGGCAGAGAGTTTTGGGGCAGAAGGAAAGGGCAACGGCAGTCTGGCCTGGCAGCCGTCCTGCAGGAAAGAGCAGCTTTTTGGCCTCCTTTCCTGATCGCGTGCCGTCCGCAAATTGCAAAAAAAAAAAGAGAGAGAGAGATGTTTTTTCTGGGTGCTTGCATTCGTAAAAGTTACACAGCGGTCTTATTTTTTGTGTGTTCAGTCTCTCTTTAGTAACAAGACCGCAGGCTTTGGCACTACGACCACCAGCGCACCCTCGTTCGGGACCACAACAACTGGACTTTTTGGTAAGCAACGAAACTGAGTTTTCCGGAGCCCTTTCAGTCTCTTGTGTGTTTCACCCGCTTGGAACACCGAGGCAGGGATGGGCCACTAGGACAACTTTACGAGCTGTGGACTTCAACTCCCAGAATTCCAGAGCCAGCTAGCTACCCTTGAGTCCCTGGTCACCGAGGATGGTCTGATCTGGAATTTCAGGCAGGATTTTTGCCTTTACAGCTGTGTGTTGAAAATAGGGGCTGTGACTCACTAATCACCTCCTCCTCCTCTCCTGGGGATGTGAGCTTGTTTAATCTTCCTGCTGCTAAGAATTTTGGCAGGTATCTATCAATATAAAAGGTAGTCCTTGCCTTACAACAGTCCGTTGAGTGACCAAAGTTACAACAGCACTGAAAAAAGGTGACTTAAAATTGGTTGTTTTTTATATATCATGAGCATTGCCATATGTCCAAGTCATGTGATCAAAATTCAGGTGCTTGGCAACTGGCTCGTATTTATATTTCTGGTTGCAGCATCCCGGGGTCACACCTGATCCCCTTTTGCGATCTTCTGACATGCAGACTCAGCGCCTGCAGGGATTCACTTAACAGCTGTGTCAAGAAAAGTCATAAAATGAGACAAATGTCTCACTTAGCAAGAAAAATGTATGGGCTCAGTTGTGGTCCATAAGTCGAGGGCTATCTTTGCGTGAGGACCTGCCCTGAGAAGGGTGAGCAGACTGTTGGGCCACTCTCTTCCTATGTATGTATGTCTGGAGTGGAGTTTCCTGAAACTGGACCTGAGAGTCAGGGAAAAGGGGCCTTGTGGGCTTTTGTTATTAGTAAAACAAGGACCAGGGGATCCCTGCTTGGATTCCAGGCCCTCCCTGCGCCATCTTCTCCGTGCAGGGCTGTGCAGGTGGCACTCCCAAAGGCTCGGGCAGATTAGAACTTACATTTGATTGGATTCCAGTTTAAATATTATTTCTTAAATTACAGACGCAAACATTATAAGTTGCAGGTCATCTTAGAGTTACGACTGTAATTGAACTCAGAATGATGGTCAGAAGTCACTGGAATCATTTTATGGCAGTCATTCAGGGAATGCCAGGTCATCAAGCAAATCCCATTTACCCAGAGGATGGGCTTTTGCTGGAAACAGGAAGTAAACACTAGAAACCAGGAAAAAAATACATGAAAATACTGTCAGGTGCTACAAACAGCCATAATGGTGAATCAGTTGCCAAATGCTGTCATATGACAAGGTGTGGGTGTGTCATAAATGTGTATGTGTACACACACACACATGTATGTATGTATGGTATTCAGCTTTGTTCGGGTATTTTCCCACGTCATTATAGTTGTGCTTTTAAAGTTGTAGCGACGTTTCGGCAGAATCTCATCTGCCATCCTCAGTCTTGTGTATTGATGATGATGGCAGATGAGATTCTGCCGAACCGTCGCTACAACTTTAAAAGCACAACTATAATGACGTGGGAAAATACCTGAACAAAGCTGAATACCAAACATAAATACAAGCAATATATATCAGTGGTGGGATTCAAATTTTTTTACTACCGGTTCTGTGGGTGTGGCTTGGTGGGCATGGCAGGGGAAGGATACTGTAAAATCTCCAATCAGAGGTGGGATTTGCCAGTTCTCCGAACTACTCAAAATTTCTGCTACCAGTTCTCCAGAACTGGTCAGAACTTGCTGAATACCACATCTGAGATAGGTAGGTAGGTAAGAAAGTAGATAAGTAGGTAGGTAGGTAGATGATTAGAGAGAGAGAGAAGATAGATACATATGGACAGAGGTAGAGATAGATAGATAGATAGATAGATAGATAGATAGATAGATGAATATATATATGTAAATTATGTGTGTATGTATATTTGTGTGTGTGTAGAGAGAGAGGGAGAGAGACATAAACACAAAAGTTACATTTATGACAGTTGCAGCATCCCCAGGGTTGCTGGATCAAAATTCAGGTGCTTGGCAACTGGCTCACATTTATGACGGTTGCAGTGCCTCAGGGTCACGTCATCCCCTTTTTCTGACAAGGTCAATGGAGAAGCCACTTAACGTCCCTATTACTGAATTTACAACTCCAGTGATTCACTTAACAAATGTGGCAAGAAAAGTCGTAAAATGGGGCAAAACTCACTTAACAACTGTCTCCCTTTGTGGGCGTAAGTCGAGAACGACCTGTCATTTCCTTGTCGGATATTTAATGATTCCCCCTTCCATGGTGTTGGAAATGGCCCTGGAGGCCAGCCGTGTCCTTGGGGGGCCGGCCAGGTGCAGACCTGCGTGGCCTCAGTTGCGTCTTCTGAAGAAGACCTGGCTGGGTTCCCGCCCGTCGAGGCCCAGGACACCAGCAGGCGTCCCGGTTGGAGCCCAGGGAAAGCCACCAACCCTCCTTCTCTCCTAGGGTTCAATACAAACGCCACAGGAAACAGCCTCTTTGGAAACAAGCCTGCAACCGGGGCTCTGGGTCCAGGCCTCGGGGCAGGATTTGGGACAGGTAAGATTGGGGAGCTATTGGCTTGGGGCATGTTTAACCTCAGTTCCTTCTAGAAAGTTCGGCCAGGAATTGGGGCGCCATAGAGACACACTGAGCAAGCATGGTGGTCATGAAACATCGGTAGCCTCAGACCATTCCAGTTCTTTTTCTCCACCATCAGCTTCTTCATCTATTAATACTATTGATTATTACACACTTGTTCCAGTTGCCCCCAAAGTGCTTTTTCAAGAGACAACTGGATTTTCTTTGCTTTTCCTTGAAGGCCTTTCACTTCTCACCCAAGAAGGTTCTTCAGCTCTCACTAAATGGTGGGGAATGGAAGGATTTATACTCCTTGCAGTCCTCTGGTCCTTAGCACTCTCTCTCTCTCTCTGAGAGCCATTGAGGCCACTTGGAAGGTTATCTCTGCCCTCCAGGCCACTTGAATCGGAGTGCACGGATGCGGAGCCTTTCTGGACCTGAAGAAAGGACTGTGTTGTAAAAAATGAGATGGGGTGTATTGTACCCCTCCCCTCTCTCTGTGGAGAGAGCGCTGTTCAACTTCATGTAGAAGGCCTCTTTGAAAGCCTGAGTAGGTGAACGAGGTGACCCTGAGAGCAGGGATAAACCTCCAAGTGACCTCAGCAATTCTCAGAGAGAGCGCTAATGACCAGATGACTGCAAGGAACATGACCTTTCCATGCTTCACCGTTCAGTCAGAACTGAAGACGCTTCTTGAATGAGAAGTGAAATGTCTTCAAGGCAGAGCGTAAGATTATCCAGTTGCCTCTTGAAAAAGCACTTTGGGGACAAGCACGGCCTGGATGACTGAGAATCCTTTTGTTCCCTTTGACTGAAACTGAGAGGTTAAAAACCAGCTCCTGTTATGAAAGGCCAAAAAACCGTTTTCAGCAGAATCAAGAGATGATTTGAAGCCAATTACGATCCTGTTGGGATGGATTCCTTGCCAGTAATGTTGACTTAGCTGGCAGCCGGGCTGCCCATTGATACAGCTGTGGGGATTATAAAAGACCCCACCCCCCACCCCTGGCTCTCCCAGCCAGCTCTGTCAGCGGAGCTACAGGGGCAGAAAGAGGACCTGGATGGGGGCATGGAAAAGGCACCGCTGAGGAGGTGGAAGGGGTTGCAACAGTCTAAGTCCAGAAGGTCCAGATAATGGAAGCAGCCCCTAATTTTCTGAGACAGGAGGAAGAGGAGCCGAACAATCGGACTTGCCAGGTTGTGTTACTAGAGCCAAACTGAATAAAATCAGGTTTTGCCTTCCTGTAGGATTGATTGCATGGTCAGCGACAGCTAGTGAGGCAAAAGTAGTAGAAGCCCTTGGACTTACATGCCGCTCCGCAGGGCTTTCCGTCACTCTGGGAGGTTTGGAATGTCAAAAGCATTATTTGCATCTTACCCCCAACAACCGGGGTCCTCATTTGACCGACCTCGGTCCACCTTGAGCATGTCAGGATCGAACTTCAGGCTGTGGGCACAGTCAGCCTGCAATTCTGCATTTTAACCGCTGCACCACCAGTGGCTACACTATGGATATAACTCCATAGAGAAGGTTGTCAGGTGTCTCTTTTTCAAAAGAAGTCCGGCCAAAGCAGCATTGGCCGGTAGAAACATTGCATCTTAAGACCCTCCGGGCTTCTTTAGGAAGGCGTGAATGCCTTGGCGGTGGCTGGTTGGTGACCGTCTCTTTCCCTCCACCCTTCTCTTTCCGCAGCCCTTAATCCAGGGCAGAATTCACTCTTTGGCAGCACGCAGCCCAAGCTAGGCGGCACGCTCGGGACGGGAGCCTTTGGTGCCCCTGGATTTAACACATCAACCGCCACGCTGGGCTTCGGAGCCCCACAGCCTGCTGTGGGTAAGTTGCTCAAGGCCCAGTAGGGCAACCTCCCCACCTCCTCCTGGCATGCGTGACGCAGCTGGAAGTGGACGGCCAGATGTTTTATCCCCCCCGCTCTGTCGGTCTCTGCCAGCTGTCAGAGGAGACCGCCTTTGCCCCATCCCGTTGAGGGGCCTCCACTGGGCTCATCTTGCCTTCCTTTTCCCTGCAGCTCTGACAGACCCCAACATTTCTGTGGCCCAGCAGGCCGTCCTGCAACAGCACCTCAACAGCTTGACCTACTCGCCCTTCGGGGACTCGCCTCTCTTCCGAAACCCCATGTCTGACCCAAAGAAGAAGGAGGAGGTAAGGCAAGGGGGGGGGTTATCTCTGGCTGGGCAGCTGGGACAGAACCAGGACCCCATCTAACAACTTTTGGGGCAGGAGCTCTGGCAGTCCATAGTCTTCACACACAAGCACACACAGGCAGGAATGGCACAGGGACCTTTCCTGCCGGCCATAATTACAGCAGGAAGCCAAACATGGCTGAAGGTAACACCACGAATGTGTTTCTTTTATTGATTTCACACATTTTGGAACTGCCCAGCACCCCAAGAGAAGGAGACAGGTTAGGTAGGTAGACAGACAGATAGATATGGTAAGTAGGTAGGTAGATAACATAGATATGGTAGATAGATAGATGGGGGAGGGAGGGAGGGCAGGATGAGGTGGAAGATGGATGGATGGGTGATAGATGATTGGTAAGTGGGTAGATAATAGCTAGCCAGCTAGATGACAGCTAGATAGGTAGGTGAGTGATGATTTATAGATAACTGACAGTAGATGAATCGATTGATAGATGATGTTAGGTGACAGATGATAGGCAGGCACAGACAGGCAGGCAGAGAACACATCAGAAGGGAGCAGTGGCTTCACCTGTGGAGGGAGTGAACGGTTTAAGGTCAACTGTTTAAACTCTAAGGCGGGCCAGCCCAGCGTCACTCAAGCTCAGCCAGCGGGAACAATCTGAGTGAGAGAGGCCGGTCAGCCCTGCATTGTGACGCTTGTTCCTTTCTTCCCAGAGGCTGAAGCCAACCAACCCGGCGGCCCAGAAGGCGCTGACTACCCCGACACATTACAAACTGACTCCCCGCCCGGCAACCCGCGTGCGCCCCAAAGCCTTGCAGACAGGCGGCTCCTCCAAATCCCACCTCTTCGACGGTCTGGACGACGACGAGCCTTCTCTGACCAACGGGGCGTTCATGCCCAAGTTAGTAGGGGGGTTTCCTTGCATCCACCTCTGATTCTTCAGGGTCGCGTTAGGCCAGAGGTCTCCAACTTTGGCAATGTTAAAACTTGGGGGACTTCAAGTCCCAGAATTCCCTAGCCAGCATAGTTGAAGTGCCACAGGCTGCCATAGTTAAAGCTGCCATGATTGGACTCCCCTATTATAGACTGAGATTGCCCTAAACAATCTGGCTTTGGATCCCAGTATTAGAGCAAGGGCCTTCAAACGTGGCCAGTTTAAGACTGGTGGACTTCCACTCCCAGAATTCTTGACCTAACGTGACTGGAGGAGGAATTCTGGGAGTTGAAGTCCAGAAGCCTTAAAGCTGCCGAGTTTGGAGGCCCCTGTATTAATGCCTAGGCAATTTCTTTGACTTCACCCGATAACTTTTCTCAGCCTTCACGGCTGATCCTAGGACAGCCACTGTAACTGTCCTTCTGGGTTTATAGGAATCCCTGGCTGATGGGAGGTTGAGAAATCTCCTGGGCTATTTTTTAACTCTTCCCTTATTGAACTGCAGTTCTCGAGGTGCCCTGGCAAGATCCAGCTGAAGTTGAGCTGGCACAGAGGTTCTTTTCTATGTTTAATCTGATGCTCAAAATAAGTAACATGAAGTTAGAAGAGAGGAATTGAGGTAGATGGCTTTCTTCTCTGTGGGGTCCTTGGTGCTCTCTGAGCAGATGTTTTATGACCCAACTAGGTTACCTCATCAGTGCTGGAAGGGAGGGGGGTTTGTGGAGAGGAGAGGGAAGGGGAGGCAGTGGAGTCCCTGGTGCTCTCTGAGCTGGGTTGCTTTCCTGGAGACATTTCATGACTCAACTAGGCGACATCCTCATCAGGGCGGATATGACCTAGTTAGTCATGCAACACCTGCAAGAAAACCACCAGCTCAGACAGCAGCATGGACAGCATAGTAGTCCTTTTCCGCTTCCTCCTCTCCACAAACTCTTCCCTCCCCCTCCAACTAGCCCTGGTGATGTTCCGTAGTTGGGTCATTCCCAGCATCAGAATCTCACGGGGTGTCGGTATATGTCTCTCCCCCAGGAAGAGCATTAAGAAGCTGGTTCTGAAGAACCTCAACAGCAGCAGCCTCTTCTCCCCCACCAGCGCCGAAGTGGACGACCTTGGCTCGCCTTCCGCCTATCCTGAGAACGGGGATCGGTACGTCTGCCCCTCCCTCCCAACCTCTGCCCGGCTCCTTTATGCCGCGAGCAGAGGTCGCTTGTTAAAAACAGCTCCAGCTGCAGTGTAGCCATTTGCCGTTCTCCTCGCTGTGAAGCTGTGTCTGAATTTCAGGCTGATCCCTGGGGAGGATTCCTTGTGTTGGAATGGCGAGATGGTTGCTTCTGGGCGAACGGCTGTTGGGTGTTACAGCCCTACAAGGCCTGGGGTCAGGCTGCCTATGGGAACCGCCTTTCCATCCCCATCACATCAGAGTGGTGAGGTCCAGGAAAAGACCCTCCTCTGCCCTTTCCCCTGCCCTGTGGAATAGCCTTCTACCCAGCCCCCTCCTGGAGGTGGTGCAGACCCCCGGCCCTCTTGGCTTTCTGGAAAAAAGGGGGTTAAGAGGTGGCTCTGGGGAGCCCAGAGGAGCACCACCTGGGGCTCATTAGCACCCTGAAGGGTTTCGCCCCGCCTTTTAAATCCCTCTAATGTTGCATTTGCCTCTTATTTTAACTTTTATATCTAGTTTTTATGCTTTAATGCAGTATTTCTCAACCTTAATGGCTCTGTGATGGGTGGACTTCCACTTCCATAATTCTTCAGGCAGCATGGCTAGCTAGGGAATTCTGGGAGTTGAAGTCCACCCATCTTACAGCCTCCAGGGTTCAGAAACACTTTTAATGTTTTATTTGTATGTTGGCCAAGAGCCCCTCTGTTAGGTAGGTGGGCAATTTCTGAATCTATTTATTTGTTAAGAAAATGTATATTTTGAATGTATGAAGAACTGTGGGGGCGCAGTGGTCAGAACGCAGCATTGCAGGCTGACTCTGGCCACGGTCTAGAGTTCGATCTTGAGCAGCTCCGGGTTGGCTCAGCCTTCCCTCCTTCCGAGGTGGTCAAATGAGGACCCAGATTGTTGGGGGCAAGAGGCTGACTCTGCAAACCGCTTAGAAGGGGATGTAAAGCACTGTGAAGCATATATTATAAGTCTTTAAGTGCTATTGCTATGGTTATTGCTGTATGGCTAGCTCACTCATTCAGGTGGTTTACAGAAATGAACCCCAATGCAAAACCCAATTCCGCCCCCCACCCTTGACTGATTTATTAAGTGAATGAATGAATGAATGAATGAATAAGAGCAAGGCGTGCTCGTCTGAGCTCCGTCGCAGGAGGAATTGCAGCCAGAGTTGTGATGGAAGCCTGCTGATCCTGATCCCGTGGCCTCCGTTCTGGGTATTCCCCGCTATGACTGGGTTGAATGGGCTCGGAACATCACAGCCACTGGGGAGAGTGTGTTCTCCAGGGCACAGGAATTCTGGGAGTGGAAGTCCACAGGTCTTAAAAGTTGCCAAGAGTGAACAGCCTGGCTTCCTCTCTAGATAGGCCACCCTGTCAAAGAGGCCTTGTCCGAGGCCGAACTACCCAGGCCAGCGAAATCCATTCTCTTCCTCACGGCAGAGTAGAAACGATGGCTTCCGTCTGCCTGCCTGCTTGCCTTTCTTTGACCGAGTCCCCTCTTCAGGTCGGTGAGTGAGAACCACAGGCAGGACGAGGAGCAGGAGGACGAGAGCTACTCCCGGGAAATGTCCAGGTTCTTAGCCAACGCCATTGCCAAGCCCCTCCCCCAGACCCCGGAGAACCTCCTGCACAAGCACCACAACAGCAGTGTGGATGACACCCTCCTGGCCCTGAATGTGCGGCCGGCGCTGCGGAACGGTCTGGAAAACAGCCTGGAGGACACTTCCTACCACGAGGAGTCCCTGCAGGAGGACCAGGACAAGGAGAGCGAAGACCAGCTCCATTCCACCCACCCAGCAGGTGAGCTCAAGGTTCTCACAGGGTTCGGCTGGACGTCAGCTGGAGTATTTATTACATTGTTTTGTTTTTATCCTGCCTTTCTCTTTTTGTAAACAATTCAAAGCAGAGTAACGTACTTAATACTTCCTCTTCCTCTTCTCACAACAATAATGCTGTGGAGTGAGTTGGGCTGAGAGGATGATTGTCCACCAGCTTTCATGCCTGAATCGGGACTACAATTCACCATCTCCTGGCGATTGGTCCAAGGTCACCAGTAGGATTTCATACTTAAGAGGAGACTAGAACTTCCAGTCTCCCAGTGATCCAAAGGCTGTCAGTCAATTTTCATGACTCAGGCAGGACTAGAACTCACCGGCTCCCAGTTTCTAGCCTGCTGCCTTAACCACCAGGCCAGACCGGTGTTTATTGGGAAAGAAAGAATGGCTTTCCAGGAAGCAGTCATTGGCCTTGCCCTCGCATGTGACTCTTGTCATTGAATGGTGCTCCAAAGCACTAAGCTGGGGTTCTAAAAGTTGCAATTCATGGCCCAAATCTCTGCAGGTCTCGGGTATTTGTAAGCCTCTTCCAAAAAGACCAAACGGTGACATTTCAGGTCTTCCTTTAAAAACTCTCTAGCGCTCTCTCGCTCCCTCCCTCCCTCCCCCACCCTCTCACTCTCTCTCACACACACACACAACATCTCAAGAGAAACAATTCTTTACATATGTATTACATTTGATAATGATGGCGATGTCCATTCAGTCCCGTCCAGCTCTTGCCGATTCTCTGAGCCAGGCCTCTCCACGGTCTTCTGATCTTACAATCGAGTGGTTCTGCGCTCTGGCTGGTATCAGCTTTTGATGGCATTATTATATGTAAAGAATTACATATTTATTTTTTAAAAACACCATGGAATAGAAGTAAAACAAACTCATTTTCAGAGCGTTGGGGAATAGTAGTTGTCAGGTGTTGCTGAACACTGGCCTGCACCCAAAATGTGTCGTGTCGCCATTGGTAGGTGTGTCATACGTGATCTCCATCTCTGCCTAACAGGCATGTCCCATGTTTTGCTAATGTGCTCAGAGACTGCACTGCTTCTTTCCAGGAATCGTCCTGACACGTGTGGGCTACTACACCATCCCCTCCCTGGAGGAGCTAGCCAGAATGACCAGTGACACGGGAGAGTGCATCGTGATGGACTTCACTGTCGGCCGTAAAGGTGAGAGGAGGTCGTCCCTGTTCCTCGGGCTCAGCCTTATGGACTCCTGAGCTTTCTAAAGGACAGGTAGTCCTCACCTTACAGCAGTTTGTTTAATCACCATTCAAAGTTACGATGGCACTGAAAAAAAGGACTTAGGACCGTTTTTCACCCTTATGGCCATTGCAGCATCCCAGGGTCGTGTGATGAAAATCCAAAGCTTGGCAACTGACTTCGTATTTACGATGGTTGCAATGAGCCAGATTCCCTTAACAACCATGTTGCTAACCTAACAACTGCAGTGATTCCCTTAACAACTATGGCAAAAAGTTTGTAAAATGGAGCAATGTTTATCCAAGCTGATCAACTAACAGCACAAATTGGCTCTGGATGATTGTCAGTGGAATTCACGGGCGGAAGGAGGGCTGAGCTTGGATCCCTTGTGGCAACACAGTGATTCCCAAACTGATGACACGTTTCACTCCGCCCTCCTGCCAGCTCTGCCTGCTCTTCTCCTGTGCCCAGCCCTTGATGCTTGTTGAGTGTCTTCACTACGTGGCCCATTACGTGGCCGGTTAACTGTGGGCTCCTCCGTTCTCTTTAGGCTACGGCTCCATCTACTTCGAGGGTGAGGTCAATCTGACCAACCTGAACCTGGATGAGATCGTGCACGTCCGCCGGAAAGAGGTCATCGTCTACCCGGATGATGAATTGAAGCCCCCCATCGGGGAGGGCTTGAACAGGTGATGCTCAGGGGGGACACGAGGGGAGGGGGCTCATTAAATATTCACTTCATTACATTGATATGCCGCCTGTCTCACAGCCAAACGGCTCTAGGTGGCTTACAGCAAAATTAAAAATGACAATATAAAACAAATTAATATTAAGATGAACAGATTGCTAATGAAGGAAGCAATGTCCACATGGTCCCCAGCAACAGTTCATTTAGTGACCACTCAAAGTTAATCACAGCACTGAAAAAATGAATCGATGACCCTTTTTTGCACCGTGTTACTAACTCAACAACTGCAATGATTCACTTAACAACTATGGCAAGAAAGGCCGTAAAATGGGGGCAAAGCTCACTTATGCTTAGCAACTTAGATTTTCAGTCAGTTGTCATAATTTGAGGATTACCTGTATAGATGAAGTTTTCTCTCAATACGTTAACCTGGAGAGGGTTAAGATGGGACCCAAGTATGCCTGTTATTCTGATAAAGATTATTATACCCCACTCTCATCTCCTGTTCAGTGGCAGAGGCTGCACTGCTGTGTGCGCGCACACACACAGACACACACACACACCCCTCTTAGGTGTCTCCATTTCAACCCTCCTCCAACTTCCTCTTCTGAGCAGGCGAGCCGAAGTCACCTTGGACGGAGTTTGGCCCACGGACAAAACCTCGCGTTGCTTGATCAAGAGCCCAGAACGGCTGACAGAAATGAACTACGAAGGCCGGCTGGAGGCCGTCTCTCGGAAACAGGGAGCCCAGTTTAAGGAGTACCGCCCCGAAACCGGTTCATGGGTATTCAAGGTAACCCCCCCTTCGGACGGATGGAATGGGAGCGCGTGCTGGGGGGCAGCCGGAGTCCCCCTTCTTTTTAGAAATCGTAAGGAACAGGTGGGAGAAGACCCTCTGTCACATTGGAAAAGATATTCTTTGGGGGGCTTGAAGAGAGTGGGGTTTGCGAAGAGATGGCGGGAGGAGGAGGACTGTGGGGTCCTTGGTTCTCTCTGACCTTGGTGGCTTTCTTGCAGATGCTTCACAACCCAGCTAGGTAACACCATCAGTGCTACTGTAATGGCAATGAAAGTGCTAATAAAAACACATCGCTGTTTGCTGTTACTGAATCTTCATCAGAAATTGACGGGCAGGACATTGTTTTCACACGGGAATAACCTGCCCTTGATCTTCTGATCTGTAAAGAGCAGCTTCTTTCTCTCCACCCAGGTGGCCCATTTCTCAAAGTACGGACTGCAGGATTCCGATGAGGAAAACGAGGAGAACCTCGCCAAAGTGGAGGCCAAGAAGTTAAAAACGGCTCAGGTGCCTCTGCCGGGCCAGCTGATGTCTCAGCAAATGGCTGCCGCTGGGAAGTTGGCACCTCCTTCCAAGGTAGGAAAGAAAAACCCCAGGGCCCTCTTAAAATTGCCGGTTGAAATTTTGCTCCTGCGTAGAGCAGAGTCTGCCAACACAAACAGGATGGAAATGGGTGATGCCGTCACTTTTCCCCCTCTGCACCCCAAAGGGCCTTGGCTGTGGTTGCCACCCCGGAGAGAGGAAGAAGGACCGGGAAATGGTCTGCCACAGCCAGCATCTTCTGTCAAAGGGGCATCACACGCCCTGTTGGGATAACTTCACCCCCTTTCCCACACTCCCGTCACCTGAACAGGATCTTGAGATTCAGGTGAAGGAAGGCGACTCCCAGACCTTTCGGGAAGGAAAGCCTTCGGCCCCATTTGGTTAAAGCAAAGGGTTCTGTTACTAGAGATGTTGATTGCAGTAAAGACAAGCCAGCTCTGAAATCTATTGCGCTTGATAGATACAAAAATGAAAATGTAGCTTTGCCCCTGGCCCATCCCTACACACACACACACACACACACACACACACACACACACACACCGGGACCAGTCTGATTGCAGCCAACCGGAACTGGCCAAGAGAACATCCAACCCAGGGGTCTCCAACTGGGCCACTTTAAGACTGGTGGACTTCAATTCCCAGAGTTCCTCAGCCAACTCTGGGAGTTGAAGTCCACCAGTCTTAAAGTGGCCCAGGTTGGAGACCCCTACTCTAACCACTGCACCACCGCAGTTCAGAATACATACATGCCTATTTTCTTTCGAGAGGGGGCATCCAAATCCCATGCTTCATGCGTGCCAGTTTGTTCACGGAAAAAGTGACTTTAACCAAGGTTCCCTTCTCCCTTGGCTCTCGCAGAGCCCCGAGGCTGACCATCTGGGGAAGGGGGTCGAATTCGACAGCGACATGGCAGACATCACCCAAGAGCTGCTCCCGGATTCTGTGGCGGAAGAGAATCTGTCGGAAGAGCAGGAGCCGGTGCCGGCCTCGACCCACATTGCCTCCTCCCTGGACATCAACCCTCACACGCTGCAGGTGAGTTCTCCCGCCAGGTGCTCCAAGCGGCTTCGATTTCCCGGTAGAGAGTTCCTTTTGAAGTGGGATTCCTCCACATTCCCTTTGTATTTATTTGTTTGTTTTTATTTATTTATTATTTGTTTGTTTATTGTCAATTGCTTACAAGATAATAGGTATAAGTAAAAACATAGTTATGAATACATGGATACATATAAGAAAAATAAAATATAAAAGAAACAATAGGACAGGGACGGTAGGCACGTTGGTGCGCTTATGCATGCCCCCTACAGACCTCTTAGGAAAGGGGTGAGGTCAATAGTAGACAGTCTAAGGTTAAAGTTTTGGGGGTTTGGGGAAGAAACCAGAGAGTCAGGTAGAGTATGCCAGACATTGACCACTCTTTGGCTGAAGTTGTATTTTGCTTTGGCTTTTACCCGGGACAAAAATTAGAATACTTTATTTAAAATACGTATACCTAACGCTGCCTTAAAAGTTAAGCCAGCCACGGATTTAAAAACTTACAATGAGGAAGAGAAACCCCCAGAGTTAAAAGCAGGATGGGACGATATAAGGGGGCTGGACTAGAAGACCTCCGAGGTCCCTCCCAGTCCTGGCAATCTATATTCCGTGTTTTCTTTGCAGATCATGAAAGCGTCTTTGCTGGCAGATGAAGAAGAGCTGGACTGGATGGCGGATCACCAATTTGGCAAGCTAGCTGCAGAATTGGACCCTTCGCAAGAGATCTGCTCACCCAGGCTTCCCATCTCCTCACAAGGATGGAAAAGCCGCCCCCCAGGTACGGCCAGCAGTCCCTAGAGAGAGAAACCCCAAACCCAGAGAGCGCCGAGGACCCCGCCGTTCAGTCCTGAGCCACCAGTCCTCTCCTTCAAGGGAGTGAACGTGAAAGGGCCACTTTTGGTGTCAGGTGTGTGTGCATAGCGCAGCCACCGGTCCATGGAAACAGCCAAGGAGGGGGTTTGAAAGAGCCCCTTGTCACTTGCCAGGCCGGGCAGCTCCTGTCTCAGAGCCTGGCTACGACTGTTGGGCCTCCTAATTCGTGTCCTGCTCTGCGGGATGGAATTTGGAGGCCTGGAGATGCCTCTGGGTTCCTAAGAGAAGGCGGTCGGCCTGGCGAGAGTCTTGTAAACAGGCCGGCAGCCATGAAGAAGCAACTGGGATCCGCTCCTTGCGCCCGGCCTCTGTCTGCAAGAGGCAGCTGCCCAGATCCGCTTCCGCTCCTGTTTCTTAAGCCTTTCTGCTGACCTCCTTTTTTTTCCAATTAAACTTTATTAATTCTTTTACATTTTTAAAAGAAAAAAAATAACCATAACATTAACAGTACTGTAACATTTGTATTACACCTCTGTATCTCTTGTGCGTTACACATTTATATACATTGTTATGCGAATTATATACCTTTGTCTGTCATCCAAATAGTATAAACTGTATTTACGCTGACATTTTCTGTCATTTCCTACATTCCTCAAGTTCCTTTCGACTTCCTAACGGCCGGCTTCCCTCCCTCTGTGCAGGTAGCAGGCTGCTGCAGTCCAGACTCTCCACGGGCTCTTTCCTGCTCCCAAGCGCCTCCCTGCAGGACCGCTGCAGCCCGAGGACTTCCTCCCTGGGTGGGGCTTTGCCCGCCCCGCCTTGGGCTGCCGTTTCTCCCCTGGCCTCGGCCTTCGTCGTGCCGCGCTCGGCTCCTGAGGTGCCCCTGAAGACCGTGGGTGTCCGCAGGCAGCCAGGCCTAGTGCCCCTGGAGAAGTCGGTCGCCTACGGGAAAGGGCGGCTGCTGAAGGACATGGCCCTCTTCATGGGACGCTCCTTCCGGGTCGGCTGGGGGCCCAGCTGGGTCTTGGCCCACGGCGGAGAGCGCTTGAGCCCCCGGAGCGAGCCGGATGATCATCATGGGGAGGCCGCAGAGTACGGATTCCTGCCAGGCCCCGTGGCACCGAAGCAGTACGTCCTTGCTCTGCAACCCTGGGGGTGGGGAGGGAAAGTGCCCCCCACCCCTCCCAGTATAGCCAGTAGGGACCCTCTGGGCGCCCCCCTCGATCCGGGTGGCACAATACCCCCATACTTTGTACCTTGTATATGTGTTTTTATTGGCTGTTCACCGCCCCGAGTCCCTTCGGGGAGAGGGGGCGGTATATAAATCAAATAAATAAATAAATTGGTGTTTTCCAGAGCACTTGGGCCTTTCCCTTCCCTGCTGGGCCCTTGGAGGGGGGGAATTGTGGGGCTGGAAGCATTGATGGATCCTGGGAAAGAGAATGGAGCTCCCCCCCCCTTTCCCTCGGCCTCTGCCCGGATTGGCCGAGGGGGAGGAGGGTGCAAAAGGGGCCCCTATCCTCTTTGGTTCCTTCCTCTGGGCCTTGGTGGCGGTTGCAGCTCTCCCCAGGTAGTCCCCGACTTAACAACAGTTCATTAGTGACCCTTCCAAAAAAACAGGGGACCTAGGACTGTTTTCCCCCCTTAACCCGCATTGCAGCCCCCATCCCCGTGGCCGCATCATCCCTATTCATAGGCCTGGCAGCTGGTTCCTGTTTATGACGGTCGCAGCCCCCCTGGGGTCACGGGGCCACCTCCTGACCAGCAGGGTCAGTGAGGGACCGGATTTCTTTAACAACCAGGTTACTAACTGATCAACTGCCGTGATTCCCTTAGCAGCTGTGGCCAGAAAGGTCACAAAATGGGGCAAAACTCACTCCACGGCTGCCTCCCTTAACCACTGACGCATTGGGCTCCGTTGGGGTCATAAGTCGAAGACTGCCTGTGGTAGGAGGAGCAGCAGCACTGCAAGGGAGCGGAAGGCTGAGCCAGGGGTCCTGAGGGAGCTCCCACCCCAAGGCCGGTCCCACTCGCTTCCCCCCTGGCTTCGGAGTAGCCAAGCAAGCCCACCGTTGGAGCGAAGGAGGAGCCTTCCACCCCAACAGGCCCTGGCCTGATGCCCTGCCTTTTAGGAAGGGGGGGTTGAACGACGTGCTCTGGGACCCAAACGCTCTTCTCCAGGGGCTGGTTCTTACTCCCCTTGGAAAGCAGATTAAGAAAACCGGGTGGGGAGGGGGGTTCCGATGGTGGGGAGGTCTCTCTCTCTCTCTCTCTCTCTGTCCATCCCCCTAAATTCTCTGCAGCAGCACAGGAAGGATTGGAGCTGTGGGTCACCCCACCTTCTGTCTTCCTGATCACCCCCGCAGGGTCTCCGAGTCCCCCTTCAAGGTGCACCTGGAGAAGCTGACCCTGGACGGCAAGCCCACCAACCGCGTCTACCTCCCCCCGTTAGAGATCAAGCTGAAGCACAGCACCGTCCACCTGGATGACCCCTGCCCCTTCGTGGCCCCCAACCCCGGCGTGGCAGCCATCCACGAATACGCCGCCTGGGCCTCAGAGGCGTCGGAAGATGTAGGAGAAGAGGACGAAGGTGAGGGGGGTGAGAAAGGGAGGACGCTGGGTGTCAGCCGCGGCCAGGATCACCTCCCCTCAAGAGCTGGCCGGGGGGGGGGGGAGGAGGACACGGGGCCTGCTTCCTGGCTTTGGCCCCGAGACTCAGGGAACGCCTCCGCTCTGCTCTGCTCCTTCCCACAGAGGTCAGTCTTTCCAAGCCCTGTCGGACAGCGGCCCCCAATCTTTCCATTGAACAGCAAGGGGGGAGGGAGAAGAGGGGGTGGTTGTGTGCACACACACACACACACACACACACACACACCCCACGGGTGCAACTGGAGCTCTGCCCGCCAAGGCCACCTGCAGGGAGACACGGGAGCTCAGGCAAAAGGGCCTCGGGTGTGTTTTAAGGCCAGAACGTCCAGATAGCAAGCGGCCCAGAGAGGCCCCTCCCTAATTCACGGGAGGGATAAGAAGGGGAGAGACCCAGCCCCATCAAGGTTTTGTGCTTAGGGCCAGTCCCAATAAAAGCAGCTTTTGGGGCCCTGGGGCATTGGGATCGCACGGCCTGGCCTCCCTCCTTTGACTGGCATCGGCCTGGCAAGGCTCCGTCTGAGCTGCTGCTGCTGCTGAAGGTCACCCAGGCGGTCAGGGCTGGAACTTGTTTTCCTCCTGGCTTTCCTGGCCGTGGAGCCGCCCGTCAGGGTCATCGTTCCTCCTCCTAGATCAGGGACCCCCAAAACTTGGCTGCTTTAAGACTGGTGGGCTTCAGCTCCCAGAATTCTCCAGCCAGCCGTGTCTGTTTCTTTTTCTCCTCTCCCCCAAAGAGGAGAGATTGCAGAGGAAGGGATTACAAGAGAACAAGATCTGCTGGCTGGAGAATTCTGGGAGTTGAAGTCCACACGTCTTAAAGTGGCCACGTTGGGAGACCTCCGGCCCGGATGGATAGCTGCTGTCTGCTTTCAGCCAGACTTATTTTGGGGATCACCAAGAACCTCGAAAAAGCCAACAGGGGCCCAAGGGGGCGAGGAAAGCAGGATTTTACTCTCGTTGGCCTGCCAAAGGCAGCTCCCAGGGAGGAGCAGAAGGATATCCAGGAAGTACAGGCAGTCCTCGACTTACACCCACAGCTGAGCCCAGGTTTCCCGTTGCTAAGTAAGGCAGTTGATAAGTGAGTGTTGCCCCATTTTACAGCCTTCCTTGCCACAGTCGTTAAGAGAGTCACTGCAGCTGTTAGCTGTTGTTAAGGGAGCCTAGCTTTTCCTTGTCAGCAAGTGGTCGCAAACGGGGATCCCTTGGACCCTGCGACCGTCGTAAGTATGAACCGGCTGGCAAGCACCTGAATTTGGATCAGGTGACCAGTGGAGGTGCTGGCAACGGTCGTGGGGGTGAGAAAGGGGGCCTTTCTTCAGTGCCGCTGTGACTGGAGGGCTGCCTGCAAAACCTTCCGGGTGGGAAGGGAGTGTTCGGCCGGGGGGCGTGGGTGGCCAGGCTGACTAACGCCCAGGGCCGCTCTCTCCCCGCAGCGGTGGTGAGGGCCTGGGGCCTGGTGTGGCGCCTGTGCGAGGCGCTCTGGGGCCGCCTGAAAGAGCTGGAGGGGCGCCTGGAGGAGCCCGGCGAGTACGGGCTGCTGCTGGAGCGCCGGAGGGCCTTTTCCCGCTGGCTCTCCCGGACAGCGGCCCAGCGCATCCAGGAGGAGGTTGCGCTCCGGCAGAACGACGCTCCCGCCGAGGCCGTCTTCAGCTACCTCACCGGGAAGCAGATCGGCAACGCCTGCCGCCTGGCCCAGCAGTCTGGTAAGAGCCCACGCCCGGCACCTCTGGCCTCCCCCGGGGAATGGGTGGGTGGGTGGGTGGGTGGAAATAGTCGCCCAGCAAAGGGCTCCCAACTCCCAGCAGTGCCCGGGGAGCCTACGCACCTCACGGCCTGCTGCCCAGAGAAGCCTGGGCGGGGAAGAGGGTTCCGCATTGGAGGTGGCTGATGGAATAGGGAACACGCCCCCCCCCCCACCTCCTCCTGGGGCGCCCCTTGCTCCCTCCCTCCCTCCCCGTCCTGCTTGCTTTATATAAGTCTTAAGGGCTCTTGCTGCAAGCCAAGCTGTCAAATGACTCAGCATCTTGTCACAGACTAGCTTGCTTGACAGCAACTTAAAGCCACGTACAAAACAATGAAAACGTCAGTCAGTGGCCAGAAGCCGAATAGACCTGTTTCCCAGGCTTGCAAAGAGAGTCTGGCTTAAATAAGAAGCTGCCGGGACATACAAAGATCCAGGTCTGTGGAGCCTGTGTCTTGAGCCCTCTCTCGTCCTGCAGCGAGTCTTGGACCCCTTTACGCGCAGCAGGAGGAAACGTTGACCACCTTCCGTGTGCGCCGTCTCTGACGTGTTCTTGGCATCACCTGCCATGACAGAGTCCCAAGCAGAGCAGCCTTGGAAAGTGCTGGGATTCCTAGCATGTTACGCACTAGTGAAGCAGCCACAAAATCTATGCTGGCTTGGGCAAGTCATGAGGATGGCCGATGGGTGGATTCCGAAAGGCCTCCTGGATGGACAGTTAGTACAGGGAAAACGCCCGAGAGGGAGACCCCAGCTGCGATCGGAGGACATTTGCAAGAGGGACCTAAAGGCCTTGGGAATGGACACAACAGCTGGAAAACCTTCACCTCCCATGGTTCAGCTGGGAGGCTAAAGACGCTGCGGGGCCTTCTCCAATTCGAAGAAGGGACACTCGCTGGGCAGGCTGAGGCCAAGAGGCAGTCGCGGAACCAGTGAAATCTGGGGGGGCTGGACGGGGGACAGACTGCATCAGGGCTTGGATTCATATTTTTTAACAGCCAGTTCTGTGGGTGTGGCTTAGGTGGTAGGCGTGGCTTGGTGGTCATGTGACTGGCTGGGCATGGCCAACTCAACACTCACATCAAGGCATGCATCTCCTCGTCTGGCCTCTCGTGACTGTGGGGATGCTGCAACAGTCGTAAGTGGGAAAAACAGTCATAAGTCACTTTTTTCAGGGCCAGTGTAACTTTGAATGGTCCCTCCACACAAGCAAAGTACCAGCAAAGGAGGGGGAAAAAACTCCAGAGAAGTTCCTGAGACAGGAAGTCCAGTCCTGCCAAGAATATAAGGAGGGTTAACGGAGAGGCAGTTTCTGTAAGCAACCCCAGAATGTTTCCTTCCTGCCTTCCTTACAGGATTAGCCCAGGAATTCCTTCTAACAACCGGTTCTCCCAACTGCTTAAAAGGTTAACAACCGGTTCTAGCGAATAGGTGCCAACCGGTAGAATCCCACCCCTGGACTGCATCTGCCCTCAGTGTGGAAGGGATTGTCCCTCGAGTTGACCTTTTTAGCCACGCTGTTTTAGGGCCTCTTTTCAGAGCACGACACCCTAGTCTTGAGACTGAAGGAGGCCCAAGGGCAATGGCAAAAGGCAGCTTTGCTTGGAATGGCTGACCTTCTTTGACGAGGCTTCTAACAGCATCCGACATCCACCTCGGGCCTCCTGGGGAAGGACTCAGTAGGCAGGCAAAAGGCCATATCCGATCTGAACATCTGGCAGAAGCCTTAGACTAGATGGAGATTAAATCAGTTTTAAAACCGCAGAATGCCACGGGTGGAGGGGGGGTCTCCTTCCTGTTCCACCAACCACCTCCAACCAGGCAGGACAGGCTCAGGTGTCAGGGCCCCCCGTGGGTGGGGGGCTGAGGGGGCAGGGGTGGGCCTCACTCCAGGGGGCGAGAGAATCCAGGGGGTGGGGGCCAGCTGGGATCCCGGGGCCTGAGGTGGGGTCTACAGCGAGCCCCTTCCGCTGGCCTGAGGGGGAAGGGGGGGGCGGGTTGCATGCAGCATTGTCCGAGCTCTTCCGTTGCAGGGGATCTCCGCCTGTCTCTGCTCCTCTCCCAGCTGGTGGGGAGCCAGGAGGTCCGGGAGCTGCTGGCCCTGCAGTTGGCCGACTGGCACCAGCTCCAAGCGGACGGCTTCATCCAGGACGAGCGGCTGCGCATTTTCTGCCTCCTGGCTGGCAAGCCGGTGAGTGGCGTGGCGCTCGCTTTCTCCCCCGGCCGCTGGCCGTGGGCCCCTTTTCAGCCCTTGGTCTCCCTGCTGCAGGTGTGGCAGTTGTCCGAGAAGAGAGCCATCAACGTGTGTTCCCAACTGGACTGGAAGCGCTCCCTGGGAGTCCACCTGTGGTACCTGCTCCCTTCCACCGCCCCCCTTTCGAAGGCCCTCAGCGTCTACGAAGCCGCATTCCAGGTAGGCGGCCCTTGGGGACGGCCTGGAGCGCTGACCCCCACCTGGATTGGGGCGCTGCCCTGGGAAGAGAGCGGTCACGGCCAGGAGATGGGCCAGGCAAAGGCCGGAGGAGGGTCAATGGGGAGAGCTTTGGCCTCTCTGCTTCTCTTGGTGCCCCCCATCCTGTTCCCATCGTTCTTGGCCACTGGTTGGGGATGATGGAAGGGGAATCCAATCCCTGAAGCCCAGCTTGCCTATGTAGTTCCTGCCTTCAGTGCTTGAATGCCTTCAAGGATTCATGTCAATTGTATTGCACACCGTCCAGTCTGTGAGGGAGATGGATGGGTGGTTTTGAAATGAGATAGAGAGGGGGGAGAGAGAGGGAGAGAAATGGTAGGTGGGGTGGGGGGGGGGGTCAAAGAAAGAGAGAATAAGTGATGTAGAGAATAACAAGAGGCTAGTCCACCGCCCTGTTCAGGCAGAATAGAGGGAGACTAAGAGGGAGAGGAGAGCAATTTTATATAGATTTTGTATGTAAAACATAGATTCTCCAAGAGGGGGGGAAGAGGGGGGGGTTTATTGGCCAGAGTGGAGGGTCCCCGTTTAGCTTTGTTGGGGGACATGGGAGAAAGGAAGAGGAGGAGAAGGAGGCTTCCCTATAACTGAGGAAGGCCTGGCTGGAGCTCTGGGGAGGGGGGGAGCTTGTCTGCGAAGACGCCTGTCCCCACTGGGCTCTGTGTTCCCCAGGCCTTCCCAGAGGGAGAGGGGTACGCCTGCCCTCCGCTGCCTCCCTACCTAGAAGACTCCGGCTGCGTGGCGGAGACCGACAACGCCCAACGCCCGCTGCGAGACGTCTGTTTCCACCTGCTGAAGTTGTACAGTGACAGGTGCCTTCTCCTTCTGCCTTCTCTTCCCCCCCCCCCCCCCCCCCCCGGGGCCTTGGATGGACGGCCTGGAGCCTCCCCCGCTCACTCCCCCCCCCTCCCGAGGCCTGGGGCTGCAGCTCCAAAATTCCCACCTCCCAGATGGATTCTTGCATGTTAAACTGGGGCCGAGAAAGCCAGACGTGGCTCTCTTCTTTCCCTCCCTCCCCTCTCCTTTGGCTGCCTTGATTGCCTGTGGCCCCCAGTCCTATTTAAATTCTAAAATAAATTCTATTTTATCTTTCTTTTATTTCTGGTCACCACCTGGACCAGTCCCTGCTGCGTTGTTTCAGGGCAAGATTGGTTTCCCTGGCCGCCTCCCCAGGCTGAGAGGAAAGGGCCGGCCCAAGGCCACCCTAAGGCAGGGCTGGGCAGCTACGGCCCCTTTACGACCGCTGGACTTCAACTCCCAGAATCCCACGGTGGCTGGCTCAGGAGTTGAAGTCATAAAGGGGCCATAGTTGCCCAGCAGCCCTAAAAGCAAGAATGACGATGCTCAGCCCTTCCTAGTCTGGAGCGTTGAAGCGCTCCAGCCAAGGGGCTCCCATTCCAAAGTCAGCAATCCCTAACTCTCCCCCGGCTCCTTGGCTGAAGAGCCCAGGGAAGCTCAAGCTCTTGCCAGGCTGCCTGTCTTGGAGGAGCCCCTGGGCGGTTTTCTTGCAGATGGTCCATCGGCCAAACGAGGCAACCTCCTCCTCGCCAAGCTGCCCCTGGCGGTCTTGCCTGCAATGGCCACGGAGGGTCTTGCAAGCAGAGCAGCCAGCTCCGAGCGCCCCGGGCAGCCAGGGGGGTTGACCTGCGCTTCCCTTGCAGGTGCTACGACTTGCACCAGCTGCTGGACCCCCGGAGCGTCACCGCAGACCCCTTGGACCACCGCCTCAGCTGGCACCTGTGGGAAGCGCTCCGGGCCCTGAACTACACCCACCTGTCGGAGCAGTGCCAGGGGGTGCTGAACGCCAGCTACGCGGCCCAGCTGGAGAGGGAGGGGCTGTGGGAGTGGGCCGTCTTCGTCCACCTGCACACCCCCAACGCTCGGTGAGTGATCCCAGCGCCTGCGAAGGAGCGCGGCAGGACGGCAGCGGCAGCAGCCCTTGTCTTGCCACCACAATCGAGCCCAGAGTTCTGTTGCTGAGGTTGTTAAGTGAACCATTTTATGACCTTTCCCGCAAGAGTCTTTAAGCGAATCTGCCCCCCCCCCCTTGACTCGGCTTGCCAGACTGTCGCAGAAGGGGGTCACTGTGACCCCAGGGATGCTGCGACCGTCACAAACACGAATGTTTATGGGCCCGTGGCCAAGCCGCTGGGTTTTGATCACATGATCCCGGGGGATGCTGCAGCGGGCGTAAGGGAGAAAGGCCATTTTGGCCCCAAAACTGCCTGAAAACGGCCTAGAAGATGGTCTGTTTTTTGGGCCTTTTTTGGGCTGTTTTCCGGTGCTCTAGCACCCATGAAGATCAGCTGGCTGGTGCGCCCCTGAAATCAGGAGAGCAGCTGGCAACGGCACAGGTGCCCACAGAGAGGGCTCTACATGCCACCTGTGGCCTGTGTGTCCCTTCCTTGCCTGGGGTGTCCTGTGAGGTTAGGCCTGGAGTGGATCTCTGCTCACCTGGGTGCTTGACTGCTGCAGGAGAGGGGCTGGGGCCCTTTGCGCTCCCTTGAGGGTCTCTCTTGCGAAGGGGGGAGACGTGGTTTGTCTCTATGGGTCTGTCGATGGCTGGCTCGTCAAGAGTGCCAGGCTTCCAGCGCATGGGGGCTTGGCCTAGGAAGGGGGAACCTCAGGCCACCAGCCACGTAATCCACGCCCCAAGCACGGAACTGCCACGGACAACATGGCCTCGTTTGGATCATGAACCTGCGAGGAAACCTCCTGGCTCAGAGGGGCCCCCTTCCTTCCAACCCTGAACTGCCCTTTGTGGGGAGGCTACCCTTATGTGGAGCCCTGGAGCCCCTCAGCCGCCCCTCACCCTTCCCCCTTCCCCCCCTCCCCAGAACGCGGGAAAGAGCCGTGCGGGAGCTGCTGAACCGCCACTGCAAGCTGCTGGAGTCTCCCGAGTCTGGAGACCAGGAGGCCTTCCTGATGCGGAAGCTGTGCGTGCCCCCGGAGTGGATCTACGAGGCAAAGGCCCTGTGGGCCCACAGGGAGGGCGACAGGCCCCGCGAGGCCCTCTACCTCTTCAAGGCCGGCCACTGGAACCGGTGCCACCAGCTGGTGGTCAGGCACTTGGCTTCTGGTAAGCGCCCGCCTCCTCCCCCCCACCCCAGTTGCTCTCCTTGGGGCCGAAGCCCCCGCTAAGGGGAGGGGCAAGGCAGGCCGACCCCTGCCCACTCTCCTCCTCCTCCTCCTCCCTCCCTTCCTCGCAGACGCCATCATCAATGAGAACTACGCCTACCTGAAGGGGTTCTTGGAGGGCCTGGCCAGTCCCGAGCGCTGCGGCCTCATCCAGGGCTGGGACACGGCCGGGCTGGTCTTCTTGGACTACCTCCAGGTCATCGAGATGGTCAGCAGGATTCAGCAGGTGAGGTGGGGCCGCCGGGAAATTGTCCCCCCAGGCGTGGGGCTCCTGACCCCCCCTCAAAGCGGCCGCTGACCCCCCTTCCTCCCCCTGGTCTGTCCCCAGCTGGACTGCACCGGCTACGAGCTGGAGGAGCTGCACTCCAAAGTGATCTCCCTCTGCAGCAGGATAGAGCTGGTCCAGTGCCACGGTGCCAAGGACCGGCTGGCTCAGTCGGGTAAGGCCGGGCCGGGCCCTCCTGGCCACCGCCTGGGGGTGGGCTGGGCAGCTGCAATGGGACGCGGGGCTCAAGCCAGCAGACGAAACCCAGCACCGGGCCAGGAAGGGGGGGGGGTGCTTAAAAGGCGGCTGCAGGTGCCCCTGTCCTGCAGCCCAAGAGGGAAGCTGCTTGACTGGCCGGGGTCCCTCGCAGCTTCTCTCCACCAAAGAGGCCCCCCAGGGCTTTGCACGGAGTGTTAGAGGAGGGGGAGCCACTTTGCTCCCTGAAAGGTCCCCATTTTACCACTCCCCCCCCACCCCCAGTCTATGAAATGAAAACAGACATGGGGCTTCACACACACAGACACACACACCCTGCTACTGGATGGCCTGACGGGGTTCCTCCTTGTGCGCTTGGCCTCCGGAGCCCCGCGCCCCCCCCCCCCCCGAAGGCCCACTCTGAGCAAGGAGTGCTTAAGGCAGAGAAGCCCCTGTTGGGGGGGGAGGGATCCTCGGGCTAGACTAGATAGTCACACTAGACCAGGGCTCCCCATCCTTGGCCCCTTTGAGATTGGTGGACTTCAACTCCCAGAATTCCTCAGCCAGCTTTGCTCTGGGAGTTGAAGTCCACCCGTCTCCAAGCGGCCCAAGGGGGAGACCCTGCACCAGACCCCACGTGGGGCTCTTGGAATCGGCTGAGTTTCAGACTGTAATTGTGTCCGTCTCGTAATGGAGGGCTGGGAGCTGCCCAAGGCAGCGGGTTGAAAGTCGGGCGGCCAAGTAGGGTGTATGGGCGGAGGGACACAGAGACACTCTGATGAGAGAGAGAGAGAGAGTACATAGAGATGGACACGGAGATCTAGACAGACAGGCAGGAGGGGTGATAGGCAGGTGGGTGGATGGAGGCCCTGCTCCTCTTGGGGAGCCTCTTCCTGGGCCTGGTGCAGGCTGGGAAATGGCCCAGTGACTCCGGGGCCCTGAGCACCAGCCCTCTTTCGCAGCCCCTGCTGCCTCGACGGAGGGGCCTCGGGAGTGCCCGGCCGTGGGGCTCCCCTCCCTGCTCTTGGCCTGACCGGCTGTCCCCTGCTCTTCTCTCCCCCCCCCCCCCCCCCCAGAGATGGCCAAGCGCAACGCAGACATCCTCCGTGTGGTGCTGAGCTTGCAGCACCCTCCGGACCTGGCCTGCGGCGCCACCCCCGACATGCCGAGGGTCCCACTGCGCCTGCTGGCCCCTCACATCAGCCGGCTCCCCATGCCGGAAGACTACGCGCTGGAGGAGCTCCGCGGGCTGACCCAGTCCTACCTGCGGGAACTGATGGTGGTGGCCCAGTGAGGGAGGCGCCCCTTTGGATCCAGTGGCTGGCCTACCTGCTTTTGGGGGGGAGGGCACAGCTACCGCCACCTAGCTTGCGAGGGAGGGAGGGAGGGAGGGGCACAGGAAGTTTAAGGCCGGCTTCTGAGGTGGGACCCCCGTGAGCCCCCCCTCCCCTCCCCTCCCAGCCACTTTAATCTCAATAAAGTCTGCTGCCACAGAACCCTGCAGTGGTGACCGCTCCCCGCTGGCCAGGCCAAAGGGGGGGCGCCGGCAGCAGCGGCTGAGACCCTTCCCCTCGGCTCACTGGGGGTGGGGTGTAAATAGTCCCTGATACAGCTGGGCTCTGCCTGGGGCATGGGGGGGGGCGGGATGGCCCAGGAGGGAGGGGCCTTTTCACGATTGCCCCCTCCCCTTCGGTGGGCCCAGGCAGGGAAGTCAGGGTCTGGGCCCCTCGCTGTGGCTTTCGCCCAGGGCTGGAGAGGCTGGGGAAGGAGGCCCCCTTGGAAGACCCTCCCCCAGCCAGGTGGTCTCCCGCTCTTGAGGCCAGGGCAGCCCCTGAGGAGGGGGGGGCACTCAGAGGCCGGCCCTTCCTCCTGTCCACGCCTAGGGAGGGGCTCTGCGTTGAGCAGGTGCCCAGGGGTCCAGCTTAGCCCTCTGCCCAGTCTCGGCCTGGGCCTTGCGGGGGGGGGGGGGGGTCGTGTGCATGTGTGCTTGACTGCGTGTCTTGAGGGGGGTGCCAGGAAAGTCATTACGCATGAAGATTATGTAAAGGTTTTTATTAAAAAGTATAAATAAATGATCCAAATTATTTTCTTGTCTGTTTTTCTGGAAATACTTTCTACAAAAATAAAATAAAATGTTTATAACATTTTCCTGGTTGTCTCTTCCTTCCTTCTGTATCTTCCATTGGGTTTTTTTGGAGGGGGAGGGGGAGTTCTCAGGATCCCACCTATAACTTCACTGTTGCAATTTGTTTTCTCTAAGAATTTTATTAGGCTCCAAGAGTAAAAAAATTAAAGCACAAAATTACAACTTGAAAGGAAAACTGGGGGAGGAGGGTCAGCAGGGAAAGTTTAAAGCCCCCCCCAAAAAAACAATATAGGAAAACATGGCTTCCAATTCTCTTCAATATGAGCGCAGTTATAGGATAAAATATTCTTGTTTTACTTTTTAAAAAGAAAATTTGCATGTCAATAACTATATCATAGTCTCTTAATCTAAATAAAACATCTCATAAATGCATGATAGTATCAATTACACAAATGCAAATATTACTAAATATTTCTATACTCAAATGATGTTATCCATAAAATCCTGTCCTACTCTTGTTGATTCTGTGGGCCAGGCCTCCCCGCCTCTTCCGATCCTGCATTCCTTCCTTAAGTATAATCAAATATCTCTAATAAGTCTATTCATTAATTTTCATCTACTTGACCATACCAATCCTTAATGTATTCGTCTTCTTGGTTCATTGATAGTTTTATTGTTAGAGCTGCCTGGGACAAGACAGCAACAAATAAGTTTAATAAAAAAATAATTGTATACATTAGCAATAAGATACTCATCCTCAGGACAAAAACAGTTCTTCCAGCTGTGAAAACAAAATTCTTTGCCTTTCAAATCTTCCAAAAGATCAAGAGCCTAAAGACAAAATATTTAGATCAACACTGCCACATCTGGAAATACAGGGACGCTTTTGCAACAGGGCGCTTCCCTAACAGAAGGGCACTTGGTAGTTTTTAGAAGCATGAATGTATTTGCTGTAGGGAAAATGGCAAAAATGTCCCCCCATTTATGGGATTTTGAGCTACGGTTCGCAAGTGATCTGCTTTGTACGTAATGCTTCATCAAAAATAAAACAGTTTAGAGTTAACATGCAAACTGGGAAAATCAACTAGGAATTGGACCGGTCTCAATATTTTTTATTTTATTGATCAAAATATCTAGTTCAAGGCAGACTAAAGTTTTTTGCTGCTGTAAATTTGTTGATTCGTTAGGAATTGTATTCTTTTAGCTATCTCCTGGAACAACTACTGTTCGATCACTGCTTGGGATTTGTCTATATAATTTCAATATTTCTTGTACATGTTCCGTTCAAAACCGGTTTACTTTTCTTTAAATCGGTAGCAGCTTGTTCAGTGGGATGCACGCTGTACTGCCAGCCAAATTCAGGGTATCTGAAATTAAATGAGTATATTCCAAATATTGGAACGAGTCTTAACCTGTTGCTACGATAAATATATTTGAGAACTCTGTGGCTCTTTCCGCTTTTACATTTTTCTAGAGGTTTTTTTTTAAATTATTATTATTTACTTGTTTCTAACCTCTTCCGCTCCCTTTCTCAGTGTCGCTCATTGTCCCCTTGCTGGAGTTCTGTTTCCACCTGGCTGAGGTAAGGAAAATCCATCCGGCTCTGGCACGCGACCTGCAGCCCTTGCAGAAATTCTGCATCTGCTGAGAGCCCTTCTCCTTTCTTCCGCCCTCGGAGCAGCAGGGCAGCTCATGTATCCTGCACATTGCCTCGCGAACATCTCCAGAAGAGGAGACCTAAAATGTCCCTGGCACTTTGGAGGGGCCGGATCCTCCCTCCAGCTGCCTCTTGGTGGGCGTGAACATGCCGGGGACTCTTGGGAACTGCACCTTCCTGCTGCTTGGGATCGCCCTGGGATTCTTCGGGATGCCAGGTAGGGGGCTCCCCAGGCTTCGAAGGCACCTGCCGGTTGTCTCTGCTGGAGGAGAGAGGGATGGGGCGAAGGGGTGGCTCTATCAGCTCAGCAACGCAATCCTTGTGGCACTTCAGTGGGTCTCTTGAAGGACGTTCTGGCTAACTGGGGCCCTTGAGATCCAACATCCCTGGAGTTTCAGATCCTAACAGAATAACAACAACAGGGTTGGCAGGGATGGCCTCTCCCTTTGCGTTTGGCTCCACGTTTCCAGCAATAGTACAACAACCGAGCCTCTTAGCATCCCCGTGGCAAGGCGGCTCCTCAGAGGGGCCTTTGGGAAGGGCCATCAGCTAAATTGCAATTCAATCGGCCCGGCCAGGAGAAGCCGGGGCTAATAATTGGAATTGGTGTGTCTTGATCTGTAAGCGAACCTTACAAGATGTCACCAGAAGTCCCCGACTGCGGAAACAGGACACCTGTCATTAAACTTTCAAACCAGGGAAGGGACAGCTCTCCATTTGGCAGATTGCACCAAGGAGGAGGTGGGTGCCGATGGCGGAGAGGGGAAGGGGCCAGGGAGCGCCAGGAAGGAAGGCTGTGGGGAAGAGCGCTGGGCTCTCGGTTCAAATCTGACGTCTCTTGAGGGGGTTCCTGAAGGCCCGGGTCCTTGGCGTGGCCTCAACCTGTAGAGGTTTCCTTACCCGTAGGTCACATCATCAGTGCCTGCACGGTGGCCTAATAACGGACCATCTGCAGGAGACCATCCAAGCTCAAGAGCTAAACAGTGGAGCCACAAGACCTCAACTCTCCGTACCTGATGCTTTGATTGTCCCAAAGGTGCTTTTTTCCCCCAAGAGGCAACTGGACTTCCTTGTTTTTCTTTGGAGACGTTTTTCTTCTCATCCAAGAAGCTTCTTCAAAGAAAAGCAAGAAGGTCCAGTTGCCTCTTGGGAGAAAAAGGCACCTGTGAGACAATTGTGCCCTGAATGGCCGAGAATCTCCATAGACTCTTTGGCTTTGGTCTTTCATTGATTTCACCGATCCTGGTGTCCTAGTGCAGTGGTCGCCAACTGGTGGGCCGGGGATCACTGGTGATCCATGAGAAAATTTTGGTGGTCCGCAGAGAAATGTCCCCCCCAAAGCAATTAATCCAGGCTGCATGGGAACACAAGGCTGCACCGCCCACATGGCCCACAGGAACACAAGATCTGCATCGCTTGCATTGCGAACAACATGAGGTAGTGAGGGGAGGGGGGGAAGGGCAGAAAGGGGGATCTTGCTCCACTTGCTTCACGCGCCTGGCCTGGCCACCGGGCTGCTTCTTTCCGCTTCTTCCTTCTTCTGCTTTTGGCTGCACACAAGGAAAGCAGCCAAAGTCTTTCTTTCTCTCCCCCAAACTCTGCCAGCAGTGAGTTTTTGGGACCCTGCAAGGCCTCCTGCTCCAAGAGGCTGCGCCAGCAAAGACTCATTCCTGGCAGAGTTTGGGGGAGAGAAAGAAAGACTTCTGCGGCTTCTGCTGCTTTCCTTGCATGAAGCCAAAAGTCTCTCTCTCTCTCTCTCTCTCTCTCCCCTGAGAACGGAACTGGAGACAGTATCCTGCCATTCCAAATAAAGAGCGATCGATCGGTAGGAAAACGGGGTGGCAGATTTTCCTGCAGAGTTTTTGGGGGGATTTTCCCAGGGTCTCTGGTCTGTGGGATTTAAAATGATGAGTTTGGTGGTCCCTGAGATCCAAAAGATGGGCAACCCCTGGACTAGTGGACAATCACTTAAGTATGAACCAGCCGTCTGCTGCAGCTGCCAAAAAAGCCAGTGCAGTCCTTGCCTTCCTCAACTGAGGGATGGCATCGAGATCAAGAGACGGGAACGTATTGCTGTGCACTGCATGAATGGGGCCACACTCGGACTCCCCCATCCAGCTCTGATCCCCACGATACCAGAGTGAATGCAGAGAAGAGCAACGATCCGTGGGTTGGGATGGACGGCGGAGGGGTCTCGCCATATCAGGCTTATCGGGGAGAAGGACCAGCGATGGCATGATAGCGGTCTTCCACTATATCAGAGGCTGTCCAGAGAGGAAGGGGGAGTCAATCTATTGTACTTGAGAGCAGGACAAGAAGCAACCAGGACACTAACCAAGGAGGCATCCAGCCCGGGACCGAGGAGACGTTTCCTGACAGTGAGAACCGTTAGCCAGTTGTGATGCTCCGTCACTGGCGTTTCAAGACAGTTGGTTTCCAAGAAAAGATTGGACAGCCGTTTGTCCAGGATGAGATAAGGTCTCCTGCCTTGAGCAGGGGGTTGGACTAGAAGACCTCCAGGGTCCCTTTCAAGCCTAGGATTCTGAGTCCCTGCACCTGCAGGTTTCATTTGAAAGCATCCTTCCCTTTCAGGGCAGGAGACAGCGGGGAAGATTTTTTTTCCAGAGAAATATCTTCTGGGGTTCCTACAGCCCAACTTCCAGAGGGAGCAAGGCCCATCCGTCCCTGGAGCCCCTCTTTCGATGACCAGCAGCTCCCGATTGAAACCCTTAAAGCCACTTCCCTGCGCACCTTCAGCCTGGCAAGCCTTGCCACACTCCCGAGGCACCACAGTGATCCTCGGGTGAATTTCCATGTGAGCATTAATCCAGCGAGAGCCCTGCTTTCATGCCATGTCAGTTGGATTTAATTAGAGTCCTTCATCTGGCAGAGTGAGTCCTGGCCCAGGGCCAAGCTCCCGAATCCCGTAAAGGAGAGAGAAGTGGAGCAGATGGGCAGCTGCCGGCGCCTGTGCCGGGACCTGAAACCACCTACACTCAGAGAATGGACTCACCTGGGAGGGGCAAGGCTGGCCAGCAAGTGACCTTCTCCAAGCCTACCTTCTACTCACCCCCTCTCTATTCCCAAAGGAATCTCCAACTTTGAGCCAAGGGGAAAAGCAGGAACTGCTGCATTAACTGAGGGACAGAATCCAGATCACCTGGAATGTTAATAGCACTTTATAATCCCTTGGAAAGGCCACACTTGCAATACGGCATCCAGTTTTGGTCGCCACCGTGTAAAAAAAGATGTTGAGACTTTCCAGAGTGCTGAGAAGAACAACTAAGATGATTAAGGGACTGGTGGATAAAAGATATGAAGAAGGATTGCAGGAATTGGGTTTGGCTACTTTGATGAAAAGAAGGACTAGGGGTGATATGATAGCTGTACGTCACCCAGAGTTACCCTATGGTTAGATGGGCAGCCAAGAGAGAGAGAGAGATGGTAGGTAAGTAGGTAGATAAGATAGATAGATAGATAGATAGATAGATAGATAGATAGATAGATAGATAGATAGATAGATAGATAGATAGATAGATAGATAGATAGATAGATAGATAGATAGATAGATAGATAGATAGAGGGGCTCCACCTCTTCTCCAAAGCCCCTGAAGGCAGGACAAGAAGCGATGGATGGAAACTAATCAAGGAGAGAAGCAACCTAGAATTAAGGAGAAATTTCCTGACAGCGAGAACAATGAACCAGTGGGACAACCAGCATTGGAGGCGTTCAGAAACAGACTGGACAACCGTGTGTTCAGGATGGTGTAAGGTGGTCTCCTGCCTTGAGTAAGGGGTTGGACTAGAAGACCTCCAAGGTCCCTCCAACTCTGTTATTCTTAATAACTGCTGAAATTCGGGAAGCACCGGAAGAGGCAGCCCTCCTTCTACAGCCTCTGTCGCCACCTCTCAGCCCTCCCAACCTACTCGGCCATCCAAGCCCATCACACGCTGATTTCTTGTTAAGGGGAGCCCAGCTGCCAACCACGCATACGGGGGGGTGGGACTCCGGGTTGTGTGGCTGTCCTCGCTTGAGGGAGGTTGGGAGGGGAGGCAGCAGGGGCCCCTCTGGCCTCTCCGGGGCTTCCCTTGGGCCTTTCCTTCCCGGTTCCCCAACCTGGGCTTCTCTCCACAGGCTGCTCTGGAGCGCCAGGCAAGGTGGCCTACCAGTTGCTGCACCAGCTCTTTGCCAACTACTCCAGCGCTTTGCGGCCGGCAGAGGACACAGAGGAGGCACTCAACGTCACCCTTCAGGTCACCCTCTCCCAGATCATAGACGTGGTAAGGGCTTCTGTCAGGGTCTCCTGTTCATGCAGGGGGCTGGACTAGATGACCTCCGAGGTCTCTTCCAACTCCATCCTTCTATGATTCTGTCACTGTCTCTTGCTCATGCAGGGGGCTGGACTAGATGACCTCCGAGGTCCCTTACAGCTCTTTCCTTCTCTGATTCTAGGATTCAAAGGGTGGGGTGGGAGTCTAATCATTTCAAGACTGGGGCCTAGTGAGAATCGGGGATGCGGGTAGCCCTCGAATCATGTCCACCATTGCACCCCAGGTTTCTGTTGCTAAGCGAGACAGTTGTTAAGGGAGCTTTGCCCCATCATATGACCTTTCTTGCCCCCGTTGTTAAGTGAGTCACTGCAGGAATTCTGCAGAGTTGAAGTCACAAGTCTTAAAGCGGCCAAAGTTGGAGATCCCTGACTTAGATGACCCTTCTGGTCTCTTCCAACTCTATCATTCCTGGCTGGCTGGAGAATTCTGGGGGTTGAAGCCCACAAGTCTTAAAGGGGCCAAGGTTGGGGAGCCCTGACTTAGATGACCCTTCTGGTCTCTTCCAACTCTATCATTCCTGGCTGGCTGGAGAATTCTGGAGGTTGAAGCCCACAAGTCTTAAAGGGGCCAAGGTTGGGGAGCCCTGACTTAGATGACCCTTCTGGTCTCTTCCAACTCTATCATTCCTGGCTGGCTGGAGAATTCTGGGGGTTGAAGCCCACAAGTCTTAAAGGGGCCAAGGTTGGGGAGCCCTGACTTAGATGACCCTTCTGGTCTCTTCCAACTCTATCATTCCTGGCTGGCTGGGGAATTCTGGGAGTTGAAGTCCACAAGTCTTAAAGGGGCCAAGGTTGGAGACCCCTGCCTTATACTGTATGGAATCCCAAAACTATCCTTACTCGATTATTCTATCTTATTCCTCAGCAGCTGCAAAATAAGAAATACACCTTCAAGGCCGTTCTTGGCTCTCACTCAGCGCTATCTGAACCCAGGACCTGCCCCCTTTCTCTGCAGATGGTCTTAAATGTTCCCCTTCTGTTCCAGGATGAGAGGAACCAAATCTTGACCGCTTACCTGTGGATCCGGCAGGTGTGGGTGGATGCTTACCTGAGCTGGGACAAGGAAGACTATGGTGGCATTGACAGCATCCAGATTCCCAGCAGCTACGTCTGGAGGCCCGACATTATCCTTTACAACAAGTAGGAGACCGAGGACGGTGGCCGATTCCTTAGGGAGGAGGCCAAATGGCCCTGGAGAAGGACCAGGCAGAGTGGTGTGGAGGCGGCATCCGAAAGTGGGCAGGGAGGGGCACAAGGTCCTCGGTTGAGCCATCCTTCCCTGGCAAGGTGGCAGCAAGGATAAAACTTTTGCTCTTTTTTCAAGAGGCAAGTGGATTTTCTGGGCTTTTCTTTCTTCCCACTACTTTGCAAGGACTATAAATCTTTCCCTTCCCCACCACCGTCCCAGTCAGAGCTGAAGAAGCTTCTCGGATGAGAAGTGAAACGTCTTCGAAGAAATACCGGAAAGTCCAGTTGCCTCTTGGGAAAAAAAGAAAAGAGACACCTTTGGGACTTGTAGGTCAGTCTCTTCCCAGATGTGGTGTGTTAACTCATAAAACATCCCTAGGCCTGTTTTAGTAGTTGCCATTAAAAAAAGGGGGGGGGGGAGAAGGAAGGAAATCTGGAAGCGCAGTTGAAAGCGAAAGTACATTCCAGCTCTTCTCTTTAAAAGGTTGTAACTAAACTACCAGAGCTTTTGCCTGAGAATATATTTATTTATTTGTTTATTTATTTATTTATTTAAATACTTATATACCGTCCTTCTCCCGAAGGGCTCAGGGCGATGCACAGCCGATCACAACCCCAATACACTATACAAAAATTAAAATGAATTAAATAATTTAGGCTGTTTTAATTTTAAAAAGTTTACCCCTCCCCCATAAATAATTAAAAACCCCAAATATTCAAACCCAATTAAAACGAGAGACAAAGTTAAAATCCTATGTCAGCCTAGGCCAGCCTGCTCGAAGAGTAATCCTCTTGCGCACCAACAGTTTCGGCTGCCTAGCAATTATCTGAGGCATTTAAGGAATGCACTGCTTTCCCTCCTTCCTTTCTGCTGGCAGATAAAAAGACCAAAGGAGTATTTTTTTAGTTGACAGGCTGTCCAGGACATTGGGGGTCCACTCCACTGTTTCTGGGTGCCCAGCCGATGCTTCGCCCCTTTCCAGGCTGGGCCAAAAGAGCCCCCTTGGGTCTCTGCCTGATCCCTGTCCCCTCCTTGCCTCCCAAGTGCCGATGACCAGTTCACCAGCTCCATGGAGACCAACGTGGTGATTCGCTGCGACGGGCAGATCCGGTGGGACTCCCCGGCCATCACCAAGAGCTCCTGCAAGGTGGACGTCTCCTATTTCCCCTTTGATGGGCAGCGGTGCCCCCTGACCTTCGGCTCCTGGACCTACAACGGCAACCAGATCGACCTGCTCAGCATGCAGCAGACGGGGGACCTGAGGGACTTCGTGGAGAACGTGGAGTGGGAGGTGCTGGGCATGCCGGCCAAGAGGAGCGTCATCATCTACGGCTGCTGCTCGGAGCCCTATCCAGACATCACCTACACGCTGCTGCTGAAGCGGAGGGCCTCCTTCTACGTCTTCAACCTCCTCCTGCCCTGCATCCTGATCTCCTTCCTGGCACCGCTGGGCTTCTACCTCCCGGCGGACTCGGGCGAGAAGGTGTCCCTGGGCGTGACTGTTCTGCTGGCCCTGACCGTCTTCCAGCTGCTGGTGGCTGAGAGCATGCCGCCCTCCGAGAACGTGCCCCTGATCGGTGAGTAGAGAGCCAAGGCCCCACCACCGCCCCCTTCCCAGGCTCACCGGGATGCCTACGGTGGTCGCCCCAAAGGTGCCTTCCCCAAAAGGTTAGAGATTAATTATGTCTAGTCTGATGGAGAGAAGGACCAGGGTGGACAGGAGAGCAGCCTTCCAGTATCTCAGGGGCTGCCCCAAAGAAGAGACAGTCAAGCTACTCTCCAAAGCACCAGAAGGTAGGACAAGAAGCAACCGGTGGAAACTCATCAAGGAGAGAAGCAACCTGGAACTAAGGAGGAACTTCCTGACAATGAGAACAATGAACCAGTGGAACTACTTGCCACCAGAAGTTATGGGTGCTCCAACACTGGAGGTTTTCAAGAAGAGCCTGGACAGCCAATTATCTGAAGTGGTTCCTGCCTGAGCAGGGGGCTGGACTAGAAGACCTCCAAGGTCCCTTCCAACTCTGTTCTGTTCTGTTCTGTTGGCAAGTGTGAAAAACCAACACTGTTATTGTTAAGGCAACTGGACTTCCTTGACTTTTTTTCCCTTGAAAATGTTTCACCTCTCGTCCAAGAAGCTTTTAACAGTTAGAAGTGAAGAAGCTTCTTGGATCAGAAGCAAAACATTTTCACAGAGAAAGTCAAGAAAGTCCAATTGCCTTTTGAGAAAGCACCTTTGGGACAGAGGCAGAGGAGAGGAGAGCAGGGGAAATGTCTGGAAACGCAATGGCCCCCCACCCAGGATGGGTCAGAAGCCGAATATGACCCAAAATGGAGGCTGCCTCTTCGGCCCCCGTGGCCAACTGCCTGGATAGACCCAGCGTGGGTCTGAGCACGAGATTAGCCAAGGGTGGCAGCAGCCCTGGGGAAGGACCCTGGCCACCTGGGGTGCAGCAGTGGCACCTTTCATGGGTGCCACAGGTTCTTTTATACCTATCCAGGATATGGGCTCCAAACGCCAAGTAAGCCAACACAACTCTACTTGAATGCAGAATAACAGAGTTGGAAGGGACCTTGGAGGTCATCTAGTCCAGCCCCCTGCTCAATGCAGGAGATCCTCTCCCTTCCCAGACAAATGGCTGTCCAGTCTCTTCTTAACAGCCTCCAGAGGGAGCAGCCACAACTTCTGGTGACAAGCAGTTCCACTGGTATAATTGTCCTCTGTGTCAGGAAGTTTCTCCTGAGTTCCAGGTTGCTTCTCTCCCTGATTGGTTTCCATCCGTTGCTGCTTGTCCTGCCTTCAGGGGCTTCGGAGGTTGTCCCCCTCCTCTCTGGGGCAGCCCCTCAGATATCGGAAGATGCGATCATTTTCTGACTCTGCACAATAGTGGATTTGTAGCTGTGCAGATAGATAAACTCCACAAGACATCCATAACAAAGCACATTTATTGGTTCATCAGGTATCCTCATAACTCACATTTGTGACGAAGTTCTTCTTTAATGACCAATCCTTTGTATATCAGCCTTGCAGGTAAAAGATGGTTCTCTCCTAATGCATCTTGTAGCGATAGAAAGAAGCTGCTATGAGTTAGTGAGTCCAGACAAGAATGGAGGAAACTCCCCCAATCCATCGAGGGTCAATTTAGTGACCAATCAGGATTACAGATGTGGCCATGTGACATGAACTACGTTTCCCAGGATACCTTTAACTACATTTACCATGATGCACTCTCTTAAGGGGACAGCTCATAATTCCTAAGTAACTCTCCAATTCCCATAGACTGGCTGGGACAGCACAGGTCAGGTCCCCGCTAGACCTTTCCACTCATTCCCTTCCTGCCTTTCCCCCAACCTCCAGGGAAGTACTACATCGCCACCATGACGATGATCACGGCCTCCACCGCCCTGACCATCTTCGTCATGAACATCCACCACTGTGGCCCTGGGGCCAGGCCCGTCCCCAGCTGGGCCCGCAAGTTCATCCTGCGGTACATGGCCCGCATCTTCTTCGTCTACGAAGTTGGGGACAGCTGCAAGAGCCCGCCGCAGGAGCTGGACCCGCTGCCCCAGGTCCAGAGGCCCGACGGTGAGGAACCCCCAGTGGGAGGACCTTCTCCTCAGGAGGCCCCTCTATTCCCAGGGCCCGGACCCCTCCCCAAGGAGGCGGAGCCTGAGGAAGAGCTGCCTTGCCCCAGAAAGATATGTTGGTGCCACCAGGAGAGCATCCTCCAGAACGTGGACTACATCGCCAACTGCTTCCGAGAGCAGAAGGCCGCTTCCAGGCGGACGGGGGAGTGGAAGAAGGTGGCCAAGGTGATGGACCGCTTTTTCATGTGGACCTTCTTTGCCATGGTGGCTATCATGAGCGTCCTGATCATGGGCCAAGCTGTGTGATGCACAGCACCCATTAGGTGGCTGGGAAAGGAGGAACCACACCTAAGTCGCGCCTCTTTAGGTGTGGGTGAGTGGAGGGGCGACCGACAGCTGTCAGGCGTGAAGAACCAGGAGCCCTCGCCAAGTTCATAGCGCATAAAGGGTTTATTATTGTTGACTGTACCCAAGAATCTGCTCAACCAACAGTCAAAGCTAAATTGGCACCAGATGATGAGGGTCAAGAGAATTCACGGGGAGCTGGGCTTGGTTCTCTTGCGGCTGTGCAAAGATTCTAAACTGATGGCATGTTTGACCCCACCTTCCAGCTCAGCCTGCTCAGCTCCTACGACAGCTTTCCCAACCTGGTGAATCGTGCAACCCCTCCTGGCTGTTGTTTGGAGTTTTAGGAGCATCTGCAGATCAGCCCTGAGGAGTTGAAGGGAACTCCAGTATCCCCTTGGGCTGCAAGTGTGGTTGTGCTGTGGGGCTTACAGGGCACAGACTCGTGGAGTTGCAGAACAGGGGTTGGTTGCATCTTACTTCAGCTCCTGCACGGGGTTGGTTCCAGCCAGCTAGAGATCCAATCTGTGGTAAGATACAAGGAATTCCTGCCCAGCCCTTGGTTCCTTTGGAGGCTGGCTGAGAAGGGACAGGAAGAAATGGGTGATATGACTGCCATGGATGAATATGTCCATGGAAGATGGAAGAGAATCTTTGTAGCTCAGGATTGAAGTGTGGGGTCCTTGGTGCTCTCTGAACTTGGCTGTTTTCTGGCAGACGTTTCATGACCCAACTAGGGAACATCATCGGTGCTAGCAGAGGGCATCCATGAACAAAAACCAGCAGTCGGAAGGCATGATGAAATCTCCTTCATTGCACAAGAGGCAGGCTTAACCAAAGTTTGAGTTGGGAAGCTGAGCCTCCAAGGCCAGACCAAGTTGAAAAATGTGAGAGAATTCCTGGAAGCCTGGCACTCAGACAAATCGGCCATCAACAGGCACATAGAGACGCACAACATCTACATGCCATTGGAAAGAGAATATAGAAGGAGCCTTGCAGGTCTTCTAATCCAACCCCCTGCTCAGGCAGAAAAGGAAACCCTGTAGCACTTCAGACAAATGGTGGTCCAATCTCTTCCAGTGGTGAAGCACCAACTTCTGGAGGTGTTCTACTGGTTGATTGTCCACTCAGGAAATTTTTTCCTAGTTCCAGTTTGCTTCTCACCTTGATAAGTTTCCATCCGTTGCTTCTTGTCCTGCCTTCAGGGGCTTTGGAGAAGAGGTGGACCCTCCTCTTCTTCAAAAAAAACAAAAAGGAAACCAAAAACCCAAAACAGCTCCTTGTCAGCAATCAACACCCAGATGAGCAGAGTTGAACACTAGACCAACAATCAAGAGGTAAACGAAACCCCAATCAGAAAACGATCAACTCAACAAAACAAGCCATCAATAAACAGTCTAATCAAAGCCCCAACAAGAACATCCCACCAACATTGGCAGGAAAAGCCAAGAGCAAACCCCACTCCTTTCTAGCACTGATGATCTCATGAAACATCTGCAAGGAAACTACCAAGCTCAGAGGTCATGAAGAATTTCACATGTCCTCTTCCTCTTCCTCCTCCTCTTTTTCCTCCTCCTCCTCCCCCTTTCCATGCCCCACTACTTCTAGCACTGATGAAGTTCCCTAGTTGGGTCATGAAACGTCTGCAAGGAAACAGCCAAGGTCAGAGAGCCCCAAGGGCCCTCACAGGAGTTAATCTCCCTGTGGTTGGATTCACACCACACCTGGGACCAGGTCTATTAAACTTGGCTTGCCTTTCCCGGGTGCCATTCCATTCCATTCCCATTATTTTGGGGTTCATTGAATTTCCAAATCTGGGAAATGGGTTAATTCTGTAGCCAAGTTTTGCACAATTGGGCTCAGAGAGAGAGACTTTGGGGGACCATGCCAGAAGACCCAGTGTTTCTCCACATTGGCCCCTTGCCAACATATCCCATAATATCAGTTCTCCTTTATAGACTTTGGGTGACCAGGCCAAATTCCTTCAAGACCTGGCCACTGTGACCGACAGTCATTTTGACTGTGGTCATCAGAAGCTTCCTTCTAGGAACAATTCTGACGTTTCATGATCGCCTCTTCTGAAGGCAGACAGTCCTCCAACTCCTAATTTGCACAATTGAAGCTTTAAAACAGGGAGGTCCAACCAATGGCAACTTTAAGACCTGTGGAATTCAATTCTCAGAAGATCTGTGGACTTTCATTCCCAGAATTTTTAGACAACTTGGAACTAAGCCGCCTTCCGTCCGATCTAAGTATAGTATATAAAATCATACATTGCAAAGTCCTACCTGTCAATGAATACTTCAGCTTCAACTATAACAATACAAGAGCCAACAACAGAAACAGACTTAAGGTAAACCGCACCAAACTTGATTGCAGGAAATACGACTTTAGCAACAGTGGTCAATGCCTGGAATACTCTACCTGACTCTGTGGTTTCTTCCCCAAACCCCAAAAACTTTAACCTTAGACTGTCTACTATTGACCTCCCCCCTTTCCTAAGAGGTCTGAAGGGGGCGTGCATAAGCGCACCAACGTGCTCACCGTCCCTGTCCTATTGTTTCTTTTTATTTGTACCCATTTCATGTACTCATAATCACGTTCTAATTATATCTGTTATCTAATACATGCTTGAGAAATAAATAAAAATAAAATAAAAATAAATTCCCCAACCAGCATGCCCAGGTTGAGAAACAATGGACTAGGACAGGGGTCCCCAACCTTGGCCACTTTAAGACTTGTGGACTTCAACTCCCAAAATTCCTCAGCCAGCAACGCTGAAGTCCACAAGTCCTAAAGTGGCCAAGGTTGGAGACCCCTGGACTAGGTGAACTTTCTGGCCCCTTCCAACTCTATCATTCCTGACTGGCTGGGGAATTCTGGGAGTTAAAGTCCACACGTCTTCAAACGTTGCCAAAGTTGGACATCCCTCATTTAGTAAAACCGAGCAAGGAAGCGCCGTCTCTTGACTCCTGCAAGCCATGCCAACTGGCCTCTTCTGCTGCTGCTGCTTCTGTTGCTGCTTCTGGATTGGCACCCTCAGAAAAGGGTGGGCAGACCTTCCCAGCTGTTAAATCACAGGAGCCCCACGGCAAGGAGGGGAGCCCAGAGGAGGAGTTTCGGGGCTCGGTCTTTGGTGGAGAAGGGGCTCCAGCCTCCACCTGCCCAGAGAAAGGAAGACAAGTTGGCTCCTGTCCAGACGATGCCCCCTGCCTGCCCAACCACGCCCTGCCCTCCCTGCCCCACAGCCAAAGACACGGAAAGCCCCCCCCCCCCCCCCCCCCCCCCGCATGCATGACCTCCATCCCAAGCAGCCTCTGCCCTAATTCCACCACTGGCACCCCGTGCAGGGAGAGCCTTTGGGGCTGTGAAAACATGTTTGCTTCACCCACAGCTCTTGTGGGCATGATGGGTGAGGAGGGTGGGATGAGGACAGACCCTCCCCCAACCCCTCTGGCCAGGGATTGGCCACTTCCTCCCCAGACCTGCTCAACCCCCTTCCTGCCTCTGCTGACCTATCTCGCCAGGCTTCCAACAAGGAAGAGGAGAGGTAACAGGCAGGAGGAGGCCTGGCCAGTGGCTACTGGTTCAGCCCGGTTCACCCGAACCGGTAGCAAAAAAAGCCTCCCACAATCAGCTGAGAGGAGGAAGAAGAGAAAAGTGCACGGGCACAGGTGAGGGGTGCATGCAGGCGCGATCATGAACCAGTAGTGGAACAAGTAGGATCCCACTGGTGGGAGTGGCTTATGCTTGCGTGCCAGTTTCTCCATACCAGTCAGTTTCAGTCACTCTTCCTCCCTTGAAATAAGAATGCGTTTTGTTTCTTGGGATGTGACTGGCCTCATCGTCCCTCTGCCCTAAGTCTTCCCAGATGTTTCTTTATCTATGCGCTTTTAAGGGAAATGAGGGTGACAAGGAGGGGATACCACCCCGGAATTTCCCAGACAAGAATCCTGAAGCCCATCCATCCCTTTCCCACTGCAGTGCCTGATGGTTGATGTGTTCCCTGTGGTTGATGATCTACTGAATGGGAGGATACCTGTTGTGGCCTGTTGGCCGCCGGCCCCTCCAGCAGCCGAATCAGTGGAGGAGAAGGCGGCGTAGGAGTCAGGGCAACCTGGGAGCTCTGAGGGGGAAGAGGGGATGGAGCTGGCAGAGAGAGAGAGAGACGGAGGCGGAGCCTGGGCTGTCCATCAGCCCTCAGATGGAGAGTCTACAACCCCCTGCCCTGGAGGTGGCTGCTGAGGAAGAGGAGGAACAGATGGATCCAGTGCCCGATGCACAGAAGATAGAGGAGAGGAGAGCAGTGGAAATCTATGGGCCGGTCTTCGGGGTGGAAGAGCCACTGCTGTTAGGGAAGCCCCACCTGAGCTCTGGGGATGAAAGGCAGGGGGAGGAGATGAATAGGGGTGGCAGACAACGATTCATCTCCTGGGCGGATGGATTTGTTAGCCTGAGGTGAGGGAGAAACTTTTTGCTGGGGCTGCCGGCGCTCCTCATAAAGGAAATATTGATTTAAATACAGAGGTGTTGTGTTTGGGAGCCGGGTCAGAACAAGACCAGTCACCAGCTGACTCCAGGCAATGCCCTGGAGCAGAGACTTGGGAAAGATGCCCACAGCGAGGAGAGAAACCCAGCAATGTGGGGTGAGGGAGGGACGGGGAAGTGGGGGGGGTTTCATGCAGTGGGGGTGGGAGCCCCAGGCAAGCAATTCAAATGGGGGAGCCGCCTTCCCTCACCTGACTTGAAGAGGCATTTCTGCATCTTGCACTTTTTCTCTGCAAAGACAAAAGAAAGTTGAGAGTGGAAACAGCTCAGATCGCTGGCCTTCCTGGGAACATTTGCCCCAGAGGATTCTGGGAGAGCGAAGAGGAGCAACGGAGAACTGGGCTTTACCTACAATCATCCCAAAGGTGCTTCTTCCACCCCCACCTTCAAAAGGGAACTGGGCTTTTTTTCTTTGAAAACATTTCGCTTCTCATCCAAGGAGCTTCTTCAGTTCTAACTTCAGTTTTGGAAAAAGCCCCTTTGGGAAAACCTGGATGAATAGATTTCCCTACTTGAATTAGGTACAGCTGTGTGAAAAAGTCCTGCATGCTTTAAGCTTTATGCTTTATGGTTCATGACATTTTTGGGATAGGCCATTGATTTTATGATATTTTATGCTAACCGCTATGCAAATATTGTTGTATTTAAATAAATACTGGTGGTTTTTAAGTGAAAAGCATTAGCTTTTTGCACTTTGGTGCTGTTTGGATGGGGATTATGAATTTCCTTGCAGGCTTATGATGACTATGAAAACAGATTAACTGATGCATACCCAGTGGTGTATGTGTTGCAATTACTAAGGCTGATGCTTGTGTTTTGTTAACATTTTTATTGTTTGTGGGCCTGAAAAGGACCGTTTATGTAACCAAACATGGTTACTAATGTGAAACTGACCAGCCCTTATTGCTTATCACCAAAAAATGTCATAAACCGTAAAGCGAGCAGGACTTTTTCACACAGCTGTATATCTTGCAGGGCAAGATCAGGAGATGTGGAGAGACCACCTGGCCCAGAGGATCGCCAAAGGCCAGACATGACCGAATGGCCATCCTCCTCCTCCTCCTCCTCCACCATCTACCTGGCGTTTTAGCGGTTACCTTTCACGAACACGCAGTTGTAGACGCTCTCATCTTCCAGCGAGAGAAGGTGGATGAAGTTGGTCTCCTGCCCCCTGGTGAAGTTGACCACCTTGAACTTCTCGAAGGGGGGGATGAGGACCTCTTCCTCGCCCGGGAAGAAGGAATAATTCTTGATGTTGACCCCGTAGCAGGTCTCGATGGTGAAGAAGCTGTCCGTGCCAAAGCGCAGGGCGCTCTCGTTGCTCCGCGAGGACGAGGTGAATTGTCCAAAGCGGACCAGCTTGGCGCGCTCGGAAGTGAAGCGGACGCTCCTGACGCCCCGGTAGACCTTGTGGCACCGGGGCTGAGCAGTGATGCCCAGGAGGTGAAGGGCCCGCGTCAGGAGGAAGTGGAAGGCCTTGAAGGGGAAGCGGAGGAGGTAGTCGTCCCTGGTGCGCCCAGCCTCCCTCACGGCAGCGTTGAAGTCCTTGTGGAAGCGGCCTTGGATGGTGTAGGCCATGAGGGCGATGGCGTGCTCCGGCTTCAGGGCAGAGGGCTTCGGGAGAGAGGCCTTCTTCTCCTCCCACACGGAGGCCGCCTCTGCCCAGGCGTCGGCGTAGACGCTGTTGGTGGCGAACTCTGTGCGGTTCAGCTCCGCCACTTCTGCTTCCATCAGCTCCACGCAACCCTTGTACTGGTCATCGAAAGACGTCAGGGCCATGTTGAGAAGCACCTCCTTGGTGGGGAAGAGGTCTCGTCTTCCTTTGAGTGGGGAAGCGAAGACCTGAGGCAGGAGAAGGACGTGAATGGGCAGAAGGAAGCAGGGCCCAGATAGGTTGCAAACTGTACTGTACTGAATTAAATATTTTAAATAAAGGAAAAGAGAGGGGTGGAGAGAGAAGGGAAGGGAAGGGAATAATATGGAAAGATAGGGAAGGGAGGAGAGGAGAGGAGAGAAAAGAAAAGAAAGGAAAAGAGAGTTATAAGGAAGGGGAGAGGAGAGGAGAGGAGAGGAGAGGAGAAGGGAAGGGAAGGGAAGAGAAGAGAAGAGAAGAGAAGAGAAGAGAAGAGAAGAGAAGAGAAGAGAAGAGAAGAGAAGAGAAGAGAAGAGAAGAGAAGAGAAGAGAAGAGAAGAGAAGAGAAGAGAAGAGAAGAGAAGAGAAGAAGAGTTATAAGGAAGGGGAGAGGAGAGGAGAGGAGAAGGGAAGGGAAAGGAAGGGAAGGGAAGGGAAGGGAAGGGAAGGATTGGTGTAGAGTCACCCAAGGTCCCTCTCCATGACTGACACAGGATGTGAATCCAAATTCCCCAATTTTAGATTCAAAACTTCATCCCAACATCATGGTGGGCGATTAAAAAACTCTACGCTGAACTTTGCGTGGTGGATTGTTCTTATGTACCTCAAGATGCCTGCAAGGTTTCAGTGGGCCTAATAAAAGAGTTGCTTCGTTATGGATTTCGGAGCAGTTACATCGCAGGGCTTTTGCTGTCGCAAACTTTCCCTTCATACCTGAACGTGCCTGAGAATCAGCCACATCAAGCACAGCGCCAGACGCCTCATTCTTCACTCCTTTCAAAGCAAAACAAGAGACCGTCATTCCTGCCTTCATATGCCAAAACAGAACAGAACATAATAACAGAGCTGGGAGGGACCTCGGAGGTCTTCTAGTCCAACCCCCTGCTCAGGCAGGAGACCCCAGACCATTTAGACAAATGGCTGTCCAGTCCCTTCTTAAAAACCTCCAGTGATGGAGCACCCACAACTTCTGGTGGCAGGCAGTTTCACTGGTTAATTGTCCTCCCTGTCAGGAAATTTCTCTTTATTTCTGGATTTTCTGCTTGATACGTTTCCACCCATTGCTTCTGGTCTTCAAGTGCTGTGGAGAATAGCTTGACTCCCTCTTCTTTGGGGCAGCCCCTGAGATATTGGAAGACTGCCATCATGTCACCCCTGGTCCTTCTTTTCACTATATTACATAAGCCCAATTCCTGCCACCATTCTTCATATGTTTTAGCCTCCAGACTCCTAATCCTCCTGGTTGCTCTTCTCTGCACTCTTTCTAGAGCCTCAACCTCTTTTTTATAGTGTGGCGACCAAAACTGGATGCAAATATTTCAAGTGTGGCTTTCCCAAGGCCTTATAAAGTGGTACTAATCAATCACTTGATCTTGATTCTACATGACCTAAAAAAGAAACCTGGGTGCTTATAGATCTCTTTCAGGATGTCCCAACTCTCAATCCCTCCACAGATCCTCCTGAGCTGCAGAGATTCTTCTCCCATTAAACTGAGAAGCACCGGAAGAAAAGCAGAAACTACATAAAATTCACCGTTCCACCCAAAAATGAGGAAGTCTAGGAAAAAATCAGGAGGAATTGTTTTTTACTGGAATTATTGTTGTTGTTGTTATTATTATTATTTTATTTGTCAATTGCTTACAAGATAATAGGTATAAGTAAAACATAGTTATGAATACATGGATACATATAAGAAAAATAAAATATAAAAGAAACAATAGGACAGGGGTGGTAGGCACGTTGGTGCGCTTATGAACATTCCCTACAGACCTCTTAGGAAAGGGGGGAGGTCAATAGGGGATAGTTTGAGGTTAAAGGAGTGGGGGTTAGAGGATGTAACAAAAGAGTCAGGTAGTGCATTCCAGGCATTGACCACTCTGTTGCTGAAGTCGTATTTCCTGCAATCAAGTTTGGTGCGGTTAACCTTGAGTTTGTATCTATTGTTTGCTCTTGTGTTGTTATGGTTGAAGCTGAAGCATTCATTGACAGGTAGGACATTGCAATGGATGATTTTATACACTATACTTAGGGGTTCAACGCAGGTGAGCAATCCACCTTTGGCAGATGCTGTCTAGATTTGAAGGCTCACAGAGCCGTATCCCTTTTTGTTCGCCATTTTTTTAATTTTTCTCTAAGTGGGCATGCCAAATAGGGGCGTGAATTAAATCAATAAATATCCACAAGGAGGCTGTAGAGCGATTCTTCCAAATACCCGAACGTGGCTTTCCTAAACTCTTGCCAACTCTTCCCGCTTAGGGGCAGGTCGAAGATCTTCCTGCCTGAGGAGGAGAAGAATTAAAGAGTTTTCAGGGTGGCCCAAACTGGGGTTAAGGAAAGGGGAGATGTTTACCTCTCTTTCTACGGACTGGGAACGTTGGGGCTCCGTGGCTGCGTCCACTTTCCTCCTTCCAGCCCGTTGCCTGCTTGCTTGGTGGCTCTTCTCAGCTGTGGGAGGCCGTCAATGTGACAAGTGGACGGTCAGATGGTGCTTTTTATAGACCCAAGCTGGAAACTCTTATTGCACCCGGGTTATTTATATCCAGTGGTGTTGTACACAAGGATATCTGGAGCAACACTGACTTTCAAAACAAGGGACAGGTACCTTTGACCCCACCTGCTCCAAACGGTTGCACGACAGATCAGGACCGACACTGGGGATGATGGGAGTTTAATCTATGTGGGTCCTTCTGTTTGTGTTGTACCCTCAGCTGTGGGATCCACTGTTCTGGTTGGATAGACGCCTCCAAACTCTGGCGCAAATGCCATTGGGAACAGGTTCTCATTTCCAGAACATTTGATTGGCGGTGCTTGGGGCCCTCTGAGCTAGGTGGTTTTCTTGTGGACATTTCATGACCTAACTAAGTAACATCAATCATCAGTGCTGAAAGAAAGTGGGGTTTGTGGAGGGAAGAGGAGAAAGGAGAAGGACAAAAGGGTCTTTGGTGCTCTCTGAGTTTGGTTGTTTTCTTGCAGATGTTTCATGACCCAACTAGGGAGCATCATCAGTGTTGGTGAGTGTGGGTTTTGCCCTGTTTATATACTGCAGCTGGCCTGGCAGTATTGATGGGAGCACGATTTCCTCCTTTATGGTTTCTTGAGCAGAATATTGTTTTCTGCTTGATGGTTTGTCTGGAGTGAATCCCGGCTTCTCTGGATTTGGGCTGCTGAAGAGGATCTGTTCTGGGCTTTTTCTTTCTTAACTTCTTGGCTGTCTCTTTGGAATGGCCTGTAAATGTGCTTTATCTCTGTGTGACGTGTGATTTGACTGAATGCCAAGCCTGCGAGCGATTTTGGATGTGGCTCCATCTAATCTACTCATTGTTTCTGAGCTGAATCCATCAGTCTTTCTCCATCAAACTGCATGTATGTACCCCCCATTCCCTCACATTTACATGTGTGTCCATGTGTGCAAAGATAACAGTGGAAATCTTAATTTGTAATCCTCTCCCCCCAGTACAGAATAACAGAATCATAGAGTTGGAAGGGACCTTGCAGGTCTTCTAGTCTACCTCCCTGCTCAAACTGGAAAGCCTAGGCCATTTCAAATGGCTGTGATGAAGCTCCCACCACTTCTGGAGGCAAATCTTTCCACCAATTAATTGTCCTCAGTATCAGGAAATTCCTCCTTATTTCTGGTTGAATCTCTCCTGGGTCATTTTCCATCCATTATTCCTTGTCTGGCCTTCAGGTGCCTTGGAGAATAGCTTGCTTGACCCCTTCCTCCTCTCTGGGGCAGCCCCTCAAATATTGGAACCCTGCTCTCCTGTCTCCCCTCTTCACTGGATTACATACCCAGTTCCTGTAATCGTTCTTCATATGTTTTAATCTCCAGCCCCCTCATCATCCTGGTTGCTCTTCTCTGCACTCTTTCCAGAGTCTCAACCTCTTTTTATATTGTGGTGACCAGAACTGGATCTATAATATGTAAACACCAAACTTTATTGCACTGCATAAAAGAATAAACAAGGCACCGAAAACAGGTGAACATTTGGTATTTATTTATTTATTTATTTATTTATCAAGGCAACTCTGAGCGGCTTACAGCTTATAGCAAGATCAGTGAGGTGGGCAATGCGCAGCGGAGAGCAGTTGCTTTATTTATTGATTTATGATTTGCTGGAAATCCTTCCAAACTGTCCTTCATCCTCCATCCAGAAGAAACTGTGAGAACGCAGCTTCCTCCTCCTCCTCCTCCTCTTCTTAAGTGCATTTGCAAGAATAGCGCAACTACGGCAGGACCGGCCTAGGGAGGCGTCCCAGTGTTGCCGAAAAGGGCACCCACCCCTTTTGGGCCCCTCCCCTCCCGCCTGGGAAACCTCTGGGTCTGGATTGTCTGCTTCCCAAAGCTTGTGGCCTCTGCGGTGGTCCAAGAGGGGCCACGGCCGTCCTTTGCCAGAGGGGAGAGCTAGGGAGGGGCCCTCCTGCCAAACACGGCTCAGGAGTCTGCGGCCTGCCCTGCCGTGTCTTCCATCTCCTCCCGGGGCTCCTCGTACTCAGGAAGGCCCGGCTCGGCCTCCTCCTCCTCCTCCTCCGCCCCCATCACGACCACCACCTCCTCCTCTGCCTCGCCCGCCACCTCCTCCTCCTCCTCCGCTTCTCCCGCCACCGCCTCCTCCGCCTCGGCCCCCGCTTCCCCCGCTGCCTGTCCCGCCGCCTGGGCCTCCTTCTCCTCCCGAAGTAACGGCAGCATGCCCTCCATGGCCAGGGGCACGTCCTGGTGCACCACCACTTCCACGGGGGAGCCCTGGCTCTCGGCCCCCACCTCGGGCTCGTAGTTCTGGAAGCTGTTGCGCACCTTCATGATGTAGTTGCGCAGCACGCTGGCCCCGTCCAAGGGGTTGTTGCCCGCCCCGCTGGTGGCCACCGACTGCCGGAGGTGCTTCATCTCCGTGTGGAGACGCACCACCGACTTGTTCAACTCCGTCAGGCGGTTCCCCAGATCTGAAAGGGAGGCAAGGAGAGAGCCGGGTGTCAGGTTTCCAAGTGAGGAATCCATTTAAAAAGAAAAGAGCAAAGTCCCGTCTTCCAAAACAATTTTTTTTATTTAGGAAAGCATCAAATTGGCAAAGTCTGTTGTGATTCTGGATCTGACCCAACCCGGAATTACCCCACATAATATTGGAAGTTAGAAACAGCCCCCCAAACTCACCCTCCCCCATAGAAGAAAATCAGCGTTTGCCTGGCATCCTCAACCTCCACCTCCAGGTCTCAGCAGGGTCAGCTTTCGTTCCCACGGGAAGGAGAGCCACCTAGCCTCAACAACTCTAGCTCCATTCCTCCCCCTTTTAGGAATGTGGAAAGCCCGAAATCCTCCTCCCCCCATAACCAGCAAGGAGAAAGAAAGAAAAGGAATATATAATAAGGCTAAATAAAATGGCTACCCAAAGGTCAATTTCGGGCTCGACACTGGTGGGCACCAGAGAAGGCCTGGACCTCGTGTCCCAGCCAGAGGCAGCCCCCCCACACCATGAGGCCATCCACGGAAACACCCAAATCTTGGAAACATCCAAGTGGCCGCCGGGAGAGCCGTGCCCGTGGCTTCCTCTGCTAGGAACCTTCCAGTTTAAGGCACGGAGGGAGGGGCGCCACTCCCAGACTTGGGGGCCACCAAGAAAGGAAGAAATACAGGTAGTCCTTGACTTATGACCACAACTGAGACCCAAATTTCTGGAACTAAACAAAACCGTTGCTGAGTGAATTACTGCAACTGTCAACTCATAAAATATTTCTCTGGTCTTTTAAGAGTTGCCAGAAGAAAGGGAGTGGGGAAAGGGGTTCGAAAGAGCAGTGGGGCAGCTTGCAAACCGAAAGTGCATTCCATGCATAGTTCTGCAAAGATAGTAACTAGGTGACTGAAGTTTCTGCTGCCCAAAATTCTAACTGGAGAGCCTGATGGATGACTCTGGGCTATGAAGGTGTCCCATTGGAGAATGTGAATTATGATACACCCAGGAGGTGAGGTGGGGTAAACCAGGGTCAAAGGTGACACTGAATGATGTTTCTCAGAGTCGGCGGCACCCAGGCAGTGCTGGACATGTTAACTCCCAATAAATCCTTTGGAAGTTTTGGAAGTTTGGCTTGAGACTCAGGATTTAAATGGGGGGAACTGCCGGAATCCTGACAGCAGTCATTAAGTTAGTCACACCCGTTGTTAAGTGAATCTGGCTTCCCCCATTGACTTTGCTTATCAGAAGGTCGCAAAAGGGGAATCGTGTGACTCCGGGACATGGCAAACTGTCATAAATATGAGTCACTTGCCAAGTGCCTGAATTTTGATCACGTGGCCAGGGGGAGGCTGCAGCAGTGTGGAAAATGGTCCTAAGTCCCTTTTTCTGGTGCTGTTGTAACTTCAAATGATCACTAAATGAACAATTGCAAGTCAAGGACTAGCTGTCGTCCCATGGGGCTCAGGGTCTGAGGCAGCCATACATGGAGCAAGGCAACCTTGGAGCAGGCTGGGAGTCTGGAGGGGGGGAGACGAGACCTGAGCCAGGGGTCCCCAAACTTGGCCACTCTAAGACTGGTGGACTTCAACTCCCAGAATTCTCCAGCCAGCAAAGCTGGGAGTTGAAGTCCACCAGTCTTAGAGTGGCCAAGTTTGGGACCTCTGCTCTAGGTGATCTTTCTGGTCCCTTCCAACTCTATCATTCCTGACTGGCTGGGGAATTCTGGGAGTTGAAGTCCACACGTCTTAAAGGGGCTGAGTTGGAAACTTCTGCCTGAGCAGGAGCAGAAGGGGCAACACCCCCCTCCCCCCCCCCCAGGAAAAGTGGGGAGGAGGAGATGCCCCAGTGGAGAAAGCGAGGGTGAAGGCTGTTGGCTGGGCAGGTGGGGTACTCAGGAGGCCCTCCCCATCCCCTCACAGCTGCTTCGCCACACAGGTTGCGCGATGCATGGGGGTCTTCTCTGGAAAAGGATGGGGTCCCTGGTGCCACCCTGGAGAAGCGGTCCTACATCTTACTTCTCTGGAGGCTTCCAAGAACAGATTAGATTTGTCTGGGAAACAACAAGGTCTCCTCTTGGGCAGGGGGTTGGACTACATCAGATTCAGATGATCAGAGTTGGAAGGGACCCTGGAGGTCATCTAGTCCAACCCCTCCATCCAAGTGGGAGACCCTACACCATTTCTGACAGAGGGCAGTCCAGTCTCTTCTTGGAAGCCTCCAGGGATGATGAAGCTCCCACAACTTCTGAAGGCAACTTCTCTTCCATGGGTTGATTCTTCTCACTGTCAGAAAGTTTCTCCTCCTTATTTCCAGGTTGAATTTCTCCTGGATCAGTTTCCATCCATTATTTCTTGTCTGGCCTTTGGGTGCCTTGGAGAATAGCTTGACCCCCTCCTCCTCCTCTGTGGGGCAGCCCCTCCCTCAGATATTGGAAGGCTGCTCTCCTGCCTCCCCTGGTCCTTCTCTTCCCTAGACCAGCCAGGCCCAGTTCCTGCAACCGTCCATCGTATGTTTGAGCCTCCAGTCCCCTCATCCTCTTGGTTGCTCTTCTCTGCACTTTTTCTAGAGTCTCAACCTCTTTTTTATAATGTGGTGACCCAAAGTGGACGCAGGAATCTAGGTGTGGCCTTACTCAGGCCTTATAGAGTGGTATTAGTACCTCCCTTGATCTCGATTGGATCCCTCTGTTAATGCAACTTAGGATTGCATGGGCTTTTTTGGCTGCTGCTGCTGCTGCACGCTATCAGGGGTCCCTGACACCCCTGGGCAGCAGCCAGGTACCCTGCCGCAACCCATTCAGCCCCGCCCCCCACTCACCTTTCCTCCGGCTTTCCTCCAGCTCCCGCCTGGCCGTGTCGATGTAACGCTGCACCAGAGCCTTCAGCACTTGGCGCTGATAAGAGAGGCGGGTTTCGGTCCGGGCGCCCCCTTCCTCCACCGAGGGGTTGCTCTGGGGAGCCAAAGGGCATCGCAAGCTTATTTGATTGGCACCCAGGAAGCCGGCTGGAAATACAGCCAGCAGCCCTGAATTCCATACAGTTCCTGCAGGACAATCCCCCCCCCTCTTTCCTCTTTCTGAACTTTATTATTATCTAGCTTATTCAGAGGTACACAAAGCATACGCATTCGTTTGTGAGGTTCTCGGTGGTCTCTGAGCTTGGCTGCTTTCTTGCTGAGTGTCGCTTGCTGTCTATTTATGTATGAAGACCAATAAAAAAATAAAATAATAAATGAATGAATAGCCTGCTTGCAGAGAGAAAGTTCCCCTCCCTCCTAGCACTGATGATGTTCCCTCGTTGGGTCATGAAACGTCTGCAAGAAAACCACCCAGCTCAGAGAGCACCAAGCACACTCACAGTCATCGCTGTCATCCTCCTCCTCTTCCTCCTCCTCCTTCTCTCCACAAACCCCTCTCCCTTCTACCACTGATGGTGTTCCCTAGCTGGATCAAGAAATGCCTGCAAGAAAACAACCAAGCTCAAAGAGCACAAGGACCCCACAGTCCTCCTCCTCCACCACCCTTCCTTCCTTCCTTCCTTCCTTCCTTCCTTCCTTCCTTCCTTCCTTCCTTCCTTCCTTCCTTCCTTCCTTCCTCCTCCTCCTCTCCTCTTTGCAAACCACCCTCCCCTCTAGCACTGATGATGTTCCTTAGTTGGGTCCTGAAACGTCTGGAAGAAAAGAACGAATGTCAAGGAGCACCAAGAACCCCACAGTTCTCCTCCTCCTTCCTCCTCCTCCTCCTCCTCCTCTCCGCATACCACCCTCCCCTCTAGCACTGATGATATTCCTTAGTTGGGTCCTGAAACGTCTGCAAGGAAAACCACCCAGCTCAGAGAGCCCCCAAGGCCCTTTCAGTTCAACCCTGAGCTATAAATATTTTCTTTTATTGGTAACAGGCTTCCTTTAAAGACGGAGCAAATGCGCTCTCGGAATCTCTTAAAGGGGAACTTACGATGGTGTTGATCGGGGGGTATTTCTGGCTCTTCTTGGATTTGCGACAGCACATGAAGCGAAAGGAGCCCCTGAAAAGGTTTGTAAAAATCCAGGAGGGAAGAGTTGGCAAGGGAGCCTCTGAAGCAGGCCAAGAAGGTTGGCTCCTTGCCCACTTGGGGTGGCCCAAAGGACCCCCAGGATGATCGGCTGCAGGTTGGATCGTCACTACCCCTTTCCATGACGCTAATGGGGAGGACACTCTTAAGGCCCCCGAGGCTCTGCCTACCGTGAACCAAGGGGGCTTCCCCAAGGCTCCCTGAGGTGCCCCTGGCTGTGCAGGGGTGCCAGTTGGACCAAGCGGACAGTGGAGCCCCGTGGCTTGCAGCCCTCACTAGGCTCCCTGCCCTCCGGGGGGATGGGGGGAGGGGCAGGGAACCGCTGCAGAGGAGTGGGCGGCCGACCTCTTCCGCGTCCCCCATACCGGAAGGTGTAGAAGATGGACTTGGGCGTCGGGATGATGTTGAAGGGGACGGGCAAAGTTAAACCTTCCCTGAAGAAGGACAGGTAGAGTTTTGAGCGCGCAAATTTCCACTCTACGTCGGCGTCATTCTGTGGGAAAGGAGGGAGGGGAGAGGCCCGTAAATAAATGAGACGCGGGGGGAGGAGAACCTATCAGGTTTTCACAGAATAACGGAAGGGACCTTGGAGGTCTTCTAGTCCAACCCAGGGGTGGGATTCTGCCGGTTCAGACCGGTTCTGTAGAACTGGCTGTTATGTTTCTGCACAGTTCAGAGAACCGGCAAATCGTGCCCCTGGCTGGCCCCGCCCCTCCCCACCCAGTCAGTCCTTATCACACATGCCCACCATCGCTGACTGCGTTCCTCCCTGCCCAGTCGCTGCTTAAGGTGTTTCTTTTTCCCCCTTCCAACGATCAGCTGTTCCAATGATCAGCTGTGTGTCTTCCTGCTTTGCCCAGGCGGCTTCCCTGAGGCCCAGGAAGGCATAACATGGAGGGTTCCCCTCCCTCCCAGCTCCACTTTTTCCCTTCCTGAGCCCCAGGGAAGCCTTCTGGGAGCAAAAACGCCCCCCCGGAGGCTTCCCTGAGGCCTAGAAGGCCCCGAAGTGGAGGGTGGGGGGTGCTGCGCTCCCCCTCCAGGCTCTGTTTTTTTCCTTCCTGAGCCCCAGGGAAGCCTTCTGGGAGCAAATCCCCTACCCCAAGGAGGCTTCCCTGAGGCCCAGAAGGCCCAAAAAACCTGGGGAGGGGGTGCTGCAAAAAAACAACCAAGCCACGCCCACCCAGTCATATGGCCACACCCACAGAACCGGTTAACCAATTTGAATCCCACCGCTTGTCCAACCCTTTGCTCAAGTAAGAGTCCCTAGACCAGGGCTCTCCAACTTTCGCCACTTTAAGACTTGTGGACTTCAACTCCCAGAATTCCCCAGCCAGCTTTGCTGGAGACCCCTACACTAGGTGATCTTTCTGGTCCCTTCCAACTCTATCATTCATGGTTGGCTGGGGAATTCTGGGAGTTGAAGTCCACAAGTCTTAAAGTGACCCCTACCCTAGACCATTTCAGACAAATGGTTGTCCAGCACCCACAGCTTCCAGAGGGAAGAGGTTCCACTCTTTCAAATTTACTTTTCAGCTCCAGCCGGAGTGAATTCTTTATGTTTCATGCTAGATCTGAATTCTCAGTCCACCTGAGAATTGTTGCTGAGCATTCAGAGTGGAAGTCCGAATATTCAGCTCCCCGAGTTGCCCTCCAGTCCCTCCCTGAGGAAAACTCGCCTCGATCTTCTGGAAAGAGTTGGTGATCATGGCAATGAGCATGTTGAGAAGGACCACCACCATGACGATGGTGAAGACGCCGTAGAGCACTCGGCCCACCAACTCGGCCATGAAGAACTGGGGCATGTCCACCACCTTGTGTTCCTCCATCCCCATCATCGTCCAGAAGAGGAACTGGAAGGTCTCGTTGAAGCTGCACGTGGGGGAAAGTTCAGAATGTATTTAATTTATTTATTTATTTATTTTGTCAAGCATTAGGAACATGATTATGAGTACATGAAATGGGTACGAATAAAAGGGGACAGTCGGACAGGGACGGGAGGCACGTTGGTGCCCTTATGCACACCCCTTACAGACCTCTTATGAATGGGGTGAGGTCAACAGTAGACAGACTGAGGTTAAAGTTTTGGGGGTTTAGGGAAGAAACCTGTGATGATCCAGGGTGGGATGCAAAATAAACACAGTCACAAAAAAACAGGTGAAGCCCCTTTTATTCCTTCACTTTGCTTCCAAGCTCCAAATATCCTTGACTGGAGACAAAAAACTCCCCCACGAGCAGTTACAAGAAGGAGGGGAAAAACAACACAAACCAGGCAAGATAAGGGCTGGAGGACATCCACAGATAACACACACTGGGAAGGACGCCAAACTCAGAGAGGAACCATAAACTAGTGACATTTCCGTGCTTTGTTTCCAGCGTTCGCCCATATGCAGGTCCATCCTCTTATCCAATTGCAACGCTGCAGCCCATTTAAGAGGATCAAGGCCCTCTTGTAGACCACGTCTCTCCCTTATCCTCTCCTCCCTGCGTGCCCTAGGATGGAGAGGGGATGGGCCTGGGTCTTCCTCTGACTGCCCAGCCGGCCTCTGTCCTTCCCCAGCCTCCTCCACAACCTCCGGAGCCACACCTCCACTCCCTGACCACTCTGTTGCTAAAGTCGTATTTTCTGCAATTGAGCGGTTTATCTTGAGTTTGTATCTATTGTGTGCTCATGTGTTGTTGTGGTTGAAGCTGAAGTAATCATTAAGACGGGGAGGACATTGCAATGGATAATTTTATGTACTACGGTTAGGTCGACCGAAGGGGTAGATAGAGGAGAGACAGACAGATGGAAATGGAGATGGAGAGAGAGAGAGAGAGAGAAAAGCAAGAGGGACCAGCCCCATTCATTCATTCGTTCCACTGAACCCCTTCCTCCTTCAAGGACCCTCAGTGCCCACCCGCCTGGTCTGCCTGGGCTTCAGCATGGTGGCTAAATCCTGGGGTTCCCACCTCCCAGGCCCAGCAGCTGCCCTACCTCCCCAGCCGCTCCGATTCCTGATAATGGACGTAGATGTTGTTCATGCCACACAGGAAGGCAGTCAGGATGATCATCATGATGAACATGAACCTGGGGAGAAGCCAAGAGGAGATCAGGCCCAACGGAGGCGCCCTCCGCCGCCTTCTTCCCCAGATGCAGGCAGGGTCCCTGGTGCCATTGCCCTGAGAACGCCCCCCTCTCCTTGGGCCCCTCAAGGCCTTGGCCAGGCATCCCTCCTCAGGGGCTGCTGCAGGCTGGGGAGCTTTCTATGTCCTCCTCAGACCACAGCAGGAGGGAACCCAGTCAAAGGAAGGTCCCCGTACCGGATCATGTCGTCAATCATCTTCCCGATGGAAATCTGGAGCGTCCCCAGGGTCTCGTGGGCAGGGAGGATGTAGGCCAGGCGCGTGAAGCTCAGCATGCTGGTGACAGCGAAGAGCACCTCGGCCATGAACTGGGGGTCCTCCGTGTGCCACTCCAGCCGCTCTGCGGAAGAAGGGAGGTGGGGCACATTGGGGATCCATAAGTGCAGTTCGGTCTAAGGTGGCCCCCGATCCGAAACCCTGAGCACCTCGGGGCTCAGCTCCCTCATCATGCGGTCCTGTCCCTCCAACACAGGGATAGTCTCAAGATCGCAGGAAGGGATGGCGCCACTCTCTGCGGCCACTAGTGAGGGAATCGGGCACCCAATTCTGGTCTCCATCAGAGGTGGGATTCAGCCGGTTCTCACCGGTTCTCCTGAACCGGTAGCAGAAACTTTGAGAAGTTCGGAGAACCAGCCAACCCCGCCTCTGACTGGCCCCACCAACCCCATCTCTTCTCTGCCTCCCATTGAGTCCCAGCTGATTGGCTGGGTCTCCTTTGGTTGCCCTGCACAGGAGGACGGAGCTGGAAAGCAGGTCAGTTGGGTGGGAAGGGGAGGGGGATTTTGCAGTATACCCTTCCCCTGCCACGCCCACCAAGCCACGCCCACCAAGCCACATCCACAGAACTGGTAGTAAAAAAATTGAACCCCACCACTGATCACTATGATACAGAAAAGAGGTTGAGACTCTGGAAAGAGTGCAAAGAGCAACCAGAGTCATGGGGGCACCGGAGGCTAAAATAGAACGGTTGCAAGAACTGGGGAGGTCAATCTAGTCGAATGAATATCAGGACCAGAGAGGATATGAAAGCAGCCTTCCAGTATTTGAGGGGCTCCCACCAAGAAGAGGCGGTCTATTCTCCAAAGCACGCCAAAGCAGGACAGGAAGCAATGGATGGAAACCAATCAAGGAGAGAAGCAACCTGGAACTAAGGAGGAACTTCCTGACAGGGAGGACAATTAACCAGTGGAACTGCAACTCACTAGCTTGGGTATAATAGTAGCATTCTGGAGTAGAAGCCTGCATGTCCAAGCAGAAGACTTGTCCTTTCAGGTAGACCAGCAGCCTGAGCACGAAGGATGCCAAGTACATGCTGAGGATGACGATGTCCAGGAAGTTCCACCAGTCAAGCAGGTAGCTGCGCAGCCCTTCGATCCAGACCTCCTTGCACTCGAACCAGAAGAAGCCTGAGAGGACAACGGTTGCTATGATAGGAAGCCTCCAAAACCCTTTGTGGCCAACACCAACAAGGCAACTGGACTGCTGATGGCCCTGCCAAGTCTTCTCCAGCAGGCAAGCCCAGAGCCTCTTCTCTGCATCTTCAACTCAGTTGGGTCTGAAAGAACAGGCTGGCTTCCATCTGTCCAAGATCTCCCGCCTTCCGATGCCAGTTTCCCACAAAGCCCTAGGATCTTCCAAAAGGCCCCCACCCTCTGCCCCCTTCCTCCCCATTGAGTTCCCTTCTGGTCCTGTCCTGAATGCAAATAGTCCTCTCTTGTGGCCAGGTGGAGGCTGTCAAACAGGTCAAGCTATGACTCTGCCAGGACAGCATCCGGAACAACACTGACCTCAACACTGGCAGCTGAGGAAACCCCTCTGATTCTTCCTCCCTTCCTCCCTCCCTCCGTCCTTCCTCCTCCTCCTTTTCCTCCTCCTTCTGTCGTACCTTGGCCAATAAAGAATTCTATTCTTCTATTCTCTATTCTCTTCTCCTCCTCCTTTTCCTTCTCCTCCTCTTTCTTTTCCTCCTCCTTTTCCCCCCTTTCTCTGTTTTTTCTTCTCTATTTTCCTCCCCCCCCTCCCCCCCCACTGATGGTGACACCAACAATGAGAGTAAAGGGTGTGATGGACAGACAGAAGGTGACGAGGAAGTGATGCCAGACCAGGCTGTCCGGCCACAAATGCCCTTCCCTTTCAGGTCTCCCCTTTTCCTAAGGAGAATCGAGAAGGTGCCCAGGAGAACCTTGACTTCCAGGAAGCAGCCCAAGAGGTGCAGGAGGAGCAGCCACCCCTCCCTTCCTTCTCCCCTCCCCGCAGGCCTACCTGTCACCCAGATCATGTGAAGGGACGTCTCCCACATGCTCTGGTTCCGCCCCTTGAAGGAGTCGTGGTGGTGCTCCAGGATCAGGGACTCCACCAGCAGGAAGACCAAGAACCAGACATAGGAGGCCGAGTGCAGCAGGAATTTGATCACGGGGATTTTCAGCATTTTGCCAATCTGCCAGCAGGGAAGGAAGGAAGCAACCAGAAGGAGGTTGCCCTGAGTTTTCAAAAGGGGGGGGGGCACCCCCGAGGCTCCTCCTGGTCCCTCAAACTCCTCACCGTTCAAGGCAACCATTATGACTCAGCCTTCCCTGGTGGGTAAAATGAGGACCCAGATTGCTGGGGGCAATATGCTGCAAAGCACTCTGAAGTGGTCTATAAGTCTAAGTGCTATTGCTGGGGTTGGAATATCTTTCTGTGCAACAACTACAGTAGTATTCAGCCAGTGGATGGCACTGTTTACAAGTCTGGATCTATGGTATATACTCTATGCTCTTTTGTTCTAAGTAGAGTTTCCTGTTATATAGTCGAGCAGTAAAGCACATGGTGACTGTGCTCTTCTTTGCCCTGTGCTGATATATATGTATATAGACAGAATTTCTAACAGCCAGTGCTATCTCAGCCCTCTCCAGCAGATGCATCATTGTGGTCCCTCTAAATCTGCATCTTTCAAGGCAACCAGCAGTTCAGCTCCGATGGTCCCTTTTCAAGAGGCAACTGGAGTTTCTGGCTTCTTCTTCAGCTCTTGGGTGAGAAACGGAATTTCTTCAAAGGAAAAGACAGAAAGTCCTGCAGCCTCTTGAAAAAGCACCTTTGGGACCACCATGGCCTGGATGATGAAGCATCTCCATAGACACCGGCTCAGCCTTCTCCAGTTGATGCCCAGGGTACGCCAGGACTCCAAATCCCAGCATTCCCGGTCAAAATGGCCACTAGCTAGGAATCCTGGGGTTTGGAGTCCTGACACCATTGCAGAGAGCTGGCTCCTGGCTTTCAAAGAGCAGGGCAGGCAGCACGGAGAACATCACCCTCTGGGTATCTTGCATTCAAGACGTTCAGAGAAGCTGCAGATCCAATCCACCCCCCCTCCCTCCCGGGCTTGCGTGGTCATCGTTGTTTGGCCTGATGTGGAAGTCCAGCCTCAGAGGTGGGATTCAGCCGGTTCTGACTGGTTCTGAAGAACCAGTAGTGGAAATTCTGAGTAGTTCAGAGAACTGGCAACTACCCTCTCTGACTGGCCCCGCCAACCCATCTCTTCTCTGCCTCCCATCGAGTCCCAGCTGATCGGCTGGGTCTCCTTTGGTTGCCCTGCACAGGAGAACGGAGCTGGAAAGCAGGTTAGTGGGGTGGCAGGGAAGGGGGATTTTGCAGTATATCCTTCCCCTGCCACGCCCACCAAGCCACACCCACCAAGCCACACCCACCAAGTCACGCCCACAGAACCGGTAGTAAAAACATGTTGAATCCCACCATTGCTGGGGACCCACCTTGGATTTGGGGGCGAAGAAGTAGGTGAGGGAGAGGAAGGGCATGGCCAGGAAGATGGAGAAGGAGATGAAGACCTTCCAGAGGCTCTTGCTGCCCCGCCAGCTGGGCAGGCTCCCACACCAGATGGACGACAGGACTTGCTGGCAGACGGGGTGAGCCACAAACTGAGCCAGAAGGAGGGAAGGAAGGAAGGAAGGAGAGAGGGAGTCAGCTCCGGTGCCTGGTTCCCACCAGGTGCTCATCGGAGGAAGAGACCCCCTCCCCATATTACAGACTTCAGGTAACTGGCGATGCCTTTGTCTCCATCTCTCAATATGCTGATAGAGGTAGTCCTCGATTTACGACCGGTCGCTTAGCGACTGTTCAGAGTTATGACGGGCCTCCCCATGGCTACGTGCGACCCAGATTCGAAGTTCTGACGGGCACTGCTCCTGCCCAGCAGCAGTCCCAGGTTCAACAACTGCCCCAAATTTACACCTGTTAAGCCAGCATCCTGCGGTCATGTGAGCACAATTTACAATTATTATTTTTAAATCAGAAACTAGCCATTACTTCTGGTTTCCAGCCAAAAAAAACCCTACCCACATCCATCCTGACCCCCATTGCATGGCATTCCAAAACACGCTGAGCTTGGCTGTTTTCTTGCAGACTTTTCATGACCCAACTGGGTAACATCGTCAGTGTTAGGGTTATAATGTGATCTAATACCAGCACTGAAGATGTTCCCTAGTTGGGCCATGAAACGTCTGCAAGAAAACCACCCAGCTCAGAGAGCATCAAGGATCCTACAGTCCTCCTCCTCCTTCTCCTCCTCCCCATAAACGCCACTCCTTTCTAGCATTGAAGATGTTGTGGGTTGTGACCATTGTGACCTAAGAGCAGCAGATCAGTAGGAAGCTGGGACCTCTTTCTCTCCCCATTCTTAAATATTTTTTTAAATTAATGAATAACCTTCAAATCTATAACTTCCAAACAGCTGGAAAAAGGGAAATGACATTGAAATCAATAGTCTAAGAAATTCCCCCATGGAGGTTTGCAGTCTAAACAGGCCTCATCGGTAGCTTTGCAGGTGTTTCTACATTCCCTCGTTCTTCCTTTAAAAAGAGAAAAGTGCAGCATCATATAAAGTAGGAGTCAAAGCGAAGGCAGAGGGCCGGCTCCCTCCCTCCCTCCCTCCCTGCCTGCCTGCTTGGGGCTGGCCCCCTTCGGCCCCCTCACCCGTTTCTGGTTGTAGTTGACCGCCAGTCGGAGCCTGGCCAAGTTGGGGATGCCCTCCTCAAAGGCCTGGTCATCCATCCCGTCCTCCTCATCGTCCACGTTTTCCCCCAACTCGTTCAGGATGGCCGTCACCTCGCTCTGGTTGCGGCACATGCCCAGAAGCTCAAAGGCAAACTCCTGGCACAGGTCCTCCAGCTCCAGGTAATCGGGCTGGATCAGGGGAGAGGGAGAAGGCACTGGAGTAAGCCTACACACACACACACACACACACACACACACACCCCGCTGCTCTGCTGCCTTACGTCATTACAACCCTACTCCCTTCTGGCACTGATGACGTTCCCTCGTTGGGTCATGAGACGCCTGCAAGAAAACTGCCTAGCTCAGAGAGCCCCGAGGACCCCACAGTCGTCATCCTCCTCCTCCCCCTCCTCCCCCCCTTCTAGCACTGATGATGTTCCCTCGTTGGGTCATGAGACGCCTGCAAGAAAACTACACAGCTCAGAGAGCACCCAGGACCCCCCAGCTAGACAAGGGTCAACGGAATTCAAGGGGGCTGGCTTTGCTTGTGGCGACGTGGGGATTCTAGGCTGGTCCCTTGTTTAACTCCTCCCCTGGTTCTGCCCCTCCTTCTCCTCCTGCCAAGGACGAAAGGCTCGGCAACTTCCCACGCTCCCCACGGTGCCCCCTCCCCAGCGGCAGACCTTGAACTCGGGCTCCTTCTTGGAGAGCCACTTGAGCTCCCGGCTGAGTTTGAAGGCGGTCAGCATGGGGTCCTCGCTGGCGATGGACAGGTAGGCCCGGCTGGCGATGCCTTTGTAGGTGTTGATGCGGGAGAGCGAGAACTTGAGCAGGTCGAACTTCCGCCCGTTGGAGCACTCTAGGCAGGCGCAGGAGACCTTGTGGGGCCGGGAAATGGTGTGGCCCTTCTTCATCAGCATGTCCACAATCTCGTAGAGGTCCTTCTCGCAGGCCAAGGTGAGAGGGGTCACCCCAGGAGCGAAGCGGGAGTTGTCGATGGAGTTGTCGAAGAAGGCCATGGAGAAGGACTTGATGTCCATCTTCATGCCTTTCTCTTGGTCCAGCCGGTCCAGGAGCTGCTTGACCACGCCGGGCTGGTTGGTGTCCACGGCCACCAGGAGGGCCTCGTGGACCTGCCGGAAGTCGAACTTCACGAAGCGTAACAAGGTCCGGGTGATCTCGGCCCCGCCGGTGCGGATGGCCAGGTTGAGGGCCTCGCGCCAGGCCCGGTCCTCGCTTTCGTCCAGCTGCCGCAAGATCCCGTCGCTGACGTGCAGCATCTGCTGGATCTTAACCAGTTGCCCATCTTGGATGGCAGCCAGCAGGCCCTCGGGAAACTTCAGCTTCTTGTTAACGATTTCCTTCCAGTTGGACGGCTAAAAGAAAGGCAGAAGGCCGCTCTTGGCACCGGCAGAATAGAAAGAGTGGGGTGGATCCTCAGAGATCCCACTGTCATGGGTTCCAGGGGATCCCAAGAACCCTGGGGGGGCAGGGATTAGAGTGCAGTACTGCAAGCAATGCCTGCCCACAGCCTGGAGTTCGATCCTGGGGAGGCTCAAGGTGGATTCAGCCTTCCGTCCTTCCCAGATGGTCCAAATGAAGACCCAGATTGTTGGCTTGGGGCCATTCTCTCTCTCCCTCCCTCTCCCTCCTTCTCCCTCCCTCTCTTTCTCCTCCTCTCTCTCCCGTCTCCCTCCCTCCCTGTCCCTCTCTCTGTCCCTCCCTCCCCCTCCCCTCCCTCTCCCCTCTCCTTCCCTCTCCCTCCCCCCCTCTCCCTCTCCCTCTCCCTCCTTCCCCCTCCCTCCATCCCTGTGTCCCTCTCCCTCCTTCTCTCTCTTCCCACTCTTTCTCTCTCTCCCCCCCTCCCTGTCCCTCTCTCTCCCTTTCTCCCCCCCTCCCTCTCCCTCCTTCCCCCTCCCTCCATCTCTGTCTCCCTCTCCCTCCCTCTCTCCCCTGGCTTGGGAGGAAGGGAAGAAATTCTGAGCATCTTTCAGAGCTCTACATAAGCAATAAGTTGGAGGGGGACACTCCCCCCCCCCCCGAAACGTAAAGGCTCTGCACTTTCTTTTCTCTCCCTCTGCCCCCTCCCCAATCTCTCCCCCTTGCCCTTTGCAGGCATCTCCGGGGCCCGGCAGGGAAGCGGAGCGCTCCTGGGGTGGGGGGGCAGTTATTTGCAGAGAAAATGAAGGTGGGTAGGCGGGCAAGGTTGAACAACCAACCCGGACCCCTCGCCTCCCTTCTGCTTTCCAAGGGAGGGGCTGCAAGGCCTCCCTTTGGCGAAAGAGACCCTCCGAAGAAGCGCGCGGAAAACCGAGAGCGGGGACCCGTGTTGGGGAGAAGGCGGCTCCGGGGGGGGGACCCTACAGGCTGCGATGATGGCGGAGTGGGGGGGGGGGGCAGGGAGGACGTCGTGGCCCCTTCGCCCCGGGCTGAGGAAGGGGCTTCCAGCCGACGACGCCGAGGGAGCTCAGCCCTCCCGTCCCGGGACGCTTGCAGCCCGCCAGCACTTACCGAGATGCCCTCGTACTCCGTGGCCATCGCGGCGCCCCTCCGAGGTCTGCCGGGGGGCTCCGGGCCCCTCCCGCCACGCGCCCCTTCCCCGCGCCTCAGCGAAGCCTCCCCGCGCTCGGCCTGAGCTGCCCCGACGGCCGCCTGCCTTGTTTTCCCTGCGCCGGGAGGAGCCCCGGAGGAGCCCACCTGCCAAGCCCCGGAGGGCCGGTTGCCACAGGGAGGCCCCGGGCGGCGGCACCTCCGCGGAGGGAGAGAGGCACAGGTGGCTGCTGGGGGCCGGCCTGGAGGAGCGCCGCGTCCTTGTGCCAAACGCCCTCGGAGGCCGGGCTTTTAAGGAGAGGGGGTCCCAGAAGGTTTGCTTTGGACCTAAAACGGGCCGGAGGTTCCCGGGGAGTTTGCAGGCAAGGCTGGTGGTCGGGATAAGTCTCCGCACTCCTCGGGAATCACTTTCAGGAAAAGCCTGAAGCAAGGGCTCCTGGGTGCTGTCTCAGCTGGGTAGGTTTTCTTGCAGACCTCTATTGAACAAACTAGACAACATCATCAGTGCTAGAAGGGAGTGTGGTTTGCAGGGGCAGAGGTGGGGTCCTGGGTGCTCTCTGAGCTGGTTAGTTTTCTTCCAGGCGTTTCATGACCCGACTAGGGAACACGATCAGTGCTTGGAGGGAGGAGGAGGACTGTGAGGTCCTGGATGCTCTGAGTTTGGTTGGTTTTCTTGCAGACGTTTATTAAACAAACTAGACAACATCATCAGTGTTAGACGGGAGAGTGGTTTGCAGGGGGAGAGGAGGAGGACGACTGTGGGATCCTTGATGCTGTCAGGGCTTGGTGGTTTTCTTGCAGACGTCTCATGACCCAACTAGGGAACATCATCCGTGGTAGCATCATCTCTAGCACTTACAATGTACCTCAGTTGGGTCATGAAACATCTGCCAGAAAACAACCCAGTTCACAGAGCACCAAGGACCCCACAGTTCTCCTCCTCCATAAACCCCATTCCCTTGTAGCACTGATGAAGTTACCTAGTTGGGTCATGAAACATCTGCAAGAAAACAACCCAGCTCAGAGAGCACCAGGGACCCACACAGTTCAACCCTGAGCTGCAAATATTTTATTAAAACTTAAAAGTGCCATAAAGATGCAACAATGCAGCTACAAGGCTGGTCGTGGGCATGACTTGAATCAGGCTCTGCCTGCTGCCCAGAAGTTGGGGCCAAGCCACCCTCCCCCCTCCATGCCCTGAACATTTATGAAAGGTAAAAAGATCAGAAAACTTTCTAATGAACGTTTCCAGCCTAGTCTAAACCTAATCAAGAGTTTTATACAGAGACTAGACAGCCATTTTTCTGGAATGGTGTAGGATTTCCTGCTCAAGGAGGGGGTTGGACTAGAAGACCTCCAAGGTCCCTTCCAACTCTTGTTATTCTGCCATTCCCCACCTTCACAGCTGTGGCTTTTCCCTGGGGGGGTTCTCATTCTGGAAGGGCTTTGCCTGCCACCTCCTTTCTTAATAATCCCCTCCTTTTAAAAAGCATTTCTTCTTTTCATGTCAACTATGACTGTCTCAGCTGGGTGACTTTGGGCTGGTCCCTCCTTCTTGGCCAGTCGACCTCACTGGGTTGTTGTGGGGAAACAGGAGGCCGAAGGTACGTTCACCGCCTCAAGTGCTTGAAAGTGGGGTATATATAAAGAAATACACACGTACACAACCCCAGGATAAAAGGGCTAATCAAAGCCACTCCTTTGCAAGTAGTAACTTACTCTTGGAAGTAAAACTACTTTTTTCTTTTCCTTTTGGCAAAACCTCCATTTACATTTGTGTTAAATGCAATATTATTACAGCCACCACTCAATTTCATTCCTGGATAGGAAGTGGAATATTACTTAATTAAACCAATCGGAGACCGGCATTCTGCAGATTAAATCTTTGGCCGTTTGCCGTCTTCCCGGAGGAAACCTCGAAAGTTTGCAGAAATTCCGTGTGACATTGAGGAGCCACCCCAGCCCTCTTTCCTGACCCTCCAAGCTCAGAGGAGACTCTCATGCTGTGGGAGGATGTAGAAGAGGCAAGGCAAGTCCACTCCCAGCTGGGTCCAGCGGTTCAGGTGCTGCCCTAGGAACCAGGAGAGGGCGAGTTCTAGTCTCGCCTCAGCATGGAAGCCAGTTGGGTGAGTTTGGGAGGCAATCACACAATCCTAGATGCGTGAAGGGGCCTCGGAGGTCTTCTAGTCCAACCTCCTGCTCAAGCAGCAAACCCTATGCCATGTCTTGTCTCTTCTTGAAAACCTCCAGTGATGAAGCACCAGCTTCTGGAGGCAAGTAGTCCCACTGGTTAATTGTTCTAACTTTCAAGAAATTCCTCCTTAATTCCTGGTTGCTTCTCTCCTGGGTTAGTTTCCATCTGTTGCTTCTTGTCCTGCCTCTTAAGGGGCTTTGGAGAAGAGGTTGACCTCCTCCTCTCTGGGGCAGCCCCTCAGATATTGGAAGGCTGCTCTCATGTCACCCCTAATTCTTCGTTTTCTTTGGCCTTCTCAGCAGAGTAAACTAAGGGGTGGCACCATTGTGCCACTCTAAAGGTGGCATTTGGCACGCAGGGTCCCTTCCTGCATCAACCCATTTCCAGGCTTGGCAGGCAGAGGAGAAACCTGGGTGGCATCTCCTGTACACCATGGTCTCTGCCAAGCTCCCTCCAGCTGCCCAGGATACAAGATGGCATGGTGGGCACCACATCCACACCTGCCTTCCAGGGTCTTTGGGCGGCAGATCAAGGGGGCAAACAATGCAGTGAGATTTAAAGAAAGCCCTGGAGCTCAGGCCAAGGGCTCATCCAGCCCTGGAGTAAACAACCTTGTTTATCTAGAGAACTAGGTAGAGACGGCTTTCAGGGCAGAGGAGGATGGGAAGAGAAGGGGCTCAAAAAAATCAAGGGCCATGGCACCAGCAGCATGAAAAAGTGAACCTTTTGAAGCTTTGTGGCTGAATTTAACAGTCTTTTAAAGTGATTTTACAGAATAACAAAGCTGGAAGGAACCTTGGAGGTCATCTAGTCCAGCCCTCTGTCCAAGGCAGGAATCCTTACTCCACCTCAAATGGCTCTCCGGTCTCTTCTTAAAACCCTCCAGTGTTGGTCAGAGCAGCCACAACTTCTAGAGGTAACTTCTGTTCCACTGACTCAATTGTTCCCACGGTTAGAAAATTCCTCCTCAGTTCTAGAAAACATAGAGGGTCTCCTGCTTGAGCAGGGGGTTGGACTAGAAGACCTCCAAGGCCCCTTCTAGCTCTGTTCTAATTATTGATTAGTTTCCATCATTGCTTCTCGTCCTGCTTTCAGATACCTTGCAGGATAAGTTGACGCCCCCTATTCTTTGTTGCAGCCCCTCAAATATTGGAAGGATGTTGTTGCCATTGCTTTTTATTTTAGATTTAGAAGGTCTAAAGAGAAATAAGAGTAGATAATTGCTGGAGTGAAGCTTAAGAGAGAGAGATGAATTACAGGCATTCATGGGTGACTTAGTGATAATTTTTAGAAGACCCTCTGGAAGGAATAGACAGGTTCAGGAGCTTTATAGCGGGTTTTAAAATTAAGAAACGAAAGACAAAAATTATCAACCAAGAACAGGAAAATGGGAAAACAAATGGAATTGAATGAAAAAAAAAACCAGAGATAAATGTGAAATATATATGGGTATCACTGTGACAAGCAAGAATTGCATGTTATGGAAAGACCCTGAAATATCCACAATGGAGGAAGAGCTGGTGAAGGTAACAGAAATAGCAGAGAGGACAAAAGTGATTTGATTAGAGAAAGATCAAGTACATTTATGTGACTGGATATTTTGCTGAATAAAAGAGAAAAATGAACTTGCGATTTATGGCCTTGAAGATTAGAAAGAGTAACTGACGGAATGAAAGAAATTAAGATACAGCTTTATATATAAATCATTTATAACCTTTGTCAAAAAGATTGGAAGGCACATTCTATATACTGTAATCTTTTCTTTTTTCCTCTCTATTTTTTCTGTTTTCTTTCTTGCTCACTATTTCTTCTTATTTCTTCTGGATCTTTCCTTCTTGTTACATATTTAATGCCATCGTTATATATTTCTACCTTTTCTTCTCCACGAATCTTATTTTATTCACAAGATTAAAATACAAAAAAAACAGGATTTTAAAAAATGTAAAATGCAATTAGACAAAAACATTTTTAAAAATGTCCATTGACAAAAAACAAAAATGCTTATACATTTCAATAAAATTACATATACATATATATATACATACATATATATATATACACACACAGAATCCTTCTTTCAGAGTTTGTATTTCAAACACGTTCATGTGTACACACACATATATGAAAGGAATCAAGCCAAACTGTTGCAGGAAAGCAACTTTCTTTTCTGTTTGAAAACTTGCCTTGTCATGTTCCAGCTAGAGATCAGCTAGGATTTTGGGGACAACCTGCCGCCTCTTTTGCTGCCCTTTCGCTCCCTCCTGCCATCTCCATTCAGAGGAACCTCCACCCCGAATGCCACAAAACCTGGGTGGCCTCCATGCCAGTCCATCTTCACCACAATTCTAGCAATTCTTCCTCCCTACCCACCCCACAGAAACCCAGAGGCTCTTGAATCGAATCACATCCCCTCCTGCCTGCTGCAAATCATCATCACCATCATAAAAACCAGTCTTTTGGGCCAACAGTTTAAAACAGTCTCAACATCTGGACGTTTGAAATGTTCCAGTGGGTCCAGGTTGCAGGCTGTCCCTCTTAGTAGTAACTACAATCTGCTTCGGGAGGGACGACAGGGGCCCCCAGAGGCAAATGGCTGCGCACTTATAGGTCCTGGAGTCCGGTTCAGCATCTCGGATGTGTCTCCGAGGAGGTCTGGAATCGGTTCGGCCACTCCGACCGTTGCGTCCTCTCGCGGCTCTTCCCTCCGGGGGCCTTGAGGGAGGGTTTCCCAGCCCCTTCCCAAATGCCTGAGCAAGAGAGCCAGGAAGCCTTGGATCCTGAGGCCCGGCCGCAAAGGGACGGAGGATTAGGCGTCTCCTTCCCCGCAGCCGCTGGCGTGACCCTCCACCTCGGAGGCAGGAAACCAGCCTTGGCAGAGGGGGCACTCCACCCAGGACCCCCACGCAGGGGACGCCTCTTCCCCACAGGCGGAGGCATGGACGGGCAAGAGCTCGGCAGGGAAGCAACCTGGGAAGGGAGAACGCAAAGGGTTGTGACAGGCCCCCAATTCTGCCCACCAGCAGACGCTCCGGGAGGATCCACATTTGGGCGCTTGGCAGCTGACTCAGAGCTATGACGGTTTCAACGTCCGGGAGTCACCTGGACAACTTTTGCGACCTTCTGACCAGCAAGGCCACTTAGGAACTGTGTTATCAACTTAACAACTGCAGTGATTCACTTAACAATATCACTTAAAATCATCTCCAGACCCCTCACATCCCAGCCATAAACTGTTTCAGCTCCTCCCCTCAAAATGAGGCCAAAGAGCCCTGCACACCAGAACAACTAGACACAAGGGGAGTTTTTTCTCCCAAAGGCCATCATTCTGCTAAACAAATAATTCCCTCAACACTGTCCAACTATTTACAAAGTCTGCACTACTATTCCTATTATTCTTCCCATCCTTCCTATTACCTATCTCTTCCCACTTATGACTATAACGGTGTTGTTTGTATCTTTACAATGTATATTGTTTTGTTTCCTAGTATAATTTGATTGCTTATTAGTAACTTATGACTATCACTAAGTGTTGTATCTTATGATTCTTGGTGAATGTATTTTATTTTTTCTTTATGTACTCTGAGAGCTTAAGACAAATTCCTTGTGTGTCCAACCACACGGCCAATAAAAAGAATTCTATCCTATCCTATTCCATACCATTCCATATTATTCTATTCTATTCTCTATCCCATTCCATTCCATCCCATCCCATTCAAATTCTATTCCTATATGCTTCTATTCTATTCTTATTGCACCCTATGACTATCATTAAGTGTTGCACCTGATGATTCTTGAATGTCTCTTTTCTTTTATGGACACTGAGAGTATTTACACCAAAACAAATTCCTTGTGTGTCTAATCACACCTGGCCAATAAAGGATTCTGTTCTATCCTATTCCATTCCATTCTATTCTTATTGTACCTTATGACTATCTTTAAGTGTTGCACTTGATGATTCTTGACCCTTGACGAATGTCTCTTTTCTTTTATGGACACTGAGAGCATTTGCACCAAGACAAATTCCTTCTGTGTCCAGTTTCTTTGGCGTGGCCTGCACACAAGGCGTTGTTTCCTCTGCCTTCACCACCCTGGTGGGAACCCCCCCCCCCCGGGACTTGGCTCACCTGCGCAGATTGGGCAGGTGCCCGATGTAGCTCCTCCTCCTCCGCGCTCTCCTTCCTCTTCCTCACTTTCCCAGGTTGGTGGTTTCCCTCTCTGGCTGTGGGCTCTCCCCTCCCTTCGAGAACCATTCCTAGGTCTGAAGGGGAAAACAAACAAAACTCTTTTTACAGGCTGTCCTGCACTTACAACCATTCGTTTAGTGACCGTTCAAAGTTGCAAGGACACTGGAAAAAAGTAACTCGGGACCGTTTTCATACGTACGGCCGTTGAGGCATCCCCAGGGTCACAGGATCCCAACTGGGACCCTTCGCAACTGGTAATTACGACGGTCACAGCGCTTGTGGCCATCTGACAGGCAGAGTCAAGGGGGAAGCCGGATTCACTTAACGACCGTGTTACTAACCTAGCTGCAGGGATTCCCTTAACAACTGCGGCAAGACAGGTCGTAAAATGGAGCAAGAACCCTCTTAGCTTAGAGGATCCCTTCTCAGCCTGCCCCTCCCCCCTCCAGGTGGGTTTTTCTCCCCTTAAATGCAGCATCCCAGTCAGATTAAAGTCCCTCCGCCGCTCCCCTCCCCAATTTCTGACAAGCAAAGCCAATGGGGGAAGACAGATTTGCTTAATGGCCGTGAGCTTCATTTAACGACTGCAGCTGCAATTCCGTTAACAACCATGGCGGAAAAAACTCATGAACTCAGGTGTGGTTCACTCAACAACCGCCTTATCAGCAATGGAAAATCAGTCCTCCATTGTGGCTGTAAGTCGAGGACTAACAGAATAATAGTTGGAAGGGACCTTGTAGGTCATCTAGTCCAACCCCCCTAACCCTACACCGTTTCTGACAGATGGCAGGCCAGCCTCTTCTAGAAAGCCAGGAATGAAGGAATGAAGCTCCCACAAATTCAAAATAACAGAATAATAACAGATAATCAGACTTGGAAGGGACCCTAGGGGTCATCTAGTCCAACCCGCCTGCCCAAGCAGGAGATCCTACACCATTTCTGACAGTTGGGAGTCCGGTCTCTTCTTGGAAGCCTCCAGGGATGAAGCTCCCACAACTTCTGAAGGCAACTTCTATTCCATGGGTTGATTGCTCTCCCTATCAGAAAGTTATTCCTTATTTCCAAATCAATCATCCATTGGGAACTGAACAAGGCACCTTCTGGTACCTTGGAGAATAGCTTGCCCCCCTCCTCCTCTCTCTGGGACAGCCCCTCCCTCAAATATTGGAAGGCTACTCTCCTGTCTCCCCTAGTCCTTTTCTTCCCTAGACTAGCCAGGCCTAGTTCTTCGTATGCCTTAGTCTCCAGTCCCCTAATCCTCCTGGTTGCTCTTCTCTATACTTTTTCTAGAGTCTTAACATCTTTTTTATAATGTGGTGACCAAAACTGGATGCAGGACTCTAGGTGTGGCCTTACTCAGGCTTTACAGAGCGTTAGGAGTACCTCACTACTACCTGTAGGGAGCCCTATCAGGCGTGCCAGAAAGCCAACCGGGCCCAGGGAAGGCAAAGCTCTCGCCAACTCACCGCCTGGTGCCGCCCTGCGATCTCCTCTTTGTTTTCAAGCGGCTGCTCCTGGCGGGTTGCTCCTCTTTGGGCCCTGAGGGACAAAACATGCCGGCAACATAAACCCCCCGGGAAGGACTTGCCGGTTAAAGAGCAACCGGTGGAGATCAGGGCGACTTGCAAGATCCTGCAACAGACGAGGCTGATCTGCAGGGAGCTTCCTGGGTCCTGCTGGGCCCAGCTCAGCGCTGAATTGCAGAGGCTGTAAAAATGACTCCCCCCCCCTCCTTTTCATCTTTAGACTTTTTTAAAAAAAAAATTAAAACAATTTTATTCATAAAATTAAAAGCATACAAATTCAAAAACGTAAACACATTGGTATGTAAATAAACCATGATTCTTTACATTTGTTATCGAACTTGCTAAGTCTTAGTCCTTATTTACACGTTGGATTGTAACCATTCTTCTAATTGTAAAGATTTTAATATTATATATTATAATATTTTCATATTATTTGACTATCAAACAAAGGAATATAATAAATAATACTAACAATAATGATAGCAGTAGTGAAGGGCAAAGAGGATTTACCGTCATCCGTTGTTTTATACATTGGTGTAAATCACTAAATATAAATTATTTCTTAAATTCATTTACTTGCTTTCCCATTTATTTTCTGCCCATTTATACCATATTCGATAACACTCTGTGTCCTCCTTTCCATTAATCTTAAGCGTAAGTCTCTCCATTTGAACGCATTCATAAGCTTTCTGAACCGTAATGTGTATCGGTAGTATATTTGAGTTTTTCCAATATTGTGCTCACAAAATACGCACCGCAGTTAATAATAGATGGATGATCAAATATTTTACTTTGGGGGGGGGAATCCCCTTTAATCACTCCCAGCAAAAACACTTGGTGGTTTCCACTCCAGGCCACACTCTATAACTTTGTCTATCCAGGCTTGTATTTTTAGCCAATATTTCTTTACTTTTAGACTTTTGCTCTGCAGGTTTCAATTAGCTTTCAGCTCCAGTTTGTGAGCTGCCCAGAGCCAACAAGGACGGGGCTCCCACAGTAACTTTCTGGATATGGAAGAAACATACGAGAGGCCACAGCGCCTGACTGGCCTTAGGTGACCTTGGAAAACCTCATCAGGGTCCCCCACAAACACCTCCAACAGGAGAGGGGGGGCAAAAGGGGGTGCAGTTAGCAGAGGTGGCAACAGCAGGCTCTTTCAGGGGTGGGGTCCCCAGGGATCTCTGAGCTTGGTGGGTTTCCTTGCAGACGTTTTCATGCCCCAACTAGGGAACCTCTTTGGTGCATTGACCATGTTACGTAGTTTGGTAATGAAACGTCTGCAAGAAAAATGCACCCAGCTCAGAGAGCATCAAGACCCCACAGTCCTCTTCTCCGTCAATCCCACTATCTTCTAACACTGATAATGTTACCTAGTTGGATCACAAAACTTCTGCAAGCTCAGACAGCAACAAGGATCCCATAGTCCTCCTCCATTCTGCAACCCCCCCGCCCTCTTAGCACTGATGATGTTCCCTAGTGGGGTCATGAAACGTCTGCAAGAAAACTATTAAGCTCAAGAGAGCACCAAGGACCCCAGTCCTCTTTCCCTCCTCCTCCTCCTCCTTTTTTTCCTCCTCCTTGCCCTCTTCCTTCTCCCCTTCTCCTCCTCAACTTTTGGAAACCTCCCCCCCTCCTAGCACTGAAGATGTTCCCTAGTGGGGTCATGAAACATCTGCAAAAAGCTCACCGAGATTAGAAAGCACCAAGGCTGCCTCAGTTCAACCCTGAGTTACCAAAGTTCCCTTCTCTCGGCCCCAAAGTCGCCCAGTCGGTTTTCATGTCTAAAGCAGCAGGACTCGAACTCACCGCCTCCCGGCTTCTAGGCCAACCCTTTAACAACCACTCCCCCCAAACTGGCCCCCATGGTAGCCTCTCAGGGCATCCCTTCTGCAGCCAGTCTAACCAGCCCCTTTGGATGAAGGACCCAGGAAGCCCCCCGGGGGCGGCCCAGGGCCTCTCTCCCCCCCCCCCCACTCACTTGGTGCCCTGGGGCTTTGGGCTGCCTCTCTGCTCCTTGCAGCGGGCGGTGCGGGAGACCCGGAGGGCAGGAGAGGGGCTCGCTTGCGGGCAGAGGCTGCCGCCCTCAGGACCAGCTGGGCTGGGCGACTCAGGCCACAGAGGGCCGAGTCCAGCTGCTGCAGCTGGCTCTTGAGCAGCGTCTCCTCCTGGGGGCCGGACCTGGGGGAAGAAAAACAAAGAGAGTCCCGGGTGAATGGTGGGCCGGGGTCTCACCCACCCCGAGTGGGGAAGGGTCTGCCTTGCCAGGATTCCAGGGCGCTGCTGAAGGCACTTTCAGCCCCTCGAGTGACAAGGGAGCAGATGCACATGGGATCCGACAGGGTTAACTACCGGTTTGGTGATTTACGATGTGCTTCCCTGCAATCTTCCTCAGCTTGCTGCCTGGACAGCAGAGCAGCGCTGTGTGCAGGGAAGCAGCCTTTGAAAAGCCTCTTTTTTCCTGCTTTTTCAACCACAGCTGTGCCTCGCACGGCAGCTGAGGTTGAAAAAGCAGGAAATAAAGGTCAGGTAAGAGCCCGGGAGGGCAGGTGAGCCAAAACAGCAGCAGATATAGAACTGGTTCTATGTCTGCTGCTCTTCAGAGCTACCAGTTCTACAGAACCGGACAGAAGCGGTAGAATCCCACCCCTGGAATTGATGGATGCCAGGTTTATTGCTTTTAATGCTTTCAGATCAGATGGGTTTTGTAGGGTTTTTTGTTTTTTTTGGAAAAATCTTTATTAAACATTTAAAAGCCTCAAATACAAAATACAATATTTATTAAGATGAAATTCATGTTTCAAATGAATAAAAGAGTGGCCAAGCAGCCAGAGTGGCCCACGGCAAAGCTGGGTACTTACGATGGCCCTGCTGGAGAAAGGGTCCCACTGAAGACTCCGCTGGAGGCCCCTGGCCTGAGGGCCGACTCCGGGGAAGCCTAGGAGGGAAACAGAGGAAGGAACTTATTCGGCCGAGGAACGGGAATTGGGCAGGCGAGGCGTCAGAAGGAAGGCAAAGAACAAGGAATAAAACTTCTGCGACTATTCACTCACGTGGGCACAGGTACGGTAGTCCTCGACCTACGACCACAATCGAGGCCCAATATTTATGTTGCTAACTCAGACAGTTGTTAAGTGAGTTCTGCCCCATTTTAGGACATTTCCTGCCACTTTCTTGTTAAGTGAACCACTGAAGTTAGTCACATGGTCTTTAAGTGAACTGGCTTCCCCATTGACAGAAGGTTGCAAAAGGGGATCACGTGGCCCCGGGAAACTGCGACCGTCGTAAATACGAGTCAGCTGCCAAGCGCCTGAGTTTTGATCCCATGACCACAGGGGGTGCTGTAACGGTCCTAAGTGTGAAAACCGGCCATAAGTCTTCTCTTTTCGGTGCCGTTGTAACTTTGAATGGTCACTAAATGAACGGTTGTAAGCCAAGGACTCCATTTACATCCAGTCGCTTAGCAACTGGGGCGTGGGAGACGGCTGGGGAATTCTGGGACTTGAAGTCCACGCATCCCAAAGCTGCCATGGTTGGGCCCGCCCTGCTCCAGGCGCCCTGTTCCGTTGGCCCTGAACTCAATTTGGGTTCAAATTGGTTAACAACCGGTTCTGTGGGCGTGGCCATGTGACTGGGTGGGCGTGGCTTGGTTGTTGGTTTTGCAGCAGCATCCCCCTCCCATTTTTGGGGCCTTCTGGGCCTCAGGGAAGCCTCCCTGGCGGGGGGGGGGATTTGCTCCCAGAAGGCTTCCCTGGGGCTCAGGAAGGAAAAAAATGGAGCCGGGGGGCCTCAGGGAAGCCTCCTGGGCAAAGCAGTATAAGACAGTGAGGGGGATCCCGGCACAGCTGATCATCGGAACAGCTGATCGTTGGGAGGGGGGGAAAGAAATACTTAAGGAGTGACTGGGCGGGGGAGAACCCAGTCAGTGTGCGATGTTGCGCATGCGCGATAAGGACTGACTGGGCGGGGAGAAGAGGGGAGGGGAGGGGCCAGCCAGGGGCACAATTTGCCGGTTCTCCGAACTGCGCAGAATCGTAACAACCAGGTCTAGAGAACCAGTCTGAACCGGCAGAATCCCACCACTTCCGGAACTCCATGTGTGTCCCCGTTAGGAATCTGTCCACCAATTAGTTGGGTTGGCAATATATAAACCAACAAGGTATGTTTGTAGCTTTAATACAAAATCACTGTATTGATTTATACTATATTCCGACTGGTTGATTATATTGCAAATTACCATAAGAGGGAGCTAGAGATCATCACTTGCTCTCTCTGATGTTCTGTTGCTATCTAAGGTTCTCTGTTGTATTTATGCTGTGCTTATACTTTGACATCTTTGTTTACTGGAAATGACAAAGGCAACCGGTAAGACGACTTTGTAATTGGATATTCTTTGGACTGTAAAACATATAGGACCCGGACCATTTATTGAAGTGTACTATTTCTTAAAGTAAACTTTAACCCAATTTAGTGTATCTGTATGTGGCTGAATAATTATTCAAAATTACTCTCATAAACGTCTCCATGTGCATATCCTTGTTACTCAAGGGTTATTCTGTACATACCATAACATCCCCCCCGCACAAAGCCCTACCTGACATGGGGAGGGGGCTGCATGGCCCCCCTGGCTCTCCTCTGTATCCTCCGGGGTGCGGATGCGGATGAAGGCCAGGCCGAACTGGGTGTGCCTGTGGAAGGGCTGGCTGCAGGTGAGCCGCACACGGTCCCACTTCTCCGCCAGAGCGGAAGCCAGCAAGTCCCCTGCGCGAGACAACCAAGGCGATCTTCCATAACCTGGGCAGCTCCAGCATGCTGGCAGGCCCTAGAATTCCCGGGCTGGAAGGGACCCCGGGGGTCTTCTAGTCCAACCCCCCCTCCCCCCACCTGCCCAAGGCAGACCAGCCCCCTCCCTGTACCTTCTTTAAACATCCGGACCCTGGAGCGGTTCCTGTCCCGCTTGGCATCGGCTGGCGCCATCAAGGTGGTGGTTGGAAGGAGGGTGAGATAATCCCGATCTGGAGGCCAGGAGGAGCGGCCCACCTCGATCTGGAGGAAAGCAGAGCCCGAGTTCCCTGGGGACACAAAAGCAGGAAAACCCCTCTTACTCTCCAGGGGAAGCCCCTGCGCCTCTGCCCACGCGGCCCTCCCTTTCTCCTCCCTTAGGCCGAGTCGCAGCACAGCCACCGGTCAGCTCAGTTGCAGGCACAGCAAGTCCTCGGCTGTGATGACCCAAAGGGGCGTGGCACAAAGGCAACACAGTCAAATAAGCAAGAATACCTCCAACTTAGCCCCCAATGTCCAGTTACCTTCGGCTGGAGAAAAAACTCTCCCAAGAGCAGTTTTCAAAGGGAAGAAATTCCGTCCGAACCCAAAGTACATACAAACTGTAACTAAAAATCCACACAAACCACAAAGCTGCAGCAATTAACTGGACAGGGCAGGAGGAGGAATTGCAGACTTGAAAGGCCAGCAAAACACACACAGTTGGGAAGACGCCAGGAACCCAGATAAGCCTCGACAATAAAAGATAACTCACAGTTTGCTTTCCATGAGTTGCTGTGTACAACTTCCCTTCTTATACACTGTGTTCCCAGCTGCAGCTAATGAAGGGAATCAGGGCCCTTTCCTCCCCCGTAAGCCATGCAACCCACGTTGCTCCCTTCTCTGTTCCTCCCTGTGTGCCCTAGGATGAAGAGGGGCTGGGCCTGGGTCTTGCTCTGAACTCCCTCTGCCTTGCTCTGCCTCTCCCTGCTCTGTCCAGATGGACTTTGCAATTCCCCAGTTTCTTCCGCAGCCACCAGAACCACACTCCCACTCCCTGTCAGCTGCCAGGCCTCCTCCTCCTCCTCCTCCTCAGATTCTGACAGGGGCATGACAGAGACTTACATTGAATGACTATTCAAACTTATGACACTGAAAAAGTGACTAATGACCATTTCTCATACTTACGACTGCTGCAGCATCCCTGTGGACACCTGATCAAATTTCGGGCCCCAGTTCATATTTATGACGGTCGCAGCATCCTGGGGTCATGTGATCCTCTTTTGCGACCGTCGGACAAGCCAAGCCAATGGGGGGAACCAGATTCACTTAACGACCATGTGACTAAGTTAACAACGGCAGTAATTCATTTGACAAACGTGGCAAGAAAGGTCGTAAAATGGGCAACGCTCACTTAACAAAAGAAAATTTTGGGCTCAATTGTGGTCGTAAGTCAAGGACTACCTGTAAATGAGTGTCTGAATCACTGACTGGATCTTCCCTGCATTTTATTTATCTTTTTTTTAATTTAATTTTTATATAGTTTGATTTTAAGATTGCAAGCCGCCCAGGGTTACCCTGTGGTAAGGTGGGCAGCCAATGAATTCAACAAATAAAATAAACTGGGCCCAATTCTTAGCTGCGACCTCTTGCTCCATGCTCTACAGAAGTGGAACACAAACCTTTCACTCCCCCCATCAAAAGAGCATTTCAAATCTCTCTCTTCCCCCCACCCCGCCCCGCTTACCTACGTCGATGTAGCCGATGCAGCCGGCCTGCTCCAGCTGCAGCTCGGCTCTCAGCTGCCGGCTGCGGTCCAAGGGGCAGCAGAGCCAGGGCTGAACCCTTTCTTCCAGCAGGAGGTTCTCCACGGGGTATTTGGGGTCCTGGCCCAGAAAAGGGGGAATTAGGGGAAAGCATTTCATTAAGGTTTAATGTTGATACTCAAAGGCCTGTCAGGCACAAGGAACCCCTTCGTCAAATGCAGGCCAGGCTCAGATCCCAATAAGGCAGAGATCATTTAATTATAATTTATTCCGATTAAAGAGGATTCCTCTCATTCAAAGAGGGAACCCCGATCCTTAGCTTATCTTCCGTTTTATAGTGAACACATCAAAGAAAATGCAAAAGTTGATTTCATAATAAATCAGCTAACCTTTTGTTAAGGTCTTAGGGATTAAAGAGCCGACCAGCAGTGAAACTGACCAGGTGTGTGTTGAAGTATTAAGGTTTAAGAGCTGACCAGCAGCAGTAATAGCTGTCAGATGCTCTAAGTCTGGCTGATGCAATTGAGAATGAATCAGCATAGCATGGGTATTTCCCTTTAAGACTGGGGATGGATTCTATCCCTTTAAGAGGTGTTTATATATTGCAGCCATTAGAGAGCCTGTTCTCTCTCTTCTTGTGTCCAGTATTCATTGCAGAGTTCTCCGTGTTAAGAATTAAGCTTCTATCCCAGGGCAGTAGCTCTTTTGAATTCTGCTGTATAGTGCAGTGTTGGTGCGGTGTTGCAGGTTTTCGGTTCAATGTGTGGAGTGTGAAGGATGTGTATTTGTGTTTATTTTCATGGTCATGATGTGCACTGAAGATGATGTTTGATTTCATTGTACGAGGAGCAATGACAATAAAGTAAACTAAAACTAAACTAAGAAGTTTGCTTACTTGTAAGTTAATTTGCCTACCACATATATGTTTGCATATAACTGTCTTTTAGATAAACCAATGTTAAGTGTCTAAGTCTCTGTGTGCTGTGTTTTCCTCCTGGGATTTCTCATAATAGCATGCTAATAGTTATGCTGCAAACGCTTTGACAATGTGGCTGATGCAATAGAAGTGAATCGGCATAGCATGGGTATTTCCCTTTAAGCCTGGGAATGGGTTCTATCCCATTAAGAGGTGTTTATATAAAGGCAGCCATTAGAGGGCATGTTCTCTCTCTCTTATTGTGTCCAGTATTCATTGCAGAACAGAAGTTCTCTGTGTAAAGTTAAGAAGTTTGATTGCTTGTAAGGTATTTTGCCTACCACGTATATGTCTGTATGTAACTGTTGTATATAAACCCCTGTTAAATATCTAAGGCTCTGTATGCTGTGTTTTGCTCCTGGGTTGTCTCATATTGGTAGTCACGCTGCAAACATTCTGACATCTTTTCAGTGTAGAAATGTTGGAAGTTATCAATCCATCTATACAGCAACAGGATGGATAGTTTTCAACATCCCACTCTGCAATGGTTTGATAAATAAACCCCTTTCATTTTAAAAAGCAAAAATAAATTAAAATACAAACTATGTTAGTTAGCCAGTATAACAATACAGGTAGTCTTTGGCTTACAACAGTTTACTTAATGACCATTTGAAGTTACAATGGCAGTGAAAGAAGTGATTTATGGCCATTTTCTCACAGTTACGACCGTTGCATCCCCGTGATCAAACTTTGGACGCTGATTCGTATTTATGACAGTCACTATGTCCCAAGTTCAAGTCATCCACTTTTGCGAACTTCCGACCAGCAAAGTCAATGGGGGGGAGGCCAGATTCACTTAACGACCGGGTGACTAACCTAACAATGGCTGTGGTTCACTTAAGAAGGGTGGCAAGAAAGGTCGTAAAGTGAAACAAAATGAACAAAATGAAAAGGAACAGAAATTTTGGGCTCATTTGGGGTCATAAGTCGAGGACTACCTGTATATGTTAATGCAGAATAGCATAAGGACTACCTGAACTACAAAGCCCATGTTGTGTGGCCCACAAACCATCACAACCCCGTGAGCTGATCTCTATTACGGGCAGTCCTCGTTTTACGACCATTCATTTAGTGTCCCCCCCAGCAAAGGGCGAGGCAGCCCCTAGATCTCCCTCCTCCCTAAAGGGCAGGCCGGGGGGGAGGCTCAGGGACACACACACACCCGGGCCTCCCATGTTCCTCAGCCGGGCCAAGGAGCAGACACGTGTCGGGCGCGTCCCCACGACCGGGCTGCTCGCCCGAGCCCTCCCCGTCCCCGGAGGGCCCCGGGCCCCGAGGCCGCGTCACCTGCGAGGAGAAGGAGACCACGCAGCGGATCCTCAACGGCGCCATCGCCTTCCCCCGCCACACGGCTGGACTACAACGCCCATCAGCCCCGGACGCGACTTCGCTTTTCCCGCCAAGTCCCGGCCCGACCCCTCCCCTCACTCCGGATAGGCCGACGCTCCGCTCGCTCTCTCACGTCATCCGCCTCCAGACGGCCCCATCGGCCAATAGCTCAGCCCCGATCGAAGCCGCCGGGAATGCCGGGAGTCGTAGTTCTTGCCACTCGGCCCGGGGAGCGTCTATCAATCCTTCTTCCCTGTGAACGGCGTCGAAAACGAGCCGATCCCTTCCGAGGCCGGATCTCCCGAGCTGTAGCCTCTTCTCCAGGAAGATGTCCTCAGACCCCACCCTCAGCGGCGCCCCTCCCGTCGGCTTTTATATGGTTTCGTCCGAAGGGGAACACACCACTTGTTCGATGGTCCCTGACGCGCGAAGACAGCCGCCCGCCCTCCGAAGCCGCTTCTGAAGGCGGCGATTGGCCGAGAGAAAGCCGAAGGCGGTGATTGGTGGGCGTCGGCGGAAGCGAGTTGGCGGTGAGGCGGGGGCAAGATGGCGGTGGTGGAATTGGAGGTGGTAGGGGCGCCGCTGGAGCCCGGCGCTGACGAGGTGAGTTGCCGGCGGGGGTCGGTCGGAGAAGGCCGGAACGGGAGAGCAGGAGAAAGGCTGATCCCCTTTCCCCAACGGCCCTGCAAAGCGGGCATCTCGCCGACCCCGGTCTCCCTCTCAACTGGGTAGAGCCTCCAGCGCCAGGGACAGTCTACCTGAGCCAGCAAACCAGCGACTCGGGGAGAGGGGATTTCTCTTAAAGAGACCCCCGTATCCGGGCCGAGTACCCCTGGAAAAGGCCTTTGGCCTCTCTTGAGCGAGTTGCTCCCCTGATGGCTGCTCCAAATCAAGACCTCCTGGCTTCTTGAGGCAGGAAGTTCCATAGTCCCTGCCAAGGGATGAAGCTCCCAAGGGTCTAATGTAGTGTCTCTCAGGATTGACAGCTTGAAGAGGGCTGGAATTCGACTCTCAACATTTCCCAGCCAGCAAACTCTCCAAATTAGGGCTGCCTGGGCTCTTGTGGCGGGGAGTCCCACAGTCCCTACCAAGGGATAATACTGCCAAAGGTCTATTGCAATGTTTCTCAAGCTTGACTGCTTGAAGAGACCTGGACTTTGATTCTCAGCATTCCCCAGCCAGCAAAACTGTCCCAATCCTAAAGCTGGTTGGGGAATGCTAGGAGTGGAAGTCCAGCCCTCCTTCTTTTGCTTCCCACGCTTCAATTATTTTCCCAGCCTGGCCTGAAGCTGTAATGTAGGCAGGAGCTCAAGGAAGGATGCTGACGTTCGGTCGCAACCCCGGTTCTCCTTTCCGGCTTTCCCCGGGGGCTCCCTTCCTTCCCTCGGCCGCCTGGAATCGCCTGTCTGGCCGAAGGGCAGCATATAAATCAAACCACAAATTTAAAAACAAATATTTAAAATTCCCCCGGAGCTTCCGGTGGGGTCCCCAAAAGTGATGTAGGGTGACATTCCTGCTTCTTCATTTCTCCTGCCTTTTAAAAAGATGCGACAGGGATGAAGGAATCTGAGCAAGCCTTAAGTATCGGGGTTCTGTTTGTCAGCCAGATCTAGGTGGCCCTCGACTTACGACCACAACTGAGCCCCAGATTTCTGTGGCTAAGCGAGACAGTTGTTAACTGAGTTTTGCCCCTTTTTAACGATGTTTCTTGCTACAGCTGTTAAGCGGATCACTGCAGTTAAGGGAGTGAGAACTGTGAGAAGAATTAACCAGTGTGAGAGAGTTGAAGGCTGTTTGGAACCTGAAGTAGTATTTGCTGTGCGAGCAAGGAGACAGCAAGGAGCCTGAGCGTGGATTAGCTCAACTGTCCTAAAGCTGCTTGCTGCTCTGAAACTGAAACTCCTCTCCTCTGCTTGTGTTTTGCATTTGGAGGGGGAAGGGGGAGTAGAACTCCTTAGCATAATAATATAGGAAATACTCCAAATGCTCTGATGGTCATTTCAAAAAGTTAGCAACATGGTTCTTAAGTGAATCTCGTTTCCCCGTTGGTTTGGCTTGTCAGAAGGTCGCGAAAGGGGATCACCGTCATAAATGTGAGTTGCCAAGTGTCTGAATTTTGGATCCCGTGACCCCAGGAGTGTCACAAGTGTGAAAAACGGTCATAAGTTCTTTCACTGCCGCTGTCACTTTGAACACTCGCTAAATGAACTGTTGTAAGTTGAGGACCATGTATTTTATTTCCTGTTTTTTATTTCTCGCTGTTGTGATTCCAGGCAGCTTTCAGGGTTGGGAAAGAGAACAAAAGACAACCACAAAAACATGAAAAATAATAATAATAAAAAATAACCTGCAGGAGAGTTCAGAGCCATCATGAAAGTTGTATTGGTTATGTCACCTGTCCAAGGAGCCAGTCAAGCACCCCAAAATACAGGCAGGCAGTCTGCAACATTCGACCAGAGTCAAGACCAGAATCTCTGTTGCTAAGCAAGGCGGTTATTAAGTGAATGGAACCTGATTTTGTAATGATGATTGCCACGGCTGTTCAGTGCAGTTGTTAAGTGACTGGTGTGGTCATTAAGCAAATCCCGACTTTGGTGGACAGAAGCCAGCTGGGAAAGTCCCAAATAGCGATCCTGTGACCCTGGGCCACTGCAGCCGTCATACATGCCGGATGCCACACGCTCAAATTTGGCTTGCATGACTGTGTGGATGCTGTGACAGTCATATGTACGAGGACCAGTTGTTAAGTCACTTTTACAGTGCTGTTGTGAGTTTGAGCGTTTGCTAAATGAATGGTTGTAAGTCAAGGACTGGTTGTTGTAGGTTCTAAGGCTCTAGTTAGCTACCCTGGTTATTTATTTACTCGCTGGATACCCGTGCTTTGCTACGAAACTATGTGGTGGGGCTTAGTTTTTGAGGAGGAAAATAAGGGGAAAGAAATTCTGCCTCTGCCTACCAGCATCCATCCGGTATTCATCTGGTTAGCGTCCTGTCAGTGTGTGGGAGAGTTGAGGGCTGTTTGGAAACTGAAAGAGTATTTGCGTGAGCAAGAAGGAGACAGCAAGGAGCCAGGGTGTGGCTTAGCTCAACTGTTCTATACTAAAGCTACTTGGTGCTCTGAAACCGAAACTCCTCTGCTTGTGTTTTGCATTTGGAAGAGGTTTTTTTTCAGGTGGGGAGGGGGAGTCAAACTCCTTAGCATCAGAGCGTGTTAATAATAATATAGGAAATACTGTAAATGCTCTGATGGTCATTTAGAAAAATCCTTTCTTAGGGAGCCCCTAGAAGCCAAGAGGAACATACGGGCCAAATGTCAAGTTCTGGAGATTTTGTGACGATGCTTGAAGGGTATTTCGCTTTTATACATATACCACGGTGTATATATAAACTTGCATGCTGTCCATCTCACCTAATTAGAAGACGGAAGCAACTGAAGGTGAGGTTAGATGGGTGAAATAACAGGAGGACAGAGGTCCCGTCATGCCAGGGGTGGGGCAGCTATGACCACTTTATAACCTGTGGACTTCAGCTCCCAGAATTCCCGAGCCAGCCATGATGGCATCTTCCAATACTTGAAGGGCTGCCACAGGGAAGGTTTATTCTCCAAAGCTGAAGGCAAGAACCTTGAAGTAACAGGTAGAAACTGATCAAGGAGAGAATCAGCTTGGAATTAAGAAGAACCTCCCTAACTGTGAGAAGAATTAACCAGTGGAACTGCTCGCCACTGGAAGTTGCGGATGCTCCATCACTGGAGGTTTTCAAGAAGAAAGCCTGCCATTTGTCTGGAATGCTATGTAGGGCTTTCCCACTTGAGCAGGGGGGTTGGACTAGAAGACCTCCAAGGTCCCTTCCAGCCCTATTTGCAAACACCTGTGAAAACTCTTGGTCTGCTAGGTGGAGAAAATGTTGAAAGCCTATTCTTGTGTGGCAATACCTGTGAGGGTTCTTTCTTTCTAGCCTCTCTTGCTGCTTCTGAGGAGGAGGAGGAGGAGGAGCTGTTCCACTCCGATCCCCAGAACCTGCTGAGGCAACCGCCAAGGTGTCCTTTACACACCTTTGTAACCTCGAAAGGATGACTCACCGACTCTCCGCTTTCCTCTCCTGATTAGAGGGTGCGGACGAAATCCTCCACCCAGCAATTGCAGCCCCCTGAGAGATCAAGCGTTTTAGAATTACAGAATAACGCTGTCGGAAGGGACCTTGGAGGTCCTCTAGTCCAGCCCCCTGCTGAAACAGGAGTCCCTAAACCATTTTGGACAATCGGCCCATCCCATCTCTTCTTAAAAAGCTGCAGTTGATAGCAAAGGAGGTTTTGATTCGCTGTGTCGCAGCTCAAGTAAGAGGTGAATAAAGCAAAAGAGTAGGAGTCCTGCTCGTTGGTCGTGCGCTGGCAGCAACCTTTGCACTATGCTTAGCCAGCTGTTGGAATCCTTAGGACTGGATCGGCTGCAGGGGTAGCTGGGGCTTATCTCCGAGTAGGTGAACTTGCAGGTTACAGGTACCAGTTGTTCCTTTCCTCGAGGAAACCCTTGGACGGCCAGTGTTCAACTCCCCCCTGTTTGATCTGGGGACTTGTTAACGAACAGGCTTCTGTGAGGCCCTTGGTGCTCAGTGAGCTTGGTTGTTTTCTTACAGATCCTTCTGTACTCCGCTAAGTACATCGTCAGTGTTAGTGTGATGACCCAGGGTGGGAGACAAAAGCCACTAAGTCACCAAAACCAGTGAAGTCCCTTTCATTCTTTCACCTTGGCCTCCAAGGTCCAATTATCATTGACTGGAGAAAAAACTCCCCCACAAACAGTTGCGAAAAGGAAAAAATGCCATTCAAACTCAAAATACACATAAATTATAAATAGAAAAAACAACAACCCAAACCACACTGAAGCAATTCATGAGACAAGGCAGGATAAGGGCTTGAAGACGTCCACAGATATCGAAATACACACACTGGGAAGGAGGCCAGAACTCAGATAAGAGCGGACAGACTAGAATTATTTCACGCTTTGCTTCCAGCACTGGGCCATGCGCATGTCCGTCCTTTTAAACAGTCCTCCCAGCTGCAGCCCATGAAGGGGATCAGGGCCCCTTCCTCCTCCATAGACCACACCATTCATGTTTCTCCCTCATCTGTTCCTCCCTGCGTGTCCTAGGATGAAGAGGGGGTGGGCCTGGGTCTTCCTCTGACTACCCTGCCGGCCTGTGCCCTTCCCCAGCTTCCTCCACAACCTCAGCAGCTCCCTGTTGGCTGTTCCTCCTCTCCCTGGGAGTCAGGTTCTAATGGGGCATGACAGAAGGGAGAGAGGAGGAGGAGGAGGAGGAGATCTGTGGGGGGGGATCCTTCATGCCATCTGCACTTGGTTGTTGTCTTGCAGACGTCTCAGGACCCAGCTAGGGAACATCTTCAGAGCTGAGGGAGGTTAAGGAGTTGGATCACGAAGCTTCCACCAGAAAAGCCACTAGGTTCACAGAGCACCAAGAACTTCACAGCCCTCCTCCTCCCTCTCCACAAACCCCGATCCCCTTCTAGCACTGATGAAGTTATCTAGTTGGGTCATGAAACGTCTGCAAACCCCCCCCACCACCACCAAGCTCAGACACCCCCCCCCCCACAAGTCAGCAAGTCCCCAGTTCCATCCCCCACTATCCTGTCAGAACTGAAGAAGCTTCTTGGATGAGAAGCGAAACATCTTCAAAGGAAAAGTCCACTTGCCTCCTGAAAAAAGCACCTTTGGGACAACCGAGGATGGAGAATCTCTACAGATCCCCAGTTCAAACTGGAAAAACAAAATTATTGCCGAAGTTGGAAATTGTCCTCCTGGAGTCCCAGAGGTTTCCCCCAGTTCAACCACAGGCAGGAATATTCTGTCCGTAATCTACCTTCTCTGTCCCAAAGAATTGCCTGCCCCTTCGCAATCCAGCTTCCCTCTGGGTCGCACCAGCACATGCCATTCGTGTGCTGGTATCAGCCGTCACTAGTTGGGGAGCGAGGAGGAAACCCTGGCAGGTCCAAGCATTTTGCTCCCGTCATCTTCAAGGCGGCGACTGCAGCAGAAGAGACGTGTCTGCACTGCCACGACATGCTTCCTAAAAAGATGTGTTAAAAAGGAGTCCATTTATTCCAGATGTGAATTGTGTGAGGTGAGGGACATGATTCTGTCTGTGATCCTCGCCCTCTACCTGCTGGCAACCTGTGTTGTGGCCTGGCCGGCAGCTGGCGGAGCAGGCAGCAGAGTTGGGCAGTAGTAAGGAAGTTGGGGAGGAATCAGGGCTGAGGAAGGCTCGGACGAGGGCTCTGCATCAGAGGCAGAGATGGGGCCAGGGCAGGCTGGCAGTCATCAGCTGTCTTCGGGCTCGGGCAGCAGTGAGACGGGGGAGCTTCTGGAACCGGTTCCCAGCCTGCACATGCGCAGAGCTGCCGAAAGGAAGGCACGATGAAGAACTCAGGGTCGAGTTGGGAGCAAGGCTACAGGTGGCCCCTCCCATCAGGATTAAAAGAGGAGGGGGCTTTTGCAGAAAACAACCCGTTCGTTCCTTCGTTCCAGCCTCGTGAGGATTTGTCTGTGTAACCCAGCCCTTCCCTGTCAGCACTGAGTGTGGAACTATTTACCAGGCAGGGTTCCAGGATTGATAAAGGTCTGAGCTGATGGGTGTATACCTTCGCGAGACTGTGTGCCAAGCCGTGGCTGACTGTGAAGGCCCTAAATTCACATTTAATAAAAGAGGTTTTTGCCGGGACTCAGAATTGACTGAGTGCTTTCTGGGGAGGCCTAGGACAGAACAACCTCCTCGGTCTTCCAGCCGTGTGTTAGGATAGTTGTAAACTTACACACACACACCCCTACCTGTTGGTCAGCCATCAGTCATTCAGAACAGGTGAGCCTGTCTGGCCTTGGAGCCAAACGCCGACCAGCCTTCTTCGGAGGAGGAGGAGGAGGTGGCCTTCCCAGGACCTTGGGGGCTTAGCGGGCTCCCCCTGCGCTGGGCCTGCTATCCAGGGGCCTAAAGAGGGAGTGGGGAAAAGGAGAGCCGGTTGTCCGGGGAGGGGCGGGCTGCGCAGGCCAGGAATGCCACCTCACAATGGGGATGGAATGTCCGCCCTGGGGAAGTTCTTGCATCCGAAGGCCTTTGAAGGCTGCTCAGAGGAGAGCCACAGCTCGCTCCCCTGAGGTGCTGGGATGGCTGCCCTGCAGGTGAGCGACGTTCACAGCTATCTAACATCCTCAGCACCCCATTAAGCGCCCCCACACCCCTCCGTGGCGGTTCTGGGCCTGTCTTGTTCTGTGATGATAACCCTGTAGGCCGTCTCCATTCCTGAATCCTTGGCCTACCCAAAGAGAGGCCCTCCTCCCTCCCTTGGGTGCAGCTACTCTCTCTCTCCTCCTCTGCAGGTTGACCTCTCACACCTGGACCCGGATGAGAGATGGAGGTGAGTGCGAGGCTGCCTGGCTACCTTGAGGACACCTGTCTTGGAGGGCAGCTGCCACCTGTGGGGAAGCGGCAAGGGAGGTCATCATGCAAGACCCACCTCCAGCAGGCTGCTGATATGCTTCTGCTTGCTTATGGGGCTGGAATAGATGGCCTTGTGGGTGCCCCCACCCTGTGCTGGGGCCGCACTGCTCAGCCTGTGGATTATCTGGGGCTGGAAGCGCTGCCTTCCATTCCCTGCTTTCTGGGCTCAAGGAAGGGTGGCTGATGTCGTTTGCTTCCCAGACTGCCTGCCTGCCTACCTACCTAGGTCTCGTCTCTCTCTCTCTGTCTCTCTCTCTATATATATATATGCGTGTGTATGTTCTCTTTCTTTCTTTCTTTCTTTCTTTCTTTCTTTCTTTCTTTCTTTCTTTCTTTCTTTCTTTCTTTCTTTCTTTCCTTCCTTCCTTCCTTCCTTCCTTCCTTCCTTCCTTCCTTCCTTCCTTCCTTCCTTCCCCTTCCCTTCCCTTCCCTTCCCTTCCCTTCTTTTAAGAAAATTAAACTTATGAAATTTCATTGTCCAATCCCATACTATCTGCTTGCGTGGTTCTGACTCTTTGGCCGTCCTGAGATGGCCTGGTGTCTTTAGAGACCTGTGTGTACGTGTGTGTGCGCATGCGTGCTACGCAGCCAGACTGAAACGGTGGCCAGATTGCCGCCTTGGGAGGCTTCGGAAGTGGCCAGGGGCTGCCATTGTGCGAGAGGCTGACCTGCTGGGCTCTCCTTTCCCAGGATCGAGCATGCCCGGATGCACGCCAAGCACCGGGGCCATGAAGCCATGCACGCCGAGATGGTCCTCATCTTGATTGCCACGTTGGTCGTCGCCCAGCTGCTCCTGGTGCAGTGGAAACAGAGGCATCCTCGCTCCTACAACGTAAGGCCGCTCCCTCAGTAAAGGGCCAGTAAAGGAGGACCTTTGTAGCCCAGGGTTGACGCGAGGCGTCCGTGGGGCTCTCTGAGCTGGGTGGTTTTGCAGACGTTTCTGGACCCAACTAGGGAACATTGTCAGTGCTAGGAGGGAGGGAGGTTTGCAAGAGAGGAAGAGGAGGAGGATTGTAGGGTCCCTGGTGCTCTCTGACCTTGGTTGTTTTCTTGCAGACGTTTCATGATCCAACTAGGGAACATCATCAGTGCTAGAAGGAGGTGGAGTTTGTGGAGGAGGAGGAGGACTCTGAGGTCCTCTAACAAGCAAGTTATCTGAATATATACCGAGAACAAAGCCTCCTGCCTTCTAGCACTGATGATGGTACCTAGTTGGCTCATGAGACGTCTGCAAGAAAACCCACCAAGCTCGGAGAGCACCAAGGACCCTACAGTTCTCTCCCCCCCCACCTTCTGATCCTCTTTCTCCATGAAACGTCGGTGAGGAAACCCCCCAGGTCAGAGAGCCCCAGGGACCCCCCTGTGTGCCCCCCTCTCCGTGTAGAATGCTTTCCTTTGGGTTCCTGCTGAATTTAACCCATGGCCTGAATAATAAGCCTTGAAAGCCATTTGGATGCTGGGCTGTAATACCACCTGCTTGGCCAGGGTTAACCTCCAGCTCCTTCGCTAGAATTCCTTTAAGGCAGAGGTCTCCCAACTTGGCGACTTTAAGATGTCTGGACTTCAACTCCCAGCTGGCTGGAGAATTCTGGGAGTTGAAGTCCACACGTCTTAAAGTCGCCAAGTTGGGAGACCTCTGCTATAAGGGTTGTCTGGACACTTCTGAGAAGGAAGGGAAGGACGATCGATCGCGTGTTGAGAGGCAGCTCCCCCCCGAGGGGATTTCAAGCTGCCTCCCCTCCCCTAAACCCCCCCAATCTCTCATTGCAGATGGTGACCCTCTTCCAGATGTGGGTTGTCCCCCTCTACTTCACGGTGAAGCTGCACTGGTGGCGATTCCTGGGCATCTGGGTTTTCTTCTCGGCCATCACGGCTTTCGTCACCTTCCGGGCCACCCGGAAGCCCCTGGTCCAGACCACCCCCAGGTGAGCCATGGCTGGCAGGAAGGCCGCCCGGCTCCCCTGGGGACGGGCAGAGGTCTTGGGATGCCGGTGAGGCTGGGGTCTTCTGCAGACGGGGCTGGTGGCATCTGAGCCTTTTTCCTCTCTCGACTCGGGTGCTTTTAATTACGTTCCTTTGGCTAGCTGCTGTCAGGACTCCGACATGCACCCCCATTCAAATCATAAGTCTCTAGCCGCATCTCTCAGAGAAAAAAAGATTGATTTATTAGGAGTGACCATGTCGGGTACAGCCGACACTAAAATACCTCATTCATTTCCCCCTTGAGCGTGGTCTTCCCCCCTACCTCCTTGATGTATATTTTCCAATGGGACACATCCATAGCCAAGAGTCATCAATCATACTCTCCAGTAATAATCTTGCGTGCCAACAGCTTCGGCTGCCAAGGCAATTATCTGAGGCATTTAAGGAATGCACTCCTTTCCTCCCTCCCTTTCTGCTGGCAACTAAAAAGACCAAAGGAGTATTTTTTGAGTTGACAGCTACCCAACTAGAGTCGATTAAAAATTTGTTTACCTTAATGGAACACAGGTAGTCCTCGACTTTCGACCAAAATTTCCATTGCTAAGCAAGACAGTTATTAAGGGAGTTTTCCCCCATTTTATGACCTTCCTTTCCATGGTCGTTATGTGAATCCATCTTGTTATTTAAGTTATTGACCCAGTTGTTAAATAAATCCTGGCTTTGAGGTCGCAAAAAGGGGATTCACGTAACCCAGGGACCCCGCGACTGTCATCAGCACGAGACAGTGGCCCAGCTTCCGAATTTTGATCCCATGGCCACGTTGCTCAGAGGCTCAGTTCCGCCTATCACCCCAGCACAAATGGGGCCGCCGAAAGAGAGAATGCAATGATCGAACGGTATTTGCGGTCCTGTCTGTCCCACCAGTCAAGGGATTGACTTGATTTGCTCCCCTTCGTGGAAGTCGCGTAGGATAACGCTGTGCACAAAAGCGCTGGCTTCAGCCCATTCCAGGTAGTAGCAGCTGCAACAGTCGTAAGTGTGAAAAACGGACATGGTCCCGTTCACAGTCACTTTTTCTCAGTGCCATTGGAACTTTGAACAGTCACTAAACGAACTGTTGTAGGTCGAGGACTACCTGTGATTATTAAATGTGCTAATGCAGGGGTCCCCAAGCCTGGCCCCTTTAAGACTTGTGGACTTCAACTCCCAGAAAAGCTGGCTGAGGAATTCTGGGAATTGAAGTCCACAAGTCTTAAAGGGGCCAAACTTGGGGACCTCTGGGCTAATGGAATAATGGGGAGAGGGTTTCCGAAAGGGCCAAAATGGTGGGATTTACTGCCGTGGGTGCCGGAGAAGGCTGGGGCTTGTGGTCCGCCTACCCTCGGTTGCTTTCCCTTGTGGCCATTGGGAGGGTGGCTGAACAGAGATGGCCACACAGCAGAACACCAGCCTCGAACCAGGGAGCTCTGGGTGGATAAATACAGGGGTAGTCCTCAAGTTATCAGCATTGGAAGTTACAACAGCAGCCCTGAAAACGGTGACTTACGACCGGTTCTCACGCGTACGACTTGTGGCCTCCCCACGGTCATGTGATCAGAATTTGGGTGCTTGGCAACTGGCGTGAATTGACGAAACCAGAATTGCTTAATGCCCACCAGATCCATTTAACCATGGCAAAAAAAAAATAATGGTTGAGACTCACATAACTGTCTTACTTAGCAACAGAAAATCTGGTCTCAATTGAGGTCATAATTTGATGACTACCTGTATAAGGAATTCTGTTGTTGTTGTTTTTAATATGTTTATTTCATCGGATGTGAAGATGGCCTGACTAAGATCCTGAACTTTATACATTGGGGGTTAGAGTTGACTTTGAGTGCCTTTCTCGAACTTCCTTGTTTACTGAGAAGGGGCAGTTTTCAGCTGAGGCCCTGGATTTATTTTAAAGAGGAAAGCTTTCGCCACGCTGGCAATGAGGATGGCAGTTTCAGCTGCAAAACCTCAGGATGGCAAGGAGCTGGAAGAGATCCTGATTTATAACTCTGTGTCTGGCATGTTTTTGTCTTGCTCCCTACAACCAGGTTGGTGTACAAGTGGTTTCTCCTAATATACAAAATCAGCTACGCCACAGGCATCGTGGGCTACATGGCTGTCATGTTCACCCTCTTTGGACTTAATTTATTATTCAGGTGAGAAAAATCCCTCTCTCTCTCTCTCTGTCTCTTTCTTTCTCTCTGTGTGTCTCTGTCTCTCTGTTTCAGTCTCTTTCTCTGTGTCTCTTTCTCTGTCTCTCTGTTTCTGTCTGCCTCTTTCTTTCTCTCTGTATGTGTTTTTGTCTCTGTCTCTCTTTATTTCTGTCTCTTTCTCTCTCTCTGTCTCTCTTTCTCTGTCTGTCTCTCTCTCACTCACACGCACACAAACACCTGTAGTTCAAATTGGTGGGCAGGGGGAGAAGGAGGACTGTGGGGTCCCTGGTGCTCTCTGGGCCTGTTTCCCCGCAGACGTTTCATTACCAGACTAGGGAACCTCATCAGTGCTAGAAGGGAGAGGGGGTCTGTGGAGAGGAGGAGGAGGAGGACGGTGGGTCCCTGGTGCTCTCTGGGCTGGGTTGTTTCCCCACATACATTTTGTTACCCAAACTAGATAACCTCATCAGTGCAAGCGCTAAGGTAATAATTATCATTTGCACCATGGACAATTGGGGCCCGTCTAGAGGACCCCTGAGCCCCAAAGGGCATCTCAGGCCAGTCCTGAGACTCTTGCAGTCGAATAGCCCAAGCACCAGGCACGGCTCCTTGGAGCCCTGGGTTCAAAGCCTGGTCTAACCCAGGTCTGCCTGCCTGGGGAGGGGTCCCCTCAGTGGCCCCCACGGCGGTCTCTAAAGTCTCTCCCCCCCCATGGCAGAATCAAGCCGGAAGACGGCATGGATTTCGGGATCTCCCTCCTCTTCTATGGCCTCTACTACGGGGTCCTGGAGCGGGACTTTGCGGAAATGTGTGCGGATTACATGGCCTCCACCATCGGGGTAAGAGCCTCCCTGGGGGAGCCTGGGCTGGGCCTGGTCCCAGGGAGGGCTGGTGGGGGGGGTCGTGGCCTTCCCTGCCCCCTTGAGTCCCTCCCCCCCCTTTGTCCTGCCTGCCTTTCCCCCCAGCCAGGCTCCCCTCCTGCCCCCTTTGGCCCCACACTGCCCTCACTCCAGATGTGCTTGGCCCGGGAACAGCTGGCTGGGGATCCCCTCCACCTCCTGTGTCCCGAGGGAAGGGGGGGGCTTCTCGGTGTCCCCCTTCCTTCCTTCCTTCCGCCCTGTTCTAAGTCAGCGCGTCTCGAGTTTGGGTGCCTTTAAGACGGGTGGACTCCAACTCCCAGGATTCCCCAGCCGGCTATGAGGAAGAAGGAAGGAGAAACGAAGAAGGAAGCAAGGAGAGGAGAAAGGCAGGGAAGGAGGAGAGGAAGGAAGGGGAAGGGGGGAGGGATGGAAGAAAGGAAGAAAAGAAGGAAGGAAGTAGAGAAAGGATGAGGGAGGAAATAATGAAAAATGGAAGCAAGGAAGGAGGAAGGAGTGATAGGAAGAAAAGAAAAGGAAGGATAAAGGAAAGGAAAGAAAGAAAAAAGGAAAAAAAGGAGGAAAAAGAAAGAAAGAAAGAAAGAAAAGAAAGAAAGAAAGAAAGATCTCTGCTGCCTGGGGAATTCTGGGAATTGAAGTCCACCCGTCTTAAAGGGCCCAAGCTTGAGAAACTGCTAAGGAGCGCAGCGGGGCTTTGGCCACTAGGTGGCACTCTAGCTCTTCCTCCTCCTCCTCGGGGGGGGGGGGGGGGGGGCGCAAGCCCGTCCTGGGCGTTTGGGGCAGTGCCAGGAGGGGCCTGGCATCATTGGCAGGGGGGGGGGGGGGGTGAGGGAGAGCTCAAAGCAGTGGCTCATGGGGTCCCCAGTCCCTGCCGGGCCTCAGGGCCGAAGTCTCCAAGCCTGTTGGACTTCAACTCCCAGAGTCCGCCAGCCAGCTTTGCTTAAAGGGGCCGACCTGAGCCCCCCCCTCAGCCTGGCTCTTTCTCCTGGGGGGGGCCAGTTCTACAGCGCCTCCGGCATGCCCACCAAGCACCTCTCGGACAGCGTCTGTGCCGTCTGCGGGCAGCAGATCTTCGTGGACGTCAACGAGGAGGGGATCCTAGAGAACACCTACCGGCTCTCCTGCAACCACGTGTATCCTTCCGGGGGGGGGGTGTCTCGTGGAGGGAGGGGCTTCCGGGGGGGGCTGCAGCTGGGTTTGTACACACTCCCCCCCCCCACACACACACAGAGGCATCCCCACAGCCACGCGGTCTGGATTCAGGCGCTTGGCAACCGACTCACCCTTACGACAGTCGCAGCATCCCTGGCGGGGGGGGTCCCACAATCCCCTTTGGCAACCTTCCAACCGGCCGAGTCAGTGGGGGAAGCCGGATTTGACTTCACAGCCAGGTGACTAACTTAATGGCGGTGATTCGCTTAATAACGGTGGCAAGTAAGGTCGTAAAATGAGTCGAAGCTCACTTGAACCCAACTGCCTTGCTTAGCGGCAGAAAGTTTGGACGCCGCAACAGCCATAAGTGTGTGAAAAACCAGACTTGAGTCCCTTTTTTTCAGGGCCGTTGACTCTTCGGTCACTAAACGAGCCGTTGTAAGTCGAGGACTGCCTGCAAATCCGCTGACCAGCCCCTCAGAGGCTCAGAGGTCACTCTGGTTCCCTCTCAAAGGCTCCCCCAGGGAGGGGCTCCTCCCCAGTCAGCCCCCCCCTCCATCCTCCCCGCCCAGAGCAAGCCGATCTCCTGCCCCACAGCTCCTGGGCCAGCGTGGCCCCCGGAGGGCCCTGCAGGGAAGGCCCAGGGGAGGAGGGCTTTCTCCATGGGGCAGGCGTGTCCGTGGGCACCATGACGGTGTCCCCCCCACTCCTGTCGCGTGACCCACACGTGGGGAGGAGGAGGAACCGCCCTCCCCCCCTCCCCCCCCGTGCTGAGTCTGGTGGGAAACTTCCCCTCCCTCCCCTCGGGGCCGTCAGGGGAAGCCACGGGGCCGTGACTCAGCCCCCCTCCCCCGTCGGGCTTTCCTCGGAAGGGGGAGGGCAGGGGGCTCCTTTGGGCCAAGAGGCGGGTGACTCAATCCCCGCCCAAAAGGGGAACCCCCGGCGGAGGGAACCAGAAGGAAAACAGCCCTGTCCCTAAGGGAGGAGCCGAGGGGCCCAGAGTCCTCGAGATACCGCCACCGTCCAGCCCAGAATTTCCCTGGCTGAGCAAGGCAGTCAGCCGGGTTTCGCCCCACTTCCTTGCCATCGCCATTAAGCCAATCCCGCACTTTCTTAAAGTAGGAAGACGGTCGCTAAGTGAACCCGGCTTCCCCATTGAACTTGGCTGGCCAGAAGGTCACCGGAAGGGAAAGCTGCCACCGTCACAAGTCCAGGCCAGTTGCCAATCGTCTGGATTTGGATCGCGTGACCACGGCCACTAAACAGATGGTTGTTCAGCTGAGGACTCCCTGTAAGGCTCTTGAGCTGCGCCTCCCTGGTTTGGGGCTGAGCTGCCCAGAGAGGATGGGGCTGGGGTCATCCAGCCTGACCCCCCAGGGTTGCAGCCAGGCGATGGGGGTAGGGGGGGCTGCCGGTCCCTCTGCCCGGGGGGCGGGGGGTCACCTCCATGCCCTGGAAGCCCCAGGGAGGGAGGGGCACGTGGGCTCAGGGTGGGGAAGGGGAGAGACAGCCTGGATTCCTTGGGAACCCCCCCCAGGCCCCACGGTTGCCCTCCTTCCTCCCCTCAGGGGTTTGGTCACGGCTGCAGTGATTCATGGGCCTGTGGCAGTCACGGCCCACGTAGACGTGGCAGCCAGCATGGCTCACTTCCAGGGCACCTCCTCTTCCTCGTGGGGGGGGGTGTCAAATCTATAAGACACCCCCCCACACACACACACACCGGGGGAGATCCTGAGCTGGGGGAGAGAGTGGGCCTGGCTGAGAACGGCTCCTCCTGGTCAGGGTGCCTCAGCAGCGGTGCCCCCAGGGTGGGGGGGGGGGAGAAGGAGGTTGGGTTTGGCCCAAGCCCACTTCATCCTTCCCCATGGGGGTCCTCGGGGGTCTCTGGGCTTTTTGTTCTTGCAGACGTTTCGTGACCCAACTAGGGAACGTCACCAGTGCTAACAGTAAGGATGATACCAGTAGCACTGATGAGGTTCCCACTACTTGGTCACGAAACGTCTGCGAGAATAAAGCTCAGAGAGCCCCAAGGACCCCCAGTCATTCTCCTCCTCCTCAAACCCTCCCTCCCTTGCATCACTGATGGTGTTCCCTAGCTGGGTGCTGAGAGGTCTGCCAGGAAAGAACCCAGCTGGGCAAGCGCCAGGGCCCCCCAGTTTCCACCCTGGGCTCCAGGTCTTCTTTTCTACCCCCCCTGCCCTCCCCGTTTGCTCCTTGACCGACTGACCACCCAGCTTCCACGAGTTCTGCATCCGGGGCTGGTGCATTGTGGGGAAGAAGCAGACATGTCCATACTGCAAGGAGAAAGTGGACCTCAAGCGGATGTTCAGCAACCCGTATCCTTCCTCTCTCGCCATTCAGACACCCACCCCGCCCTTCACCTCCCCTGCTGCCCAGCGGGCTGGACTAGATGCTCTCCGTGCCCCTCCCAGCCTTGGTTCTCTCTCTCTCTTGCTGGCTTTGAGCCTGGCAGCTCAGTAGGCACCATCCCCCCGCCCCCCCCAATAGTCTCCCCCACACAACTGTCTCCATTCCGACAGTTTCCACTGGCTGAGCCTCCCGTTTTCCCGTGGCCGTCCTGCCTCTGCAGCCCAGGGTGGACAGATGACCACGGAAGAAGGGTGCTTGCTCTGACCCTCATGTAGGGCCTTGAATCTTAGAGCCAGAGGGGGGGGTGCTGGCCTGCTGACCCCCCGCTAGCCTTGTGGCTTCGCTTAACTCAGACTTGGGCATTTCACTCCAGGGCCCCCTCTGGCCCCTTGCTGGCCCTGGCCCTCCCATGGGGGCTGCTCTCACTTGGAAGCCAGCTGCTACTCCCCCCCCAATTTACATCCTTGAACCCCTGCCTGCCCCTGCACCTCCAGCGCTCCAGGACAGGCCCAATTTCTTGTGTGGCCCCTTGGGAAAAGTTAATTGCCTGCCCCCTCTAAGGGGGGGGTTCAGTGGCTTAAACCAGGGGTCCCCAACCCCCAGGGCCACAGCCCAACACCGGGCTTGAGCCATTCAGGCAGGCCGCAGAAGTGGTGGCTGAGCATGCGCACAACCCCAGCTGCGCAAGCAGCGGTCAAGCGTGTGTGTGCACTCCATCTGCATGAGTGGCAGGCGCATGCATGCCCACCAGTCATGCAGAACTATCCCCTCTGCACCCCCCCCCCCCCACAAAGCCGGAGAGGTTGGGGAACTCTGGCTTAAAGGACACCGGAGAAGGAAGGTCTGTACTCAGGCGGTTCGAGTCCTGCCACTGTGTGATGGGGTGAGTTCCCGCCACTGGCCTCGGCTCCTGCCAGCCTGGCAGTTCAAAAGCATCTTTGGTGCAAGTAGACAAATAGGTAGCCCTTCGGTGAGAGGATAACGGTGTTCCGTGTTTTGCCACACGCTCCGTGCTGTGCCGTGGTCGTGCTGGCCACGTGAGCACGGAAGCGTCTCCAGACAGCGCCGGCTAAACGGCCTTGAAACGGAGCCGAGGAGTCAGCCACAAGGAGCAAGTCAAACCCGCAGGGCCTCCTCGGCCCTTTATTTTTACTCCGCCTTAACTCCGGCTTGCAGCTGGGAGAGGCCGCACGTGATGTATGGGCAGCTGCTGGACTGGCTGCGCTACCTGGTGGCGTGGCAGCCGGTCATCATCGGACTGGTGCAAGGGATTAACTACGTCCTGGGGCTGGAGTAGCCCCCCCCTCCCCGGTTCCTGCCCAAGAGCCAGGACGCCCTTGGGGAGCCGGGCTCCCGAGCTGCCCGGCCGAGGACGCCTGGGGGGCCCCAGGAGGAGCGTCCTCGGCCACTCGACCTCTCAGGACCGTGGCCTCCGGCCGAGCGCTGCTGCGCCACAACCCCCGACGGACTCTGCGCACGAGGAGCCCCCCCAGGCCGGCTTCTGCTGCTTGTCGGAGGGGAGGGAGGGGGAGGCCCCTCCTCTCCTTTGCTTCCTCCTCCCTTTTTTTAGGCACAAAGAAAAGAAAATTCTTTTAGGAGCCTGAAAAAACTCCTTTTATTCCTGACGCAAAAGGAAGGGGATCCTTTTCCCACCCGACTCCGGAATCGCCCCTTCGGTGCCAGGCCTGGTGGCCCCCCCGTGCCCCCTCCTCTCGGCTGCCCTGGCGGAGGTGGAGCTGGAGAGCCCCCGTGGGGCAGAGGGGCTCCTGCCCCATCATCCCCAGCCTTTGGGGCTGGGCGCCTCGTCCTCTCTCGGCCGAACCCCAAGCCTGGATCCCCTTGTTTCCTCCTGCCCTCGCGGGGCCTTCAGCAGGAGGGGCCCCATCCTGAGGGGGGGAGGCCCCTCTGCCTTCTGCATTTGCCTCTTTGGACGCCTCTTGTGAGTCGAACCGGGGACTTTCCTTGCCTGCCCGTTGAGGCCGGTTGAGATGAAAACCAGGGGCAGCCGTTGCCTTTCTGCCCGCTAAAGAAGCCAGCCGGCCAGGTGGAGCCACCCCCGGGCCGCCTTCATCCCAACCTCGCTGAGAGGTCCATCCGAGGATTGCTGGGTGGCCTCCCATCCTCCCCGCCGCCTGGTGATTCTGAGGGCCTGGCGTGGCAGCGTTTGGTTTCGCGAAGGGCAGTGTTGATGCGGGGAAGGAGGGTGAAACCAGGAGCTGCTTTGGCGCATTTCAACCCCAGGAGATGAATAGAAAGGGGGGGGGAGGGACTGGTGGCCCTTGACCCAGGGAGAGAGACGCTCCCCTTGCCTGGGGACCCCTGCCCAGCCCTCCTCGCACCTGGGCCTGCCTCAGGGAGGTGGGCGTTGCCTAGACCCCCTTCCTCCTAGCCCCAGAGGAGGGGAGGCAAGGGGTTGAGGTGGGGGGGGGGTTGCCAGGGGAGGACCTCCCCCCGTGGAGGACAGTCTCCAGGATCCCAGAAGTTGCTCCCCACCTCCTCCTGTCCACCTGCCGAAACACCGGGTGCCTCCATAGGGCGGGGGTGTGTGTGTGTGTTGAATTGTGGGGTGCATCTCTGGCTCACCATCCACAGGGCCTCACTTTGGGAGGCATCAGCCCTTAGGGGGTGCTTTGCAGGTGGTTGCAGCCTCTCCCAATTCCCACGAAACGTGGGGTGATGTCCTCCGATGGGTCCCCAGGAAAGGGGTGCCCAGACGCAGAGCTCTCTCCAGCAAGGGGAGAGAAGAAGCTGGGACAGATTTGGGGGGGGTCGGTCATTCCTAGCCGCGATTGGCATCCTCCAGGTGTGCCCAGTACACAAACACACACACACAGGTGTCTGTCAAAGGCAGGCTGCCCCCCCCCCTGTGCAACCCACTGCCAACGGGGAAACCCTTGTGGATACATCCCTAAAAACCTCAAGAGCGCAGATGGATTTTTTTCTCTCTCTCCCCCCGCTTTGAAAGAACCTGTAATAAATTCTGCTAAGTTGTTTTTTTCCTGTTGTTTTTGCAACGGCCTGGGGGGTAGGATCATCGCTGGCTTTGGAAAATGGTTCTTTTATTCCATTTCTCAAGCCCCCCAACACAGCCAAGGATTAGGAAAACCAAAGGAGAAGAGGGAGAGAAATGGACTTTTCTTTTTTTTTTTGGGGGGGGGGGGGGCGGAGTGCAAATCCATTTGGGAGGATTTACAGAAGCAGCGTTGGGGGTCTTTCTAGCTCTCGGTTGGAGGGAGGAGGTTATGGGGGTTTTGGACTGGGATTTTTGCAGAGGCTGGATTTAAACAGGTACTTATTTAAATAAAAGGGGCGGGGGCAGTTTTTTTTTTGTTTTCCCAAATTTTGTTCTACTGTCCTTTACTAATTTATTTCATTCTTTTTGTTAGTTCTTATTGTTTTTATTTTTTGTTTTAAATATGGTTTTACATTGTGTAAGCCGCCTCGAATAGGCGGCAATATAAATTAAATAAATAGATTTTTAATCAAATGTTTCTCACTGTCAGCCGCTTTAAGATGCGTGGACTTCAACCCCGAGAGTGGGGAATTCTGGGAGTTGAAGTCCAGGCGTCTTAAAGCGGCTGACTTTGAGAAAACCCTCCCTTTAATCCATGCTGGCAGACTTCACACAGAGAGTTCCTGCTTTGCCAGCTGCCGAAGCAAAGTTTAATGGAACTTTTTAGATTCCTCCTTGTTTGAGGCGGTCGCTATCCCAGCTTTCGGTGCTGATCGTTTCCGTGACTCAAAATAGAGCCCCCCACTTCTATAAATAGAAGGTGATGCCGGCCAATTTGGGGGAACCCCGGGAGCTGGTCTGTCCCTCAACTTCCCGATGTGCCTGGCGCCTTCCTCGGTTGAAAATGTCCCCGAGCTAACCACTAGGCCTCCTGAAAGCAGAGACCATGCCTCCTTTTCTGATACGGTTGGGAGTGTCTGCTGTGCCTCCCCCACCTGTCGCTCGGGAAGAAATGGGGGCTCTGGGCAGGCAGGGAGGCCTTTTCCTAGGAAGAGGGGAGGCGGCTCCCCGGCCTCTGGTCTCCTCCTGAAGGGGGGGGGGAGCAGGACGCCCAGCAGGATCTGGGCCAACAGGTGGTGGCAAGGAGTTTATAGGCCCCTGTCTTTGTGTCTATACGCCCACGGAGGGAGGGAGCTGCATGCAATCAACTCACGGTATATATAGGCAGACATAAATTGGACGGGTGGAGGGAGGAATTGTTGAATGGGTGGATGGATAGATACATGGATAGATGGATGAATTGATGGAGGAATGTGATGGTGGATGGGTGGGTGGATGAACTGATGGAGGGAAGGAGGGATGATGGATGGATGAACTGATGACGGAGGGATGGATGAAATGATGGATGGATGAATTGATGATGGAGGGAGGGATGAACCGAATGGATGGATAAACGGATAGAGGGATGGATGGATGAACTGAGGGGTGGATGTTCTCCTCAGCCTATAAACCCCCCAACGAAACAATAAAGAGGCAGCCTCAGCTCCCTGTCAGCCTCCGCAGAGCTCCTTCCCAAACAGCCCAAAGGAAATAAGGAGACGCTTCATCCCGGAAGCCGCTTCGGTTCTGACTGAATGGTGGGGAATAGAAGGATTTATGCTCCTTGCAGCCCGCTGGGTGTTGGCGCTCTCTCGGAGGAGGAGGAGTCGCCGAGGCCCCTTGGAGGTTTGTCGGTGCCCTCAGGATGCGGAGCCTTCTTGGAACGGCTGAAAGAAGAGAAAAGGTAGAAGTGAAGAAGCTTCTAGGATGAGAAACGAAGTGTTTTCAAAGAAAAAAAAAACCCCCAGGAAAATCCAGTTGCCTTTTGGACAGAGCGCTGCTGGTGCAGCGATGACCTGTCCTGGATGATGGAGAAACTCCCTAGACATCTGCCAGGAAAATGTTTTGTGGGAAAACCTCAAGGGAAGGGAAGGGCTGTTTGCGACGCAGGGTTAGTAGATGGACAGCGCAGTGCGTTAAGAGCCGTCAAAGTACTATTTATTTTTAAAAGTTTGTGGTTTGAACTTTAAAAAGATGAATTGGGTGGACTGTTTTGAGTAGAGTGGATGTGTCATTACTCTAGAAAATAACTCAAAGGGGGCGGAACATGTGAAGATGACTTTTCCAAAACGAAGTGAATGACAACACACACAACCCTGCGATGAGCTGTTGTGAAACTGAAAGCGCCGGTGCTGCCTCGCTCAACCGAGTGAAAGGACTCCCCAGCTGAGAAGGAAGAATCAGGGCCCCCGGCTGGGCAAGCTCCACTCAGGACCCTCCCCTGCCGGATCTCCCCCAGGCTGCTCCAAAGTGGCCAGAGGTGGATGGTCTCTCTCTTCTGGTGCTGCGTCTCAGAAAAGATAATGTAGGCATGGATTCCTCTAGGAAAGAGAAGTCAGAATGAGTGAGTTGGAAGGGACCTCAAAAGTCTTCTAGTCCAACCCTCTGCCCAGGCAAATGGTTATCCAATCTCTTCTTTAAAAACTCCAGTGATGGAGCACCCACAACTTCTGGTGGCAAGCAGTGGATTTTATTTTATTTTTATTCATTGATTTGATTTGTCAATCACTTATAAGATAATAGGTATAAATATAAACATGAGTAAGAATACAGAAAATAGGTACAATTAAATGGGGACATTTGGACAGGGACAGGAGGCACGATGGTGCAGTTATGCATGCCTCTTACAGACCTCTTAGGAATGGAGTGAGGTCAATAGTGCATAGTTTGAGGTTAAAGGAGTGGGGGTTGGAGGATGTAACAACAGAGTCAGGGAGTGCATTCCAGGCATTGACCACTCTGTGGCTGAAGTTGTACTTTCTGCAATCAAGTTTGGAGCAGTTTACACTGAATTTGTATCTGTTGTGTGCTCTTGTTTTGTTGCGGTTGAAGCTGAAGTAGTCATTGACTGGTAGAACATCGTAGCAGATAATTTTGTGTAGTACACTTAAGTCCAACCATAGGCGGCGTAGTTCAAGATCGTCCAAGCCCAAAATTTCAAGCCTGGTGATATAGAGTATTGTGTTGCAAGCAGAGGAGTGGAGGACTCTTCTTGTGAAATACTTCTGGACTTGCTCAATTGTATTAATGTCCAATATACAGTGTAGATTCCAGACAGATGAGCTGTATTGAGTATTGGTTTAGCAAAAGTTATGTATGCCCTAGTTAGCAATTCAATATTTCAAGAGGAGAAGATTCATAAGATTAGATTTACAACTCTTAATGCCTTTTTGGCAATACTGTTACAGTGAGCTCTGGTGCTTAGGTCATTAGATATGAGTACTCTGAGGTCCTTGGTAGAGTGAGGGTCATCAACGAGGTCATATCCGCCTAGTTTGTATTTGGTGTGCTGATTTTTTTTGCCAATGTGTAGGACAGAGCATTTGTTGGTTGAGATTTGGAGTTGTCAATTGTTTGACCATTCAGACACATAATCAAGGTCACTTTGAAGAGCAGTAGCATTATCGGTGGTGTTGAATAGTTTTACATCATCCGCAAAGAGGATGAAGTTGCTTATAAGGTGATTGCAAAGGTCATTTATAGAGCATAAAGAGGATACGTCCTAGAATGCTGCCTTGGGGGACCCCGTTGTTAACTGAAGCAGGGTTTGATATGGCGCTCCCTATTTTTACTATTTGTTGTCTGTTTGACAGGAATGCAGTAATCCATTTACGAAGGGATCCAGAAATGCCGTAAGAGTTTAGTTTTAACAGTAGTTTGTCATGTACCACTGAATCAAAGTCTATGTAAATTGCGTCTATTGCTTTACCCTGGTCGAGTAGAGTTGTCCATATGTTTTTGTCCATAGGAGTTGTAGGTTGCAGGACAATTTTTTCCTGAAACCAAATTGTTTTTTGGAGAGTAGGTTGTTTGATTCTAAGTGGAGGGTGATGAATTGGTTAATGATTGATTCCATGACTTTGCACGTGACACAACACAGTGAGATTGGTTTGTAGTTTTCAACCAGGCTGGGGTTTCCCTTTTTGAAGATGGGGATGACCGTGGCTTGTGTCCATAGTTTTGGCAAGGAGCTGGTTCTGAATGATATATCATATATAATGTTTAGGGATTCCTCTATGGCAGAGGAAGGCTTTTTTAAGAAGTATGCACATAATCCATTTGGCCAATAGTTAGGGATGGTTTTAGATTATGTAGTGCCTTTTCTATGTTATCTTCTGTAAAGTCAATATACAGTAGATCATTGCAGTTAGTTGTGGTACGACTAGGAAATGCGGGGCCTGAGCCATTGCTGTTAACAAAGACTGAGCTGAAGAATGTGTTGAAGAGGTTGGCCTTAACAGCTTCATTGTTGCAATCTTTCCCATTTGGTCCCTTTAGAGGTGGGATGGTTCTTGAGTCTTTAAGTTTGGTGTTTACAAAATTGTAATTCTTCACTGTTAGAAAGTTTCTCCTTTAATTCCAGGTTGCTTCTCTCCTTGATGAGTTTCCATCTGTTGCTTCTTGTCCTGCCCTTCAGGTGCTTTGGAAAATAGCTTGACCACCTCTTCTGTGGGGCAGCCCCTCAGATACTGGCAGGCTGCTACTTTCTTTTCCTTAAATTAGACGTACCCAATTCCCGCTGGACTTATTTCTAGACATTGTTTATTTCTATCTGCTGTTTAACAGCCGGTGAGCCTGAGTGGCAGCCTTCCAGAAATTCTCATGCATTTTTGGTCTCAGTTTGCCCTAGGATGCTCTCAGTTTCCCAGCAGAAAGGACGGGTGAGTCTGTCCATGCGTTGGGCAATCAAGGAGTTTTCATTATGCCTTCTAACTGCTAGTTGGTGTTCATAAACGCTACTAGCACTGAGGCTCCCAAGTTAGATCATGAAACATCTGCAAGAAAACCACTGTGATGACCCAAAGGGGTGTGACACAAAAGCAACAAAGTCACAAAAGTAGGTAAAGTCCCTTTAATTCCTCCAACTTGGCCCCCAATGTCCAGTCATCATCGGCTGGAGAAAAAAACTCTCCCAAGAACAGTCTTTAAAGGGAAGAAATTCAGTCCGACCCCAAAGTACATCTAAATTATAAATAAAAACCAACACAAACCACAAGCTGCAGCAATGAACGAGACAGGGAAGGATAAATAATTGCAGACTTCAAAAGATAACGAAACACACACAGTTGGGAGGGCATCGGAACCCAGATAAGACTTGACAAACAAAGATAATTCATGCTTTGCTTCCAGCAAGGTGCTGTGCGCAAACACCCTTTTTATCCCAGCTATCAGGGCCCTTTTCTCCCCCGTAAGCCACGTTTCTCCCTTATCCACTCCTCCCTGCGTGGCCTAGGATGAAGAGGGGGTGGGCCTGGGTCTTCCTCTGAATGCCCAGCCAGACTCTGCCCTTCCCCAGTTTCCTCCACAGCCACCGGAACCCCACTCCCACTCCCTGTCAGCTGCTCGACACCCCCCCCTCGAAATCAGATTCCAACAAGGGCATGACAACCACCAAGCTCAGAGAGCACCCCACAGTTCTCCTCCTTTCTGGCCATGGTTGTAAGTGAATCACTGTGGTTATTAAGTGATGGTTGTAAAGTGAATCTGGCTTCTCCATTGACTTCGTTTATCCGAATGACCTGTGTGGACATTGTCAGAAGTACATGCCAGTTGCCAAGCCTCTGAATTTTGATCACATGATCATGAGGGTGCTGCAATAGTCGTAAGTGTGAAAAACAGTGCCTGCGTAACTTCAAACGGTCACATCTCTCACGGATACTTGAATTGGGGTCTTACGCATTGTAACGGGCTGGACTAGATGTTCTTTGGGTCCCTTTCAACTCTACGATTCAGCGATACCCAGAACAGCATCGATCCATTGGTTCTTAGAACAGAGCGAGCTTTACACAGATGATCCGTTTTCTTCTCAACTTAAGAAACGGCTTATTTAAGAAGAAGTGAGTAAGCAAAAAAGTCTTCCGTCTGATCTGAGCAGAAATCAATTGACTCAAGAGGAAGAACGATTTGCACCTTTCCCCTTGCTATGCTAATACGAGGCCTTCTCAGAATGAGTGACACCTAATAAATGTGCCTGTTTGGCTTTCGATGGGCATGTTAAAGTGAGAATGCCTTTTAAAAGAGGGCTAAGTCAACGGAAAAAGACACGAGTAATCAGAGCAAGAGTGCCTCACAAAAAATTGTGGGTTTATTTGACCTTTGCAGCACATGTTATTGTCATAAAATTCTGCTGATCTGATCTCCAGATCACGGTTTCCATGAGCTCAACTTCACAAATGTTATTTCTTGTAAGCCGCCCCGAGTCGTGTGAGAGTGAGGTGAGCAGCATATAAATTTAATAAAAGTAATAAATAAATATTTGGAGCTCTCTGAGCTGGGTGCTTTTCTTGCAGACGTTTCTTGACCCAACTAGGTAAACTCATCAATGCTATCATTATCATCATTAGCGCTGATCATGTTCTCTAGTTGGGTCATGAAACATTTGCAAGAAAACCATCAAACTCAGAGAGCACCTAAGGACAAATAAATCAAGACAAATAAATGCAGAGAAGAGCAACCAGGATGATGAGGGGGCTGGAGGCTAAAACATATAAAGAACAGTTGCGGGAATTGGGTAGGTCTAGTTTGATGAAAAGAAGAACTGGAGGACATGATAGCAGCTTTCCAATATCTCAGGGGCTGCCCCAAAGAAGAGGCAGTCAAGCTATTCTCCAAAGCACTTTCTTGACAGTGAGGACCAGTGGAACTCCTTGCCACCAGAAGTTGTGGGTGCTCCATCACTGGAGGTTTTCAAGAACAGCCAGGATGTAATAAGGTCTTCTGCATTGGGCAAGGGTTGGACAAGATGACCTCAAAGGTCCCTTCCAGCTCTAGGAATCTATGATTCTATGAAATGAATAGATTTCTCCTGCGGTGTTTTTCCCAGGGTGACTCAGTCCTACCTCCTCCTCGGTCTTGAGCCATTTCTGAAACTAAAAAGAGAAGACTTGCCTTTCCTTGAAAAGAGAAGTCTAGTCACTTTTGGAAAACACAGTAACTGGTTCCTGGAAATAAATTGGCGCCTTCGGTTGAAGCCACTGACGCATCAGCAGGAAAACAGATCCATCTACTGAGAACCGGAGAAAAGGTTGAGACTCCCTTGCCAAGCCTTCTCTACCTGAAGAGCTGCACTGCAAATATCCACTGGTGCTGTCTTGACTGCCATCTGGTGGTCATCAGGAGTTGGGCAGCCAGGAGATGCTGTTTCTACCTGAAATCATCCTAACTGGGGTCCATCAGAAGGATGAAATGACACCCTTTACCTGCCCAAACCAAACCATGTATATACCATTCGAAATCACAGCATCTTGTGGTTAGCCGGCAGCAGGTGTGGACGGCTGAGGAGAGCGAGGACTCAGATGAGGGGCCAGGACCATCAGGGAGTGGACTGCTGCCTTCAGAGATTGTGGGAGCTGGCAGCAGCGACGAGGAGGTTCCCGAGGACCCTGTGCCCAGTGTGTGTGTGTGCACAGGATTGCTCGCAGGAAAGAACAACTGCAGCAACATGGGTGACTCGGGAGTAAGGCTGCAAGGTAATGGCCCCTCCCTGAAGAAGATAAAAGCCAGCTGTGAAACTAACCTTCTTTGCAGAAGGCAAAGACGTTTTGAAACTCAGCCTCGTGGACATTCCAGTATCCTGAGTTTGTATTGGAAGATTCTTGTATTGCAAATTATTTCTTGCCTGTTATCTTTCGGCAGGTCTCGCTCAGTTTGGCAAGGCTTGTGCTTCTCACAGCTAATGATTTTGCAAAAGCATTACAAGGTTTCTGCTCCCTTTGGATTGTGTTGGATTTGTTGGAAAAGGGCAAGGGTCAGAACACAGCAGCACTGGGGGGAAAAATGACTTACAGCCAATCCTCACACTTATGACGGCTGCAGCATCCCCATGGTCACATGGTCCAAATTTGGTTGCTTGGCAACTGACATGTATTTTAGGACAGTTCCAGCATCTGGTGTGTGTGTGTGTGTGTGTGTGTGTGTGTGTGTGTGTGTGTCACATGATCTCCCTCCCAGCTGGGAAGGTTCCCAACATGTCAAGTCGAGGGAAGAAGCTGGAGTTGTTTAATGACCATGTGGTTCACTTAACAATCATGGCAGGAAGGATCATAAAATCAGGCCTGATTCACTTATCAACTGTCCTGCTTAGCAGTGGGACTTTGGGGCTTCTTGTGGTTGTAAGTGGAGGACTGCCTGTAATTCAGCCTCTGGGTTCAGCCTCCCCACCTTCAGAAATGGCCCTGCTCCCAGGACAATAATTTCCTCTTTCTTTTGCCCTGGGGGGGAAGACTTGCACCCGCAGCCTGGCGGGGAGGGCCCATCCAAGAGACCTTGGCAATGAAGGGGAAGGGCCAGGAGTCCCTGAAAAAACAGGGACTCATCTCAGAAGAATCAGGATCAGAATTAAGCTGGATGGGACCTTGAAGGTCATCTAGTCCAACCCCCTTCTTGAGCAGGAGACCCTATCCCGTTTCAGACAAATGGCTGTCCAGGCTCTTCTTAAAAACCTTCAGCAATGGAGCATCTACAACTTTCCTGTGGCAAGCAGTTCCACTGGTTAATTGTCCTCCCTGTTAGGAAGTTTCTCCTTCATTCCAGGTTGCTTCTCTCCTGGATTAGTTTCCATCTTCTTGTTGCTTCTTGTCCTGCTGTCTGGTGCTTGGAGAGTAGCTTGACCCCTGCTCTTCTTTGGGGCAGCCCCTCAAACATTGGAGCGCTGCTATCCTGTCCCCCCGGCCCTTCCTTTCTCTAGACTGCCCAGACCCAATTCCTGCAACCAGTTCTTTGTCTGTCTCCAGACCTTTAATCGTCTTAGTTGCTCTTCTCTACATTCCCCAAAAAATCTCTTTTTTCTGTAATGTAATGACCAAAACTGGAGGAGGAGGAGGAGGAGGAGGAGGAGGAGGAAGCCTCTTGGAGCCCTTTCACCTTAATTTCTCCAGGTAGCCGGCAGACTTTTCCACCTCTGGTTTCTGGCAACGGACGCCTTTCCCGAAAACCCAGCCGAGCCGCGTTCCCTCTGGACTTGCAGCCCTTGGAGTTTCCCACCTGGCAGGAGGCCCGAAGGCCAGGAATTCAGTCCCCCACCCACCCCACTCCCCCAGGGAAGGGCACAGGAACAAGCGCAGGGCTGGTTTCCCGTCAGGCTCAGTGAGCTGCGATGGTGCCTGATGTGATGTGAATCAGACCGGAGCGTAATTGCAGAGAGCGTAATTCCATGAACTGGGGACTGTTTCCGTGTTGGGGCACTGGGAGGACAAGGGGAAGGCCCTGAGCCCTCAAAGGGGCAGCCTTGGAGTCGGGGTGGGGGCATTGGGGGGTGGCATTTGGGCTGCTGGGTCACCCTTCACCCAGACCCCTTTGGTCAATTGTCCTCCCTGTCAGGAAGTTTCTCCTTAGTTCCAGGTTGCTTCTCTCCCCAATGAGTTTCCATCCGTTGCTTCTTCTCCTGCCTTGGAGAATAGCTTGACTGCCTCTTCTTTGGGGCAGCCCCTCAAATACTGGAAGGCTGCCATCGTGTCACCCCTGGTCCTTCTCTTCACTAGACAGGCCAAACCCAAATCCTGCCACCATTCTTCATATGTTTTATCTCCCAGTCCCCTAATCCAGGGGTCCCCAACCTGGACCACTTTGAGACTTGTGGACTTCAATCCCCAGAATTCCCCAGCCAGCCAGGAATGATAGAGTTGGAAGAGACCAGAAGGGTCATCTAAGTCCCCTGGCTTAGAGGGGGCTGCCAAAGCACTGTGAAGCGGTATCTAACTCTAAGGGCTATTGCTGTTTTGCCTGGCAACCCTCTGAATACAGAATGTCAGATTTGGAAGGGACCTTGAAGGTCATCTAGTCGACCCACCCCTCCCCCCATGCAGGAGACCCTAGCCCATTTCTCACAGGGGCCAGGCCGGTCTCTTCTTGAAGGCTTCCAGACCCGGCCTTGATTCTTCCGCAGCCCCTTAGTAGAAGAACCGAAGGGAGTCGGGGGTCTTCCTCTCCCCCAAAGCTCCGGGCTGGGGCAGGGCTGCGTGCGGTATTGCTCCGAGCTCAGCCGGTGGGCGGCTGAGTCAGCCTGCAACCCGCCTATAAAGCACCGCTCTGCCTCCCGCCACATCATCCAGCGCTGCCCGGAGGGAAGAAGGAAGGACGAGCCATGCCCCCTTCAGCGCCAGGTAAGCCCCGCCGGGCGGCTCTCCCTGCTCCCTCCCGCTTCTGCGTGGGCGGGGACGCCGGGCCCTGCTGCCTCTCCGCCCCGCAGAAGGGAGCCAGGTACGCCGCTTCCCTGCAGCGCAGAAGCCGCCGACTGCGGGCTCAGCCCGGGGCGCCAGGCAGCCTGACAAGGGGGCTGCTCCGGGGGGCGCTGGGCGGGAGGGGATCGGGAGCCCCCCGCGTCCCTTCTGCGGCTCCGGAGCCGAGCCAGCTGGCTCATCTTAGGGAAAGAACCCGGGAAAACGCCTCCCGCGGCGCGTCCCCATCGGCATCCGGGAACAGCCGAAGAAGCCTTTCCGCCGGGGAGCCTGCCGGGCGTGCAAGGGCGACGGGCGAGACTAGATGATCTTTAGGGCAGAGGAGCAGAAAGCCCTGAGCGGCCAGCTCGTCCCCAAAGGAGAGGGAGGGGCGGCAGCCCAGCCTTGGACCCCTTGCGCATTTGGGGTAGGATTCCGGCCAAATTGTAGGGATGAAGAGCGAGCTGAGCAACGTATAAGCCGCCTTGAGTCGCCGGTGGGAACCATCAACTGATGGAACAGAAGTTGCCTTCAGAAGCTGTGGGAGCTTCGTCCCTGGAGGCTTCCAAGAAGAGGCGGGACTGCCCTCTGTCAAAAAGGGTATAGGGTCTCCTGCTTGGGTGGTGGGGTTGGACTAGATGACCTCCAAGGTCCCTTCCAACTGATTATCTGCTATCTGTTTTCTGCCACTTGCAAATTGGTGGCAATATAAATTTCCTAAAATAAATAAATAAATATAATTGGGATGGATGGATGAGTTGAGTAGATGTGCTATTTATATATTGAATTTAATTACTATTCTTAAATTATTATGCAAGCCGTTTTGGGAAAACTTTGAAAACATTTGAGAGTGTGGGATCCTCTGTTCTCTCTTGAGCTGGGTTGTTTGCTTGCAGACACTTCATTACCTGACTAGGTAACATCATCAAGCTCATGGTGTGTGTGTGTGTGTGTGTGTGCTCTGCTCCCTATTTATTTACCAATGGTTTGCCTGTCAGTTGTGGTGGGAGTGTGTGAGTTTTCTCTTTGCTAGTTCCTTGATTATGATATTATTTTCTGCTTGATCGTTTTTTCTGGTGTTAATCCCTGCTTATCTGGGTATGAGATGCTGGAGACCAGAGTCCCCAAACTTGACAGCTTTAAGACTTGTGGACTTCAACTCCCAGAATTCCCCCTCCAGTCATGTTAGCTCAGGAATTCTGGGAGTTGAAGTCCACAAGTCTTAAACGTGCCAGGTTTGAAGGCTCTTGCTGTAGTAGACAACCTATTCTACTATTTTCCTTTCCTTCTTGGCTTTTTTTAATTGCTTCTCTTGCAAAAGAAAAACGGACCTCCAGTGCAGCTTGACTGGGGATTTTATTATTTTTAATTCATTATTCTAGTACACTTATAAACTGTCCAACTCTAAACGATATGTGAAGCAGAGATGGGGAACCACGGCCCCTTTGTGACTCGTGGACTTCCATCCTGGTTTTTCTTGCCTAAAACTTTACATTTTTCACCACTGGATTTAATTGGCAAGGAGGTGCCGTTTCATCCCCCTCCCTCCCTGGGTTCAAGGCAGCAACTGGGAAGGGACCCTTTGCTCCCCTTCCCAAAGAAGCCAGGGCCCCATTGATCTTCCCCCTCTTCTCTTTCCAGATGCCTGGCCCCTCGCTGCCTGCCTGCTGTTGGTCCTGCTTAGTGTGTCCCCCTCCATCCAAGGTAGGGGCCACGGGGTGGCACTGCACTGTGTTGTCGTGATTGGTCGCACAGCCAGATGTTCAGACTGCATCTGGCCTGTTTTTAGCATTGGAGTCCTCCCCAAGGACCACCTGCGATAGGCAGGTGTGGGTGTTTGGGGGTGTTTGGGGGTCTCGTGGCAGGAGGTCAGAGTGAAGCTGCCTTCTGCAATTGACCGATGGCGATTCTGTCAATGCCGATGGTGTTATTAATGTTTCTGTTAGATCAGAGGCAGAGCTACTTCCCAGAGCCTCACGAATCCAAAACCCTGATCTGTGGGGCAAGAGAGGGGCCCGGGGGGAGAGAGGGCAAGACCGATCTCGGATGGAAAGAGAGGGAGGGGGAGGGGGAGGTTATATAACAGTAGGTGCAGAGTGCAAATCCTCCATCAGCCCAGCCCCTCCAGGCTTCTGCTGATAGAAACACCTGGGAGGTTTCTCCTCATAAAGTTAGTCAGTCAGAAAAGGTTTCCAGAGTCCCATTTTATTTTATTTTATTATTTTATTTTTATTATTATCATCTAATTATTTTATATTGTTTTAGGTTATTTTATATATTATTGTATTGTATGTTATTTTATTATTTATTTTACTGTTTACTTTATTATTTTATTATTATTTTTATCATATTATTTTATACATTATTGTATTGTATTATGTTATATCTTATATTTTATATTTTATTTTATTATTTATTTTTTGTTTATTATGTTTATTATCTTATTTTATCTTATTTTATATACTATTGTATTTATTATATTTCATGTTATATTTTATTTTATTATTTTATATCTTATTGTATTATCTTATTTTATTTTATATATATATATAATTTTATTTTATTTTATTTTATGATTAAATTGATTGACTGCCTGTTGCAGACCTCATACACAGAGATGACTGGAGGGCCCTCCTCCTCCCTCCTCCAAAGACCCCAGGGAGGGGAACCGGGGCTGGGTCTGCAGCTGTTGCCCCCCCCCCTGTCGTCCCCCCCCCAATCAACCAACCCGCTCTCTTTTCAGCTCCAGCGGCAAAGAAGGAGAAGGAGTCCCGAATCACCTCCACCCTGCAACCCCAGGTCTCCATCGGTAGGTCCTGCAAGGTATCTGGAAAAGGGGGAGGAGGAGGCGGGGAATTGCAATCTGAAGAAGCCCCAGGCAGCCCTTGATGTCCATTTAGTGACCCTTCGAAGTTATAACGGCACTGAAAAAAGTGACTTAGCACCCCCATGGTTCACGGGATCAAAACTCAAGACACTTGCCAGCTGACTCACACGACGGTTGCATTGCCTTGGGGGTCACATGATCCCCTTTTGCAACCTTCTGATGAGCGAAGCCAGATTCACTTAACAACCGGGTTACTAACTTATCAACTGTGGTGCTTCACTTAACACCTGTGGCAAGAAAGGTCGCAAAATGGGGCAAACTGGCTTTTAGCAAATGTCTCACTTAACAACAGGGCTCAATGGTGGTCCTAAATCAGGGACTACCTGAGCAGGGAGATCCACGGGAGGCCGCTTACTGGTGTGGTTGGGAGAACATCCGTGGGAGGGATTGTGGGGGGCAGGAAATCCATGCCCCATTCTCGCTGTAGACCAGGGTTCTCCAAACTTGGCAAGTTTAAGGCTGGTGGACTTCAACTCCCAGAATTCCTCCAGTCATGTTAGCTCAGGAATTCTGGGAGTTGAAGTCCACAAGGCTTAAAGCTGCCACGTTTGAAGACTATTGAAATAGACTGACAGACAGACGATAGATAGATAGATAAATGATAGATAGATAGATAGATAGATAGATAGATAGATAGATAGATAGATAGATAGATAGGGCCTTCAAACGTGGCAGCTTTAAGCCTTGTGGACTTCAACTCCCAGAATTCCTCCTCTCCAGTCATGTTAGCTCAGGAATTCTGGGAGTTGAAGTCCACAAGGCTTAAAGCTGCCACGTTTGAAGACTATTGAAATAGACTGACAGATAGACGATAGATAGATAGATGATAGATAGATAGATAGATAGATAGATAGATAGATAGATAGATAGATAGATAGATAGATAGATAGATAGATAGATAGATAGGGCCTTCAAACTTGGCAGCTTTAAGCCTTGTGGACTTCAACTCCCAGAATTTCTCCTCCATGTTGGCTCAGGAATTCTGGGAGTTGAAGTCCACAAGGCTTAAAGCTGCCACGTTTGAAGACTCCTGCTCTCGAGGGAGGAGGCCAAGGGGGCACCTGCCATTCCTCCGCGGGGAACAATATTTTGCTTTTCCTTGTGGCTCTCAGGGCAGAAGATCCGGGTGCCCTGCATGGGCAAAACCATCTACCCAGAGAGCGGCATCATGTACTGGCTGGCAAATGACACTTTTGTAGACCAGCTATACCCAAACGGAACGGTGAAGGAGGAAGCCACCAAGTGAGTAGAGGGGATTCTACGCTTTTCCCAAGCAGGAGGGGCAGGATTTGTCCCGGGTTAAACTTCGACTTAGGAAAGAGGAAAAACGCCTTTGCAACAAGGTGCTCATACCGCTTTACAAAGCCTTGGTAAGGCCACACCTGGAATACGGCGTCCAGGTTTGGTCACCACGCTACAAAAAGGATGTTGAGGCTTTGGAAAACATTCAGAGAAGAGCAACTAAGGTGATTCAAGGCCTGAACGGTTGCAGGAATTGGGTAGGCCTAGTTTAATGAAAGGGACTTGGGGGGGACATGATGGCAGCCTTCCAGTATTTGAGGGGCTACCCCAAAGAAGAGGGAGTCAAGCTATTCTCCAAGGCAGGAGAAGAAGCAACGGATGGAAACTCATCGGGGAGAGAAGCAACCTGGAATTAAAGGAGAAACTTCCTGACAGGGAGGACAATTAACCAGGGAAATATCTGGCCTCCCAAAGTTGTAGGTTCTTCCATCACTGGAGGTTTCTAAGAAGAGATTGGACAACCACTTGTCTGGAGCAGGGGGTTGGACTAGAAGACCTCCAAGGTCCCTTCCAACTCTGATTCTGAAATCCAGAACCGTAGTGGGAAGAGAAAGCAGGCATGGGGAAGATCTGGGCTTAGCACTTCTGGAGGGAGCTAAGGACCAGGCAAGAGGCTGGGTGGCCAGTCGGAACCCAGGGAAGAAGCCACTCCGGCCACGAGGTCCAGGAGGGTCTGTACTGGCTGTCTCTTCTTCTTCTTCTTCTTCTTCTCCTCCTCCTCCTCCTCCTCCTCCTTCTTCTTCTTCCTCCTTCCTCCTTCTTCTTCTTCCCTTTCTTCTTCTTCTTTCTTTTCTTCTTCTCCTCCTCCTCCTCCTTCTTCCCTTTCTTCTTCTTTTCTTCTTCTTCTTCCTCCTCCTCCTCTTCTTCTTCCCTTTCTTCTTCTTCTGCTTCTTCTTCTTCTTTCTTCTTCTTCTTCTCCTCCTCCTCCTTCTTCTTCCCTTTCTTCTTCTTCTTTTCTTCTTCTTCTCCTCCTCCTCCTTCCTCCTCCTTCTTCCCTTCTTCTTCTTCTTCTTCCTCCTTCCTCCTTCTTCTTCTTCCCTTTCTTCTTCTTCTTTCTTCTTCTCCTCCTCCTCCTCCTTCTTCCCTTTCTTCTTTTCTTCTTCTTCTTCCTCCTCCTCCTCCTCTTCTTCCCTTTCTTCTTCTTCTGCTTCTTCTTCTTTCTTCTTCTTCTTCTCCTCCTCCTCCTCCTTCCCTTTCTTCTTCTTCTTTTCTTCTTCTTCTCCTCCTCCTCCTTCCTCCTACTCCTCCTTCCTCCTCCTTCTTCCCTTCTTCTTCTTCTTCTTCTTCTTCTTCTTCTTCTTCTTCTTCTTCTTCTTCTTCTTCTTCTTCTTCTTTTTTCTTTTCTTCTTCTTCTTCTCCTCCAGCTTCTCTTCTGCTCCTTGTCCACAGGGAGAAAGGCAACAAGCTGACCCGGGAGCTGATCTTCTTCCAGTTGACGGTGCAGGACATCAACACCAAATTTGTCTGCTTCATCACTGACCCCTCCGGCGTATTTCAGAAGACCATCCAGTGGGACGTCAAACACAAAAAGGAGCAGAAGTTGAGCTGCCCAGGGTTAGTTCACCTGGGGGGCAGGTGGGATCTGAAGGTGGAGGATCCCTTAGGGAATCTGGTTTGGGCCAATCCATTGGCCCCAAAAAGCAGACAATGCCAGACGCCAGTACAAGGGCTCTGAAGGCCCAGATTCTCCAACGTGGATGATGGGACCCCATCTTGTTCTTTCCATTAAATGAGTCTCTGGGCCGAAGAGGAGGAGCCCTCTGGATCTCCACCCGGGGCCAATGCTTCCCTCTGAGAAGCTGGCATGTGAGAACCAGGCTCCCCAGGACTGGAGGGCACAAAGGAACCCAACATCAACAGTGTCATAGCTCATTTATAGAATGCCTCCCCCATTTATATTTTATTTAGGCTACTCCTGTCCTCTCGCTTGGATTCCAGCATCCGCTAAAACGTTTGTAGCTCAGGGTTGACCCGTGGGTCTTTGGTGCAGTCTGAACTAGGTGGCTTTCTTGCAGACGTTTCATGACCCAACTAGGTGACATCATCAGTGCTGGGAGTGGGGTTTGCAGGGAGGAGGAGGAAGACTGGTTGAGTGCCTGCAGATGTTTCATGACCCAACTAGGGAATGTTATCAGTGTTAGAAGGGAGTGAGGTTTGTGCACTGGAAGGGGAGGATGATTGTGGGGTCCTTGGTGCTGAGCTTGCCTTCTTGTATACAATTCATTACCAAACTAGCTAACATCATCAGTGCCAGAAGGGAATGGGATTTGCAGAAATGAGGAGGATAACAACCGTGGGGTCCTGGGTGATCTCTGAGCTTGGCTGTTTTCTGCAGACATTTCATGACCCAACTATGGAGCAGCATCAGTGCTAGGAGGGAAGGGAGTTTGCTCTGTTTATACACAAGTGACTTGGTTGGTGGGCCTACCTCTGCTGAGAGACCACCAAGGACCACATTCCAGCATCCCTTTTTACAGTCTTTTCTCCCCAAGGGACGATGCGAGAACTCAGGGCCAGGCATCTGGGGTTCAAGAGAGCAAAATCTATTTTGCAGCATCTCTGCTCTCTCAGGCCCTCTTCTCCTGCAGTCAAGCTAGGAACTCGGACTGGTGACTCGAACCCGGGCCCACTCTCCCCCGGAGAAGCACACAGGGCAGTCCACCTGCCCCACACAAGCCCTGCCTGCCTGCCCCCTTGCTTTGACGAATAAGCATCCCTCAGCTCTGGGCTCCTTTGTGGGCTCCATATGGACACCTGTCCATCTCGGTTGCCCCGTCCTCTGCTGAAGTCCACCCTCATGTTTATTTTATTTATTTATTTAATTTGTCAATTGCTTACAAGATAATAAGTATAACATAGTTATGTTGTTTCTCTTTCCATCAGAACGCAACTGGACATGCCTTCACAGTTCGCCGAGAAGTAGCAAGCCCAGGAATGGGATAATCAGCGGCTTCAATCAAGTAGACCGCAACAATGATGGCACCAATTCCACCCACCCACCCACCCATTTTTAAGAGGCTAAAGGTCAAGGAGTGGACGCAGCATGGATGGACACTCGATTCAGTTTTGCATCTGCCTGATCTTTTCTCCAAGCATCCAGGAACTGAGGAATCTGCTGATCTAAATCCTCATTTGCTTATTAAATCAGGGCGTTTCCAAATAGGGCGACTTTTAAGGCACGTGGACTTGCTTCAATTCTGGGAGTTGGTCCACAAGTCTTAAAGTCCCCCTGTTTGGAGACCCCCTGGCTTAGAAATTGGGGGATAACGCTCATCTAAGCAAAAAGCTGAGCAAAAATTGTTATCTTGAAGATTTTAAACGGAGGATCCTCATGCTCAACGCAGAACTCCTGGGCAGCAAACCGAAGGCTCCCATTCCCCAAACCCCGATTTGTGCATTTGTACGAGTGTATTTTGCAGCAACCATGGACGAAGAGTAACCAGGCTGAGAAGACCTCAGCCCCGTTGTCGTTGACTCTCTTAATCCTGGATTTTTGAGGTTTCTTTTTTTTTTGAATTTTTTTTAAAATTGCAGTGTTTGGATATCGTTTTTAATGATTTTTCTACTTGACTTTTTGGAATCCGTAAGTCACCCAAAGATGCCTTTATGTGGGAAGACGGACAGCCTAATTTTTTTTAAATTAATAGATAAACGGCCAGGATGAAGGCGAGACTGAGCTGAGAGGACCAGATGCCTGGAAACTCTGCAGAAGATTCAAACCTTGAGATGTTTGTCTTGGCTTGTAGTGAAACATGATTTAATCCTGCTGCCCAAAAGATCTGGACTTGCAACCCCATTTTTAACGCAAAGAAAGAAAAGTTACGCAGACCTGAAAAGCCCAGACTGTAAAGGGAGAAACTTCTCCATCCGTTTCTGTAAAAATCTTTTCTCTCCAACTGATAAAAACTTAAAATTCCCCGGCTGCGTTTGCCCCACCGATTAAAAACCAGAATCCTAAGTGCCATCCTGTTGTTACAGTCTTTCCTTGCTAGAGAAGAATTCCATGCTAGGAATTGTTTTCCCCAAAATTGGGAATCAGCTGCAATTTCCTAGCAACTTTTAGCATTTTCTGGAGCAAAGGAGTTTTCTGCAGCCTTTCCCCAGGCCGCGTGTTCATACCTGTGCATCAGGAAGTCCTCGACTTACAACAGTTCACTTAATGGCCATTCAGAATTACAATGGCACTGAAAAAAGGGGCTTAGGACCGTTTTTCACACTTACGACAGTTGCAGCATGCCCCCCACTGGCCACATGATCTTCGAAATTCAGACCCTTGCCACTGACTCATATTTACGACGGTTGCGGTGATCCCTTTTTGCGACCTTCTGAGAAGCAAAGGGGGGAGCCAAAGTCACTTAAAAAATTAGTTTAATAATGGTAGCGACTCATTGAATAACTGTGGCAAGACAGGTCATAAAATAGAGCAAAACTTCACCTAGCAAAGGTCTCCCTTAGCAGGAGAAAATGCTGGGCTCAGTTGTGGTCGTAAGTCGAGGACTTTGGCTGGGTCTGAGAAGAGGTTGCAGGGAGGGCAGTTCTGCAGGGTGGGGCAGGGGGCTTTCCCTGCCGCTCTTCTCTGGGGAGAAACCCCCCATCCATGCTCCGCTGGGCTCCTTCCCGGGGTGTGTGTGTGTATCTGGGTCACTCTGCCCCCTTGGCCCCCCGTGGGGCTTGGAGAAATCTTTACAGGTGGTCCTTGACATTCGGCCGTCAGGAAGCCTGCCTGTTGCGGTTAAGAGTTGTAAAACAAGTCGGTCATGTCATGGACGTAATTTACGGCAGAAATCTCCAAACGTGGCCACTTTAAGACTTGTGGAGTTCAACTCCCAGAATTCCTCAGCCATAATTGCTTCCTGTTTCTCTCGATCATAGCTAGCTGGAGAATTCTGGGAGTTGAAGTCCACCAGTCTTAAAGGGGCCACGTTTGGACTTCTGGGTTGGAATGGAAGAAATGTGTGTTTGGGTTCCTCTAACAGCGTTGAAATCATCTTGGTGGGACCCTTACAATGGAAAGGCCCACTTCCCCCACCTCCAGAGAGAAACAGGAAACAGATATGGCTGAGGGATTCTGGGAGTTGAAGTCCACAAAGCTTAAGAATTGCAGAAACACTGGTTTAGAGAGAAGTGTGAAGTGTGGTGTCTTTTGGTTGTTGTAACGCAGGGGTCTCCAAACTCGACCACTTTAAGGCTGGTGGACTTCAACTCCCAGAATTCCCCAGCCATAATTGCTTCCTGTTTCTCTCAATCATAACTGGCTGGAGAATTCTGGGAGTTGAAGTCCACCAGTCTTAAAGGGGCCACGTTTGGGGAGCTCTGTTTTATGGGATTCTTTTGGAGAGTGGTCACAAATGTGAATCCGGTGTTTGCCATGGCTGCTGCTTGGTCCAAGACTCAAATCAAAACCTGGTTTCTGGAAAAACTGTAACAAATCTGCGTCAAATGACTATGGGATGCTGCAAGCCGTTCTGACAAGGATGGGGGCAGGGGGACTGTAGGAACTTGAAACTCTGTTGCAAGTCCCACTTTTCAGGCAGGTCGCAAGTCAAGGACTACCTGTATCGTGTAACCGTCCACAGTATGTGCATTAAAAGGCTTTCCCCAGAATTCTCTCGCAGGAAAAGGCATTTTTGTAAGTTGCTATAAGTCCACTGACTTCGGGAGCTCATCTCAGCTGACCCTCTCAGTAGTGCTGGTGAGAAATGCGGTTTCTTTGGCACCCAGAAGTCAAAGGGAGACCCCCGGGGGTCTCTTGGCAGGCCTTAGAGGAGGTCAGCCACCAAGAAGTGGCCACTTCACCAAGGCCACCACCAAGAAGGCCTTAAAGCCGGTGAAGCAAGACTGGCTTTCTTAATATTCTTAATTTCTTTCTTAACATTCTTAAATAAGCTTTGCTAATAATATCTCTTAGTTCCTTAAATAGCGTAGTTGAGGTTCCTGGGTGCATTTCTGAGCCTGTCAATCAAGACCAACCAACCCATGGAACAAAAGTTGCTTTCAGAAGTTGTGGCAGCTTCATTCCTGGAGGCTTTCAAGAAGATGGCGTAGGGTACGGACGTAACTAGGTACCGGACTGCCACCTGTCAGAAATGGCGTAGGGTCTCCTGCTTGGGTGGGGGGGTTGGACTAGATGACCTACAAGGTCCCCTTCCAGCTGTTATTGTTATTATTTTGTTATTCAAAAGTTGTGGGAACTTCATCGCTGGTGGCTTTCAAGAAGAGACTGGACTGACATCTGTCGGAAATACTTGGATGGGGGGTTGGACTAGATGCCTCCCAGGTCCCTTCCAGCTGTTGTTCTGTTATTCAAAAGTTGTGGGAGCTTCATCCCTGGAGGCTTTCCAGAGGAGAATGGACTGCCCTCTTGTCAGAAATGGTATAGGGTCTCCTGCTCGGGTGGGGGGTTGGATTAGATGACCTCCCAGGTCCCTTCCAACTCTGTTAATCTGTTAAAACCTCTGTGAATTTCAGTTCCCAGAATTCCCTAGACAGCATAGCTGGCTGGGGAATTCTGGGAATTGAAGTCAAACTGCCGAAGTTGGGCACCCTGTGGTAAAGGAAGAATTTTCTTCCCCCTATGCTTGGTTTTGATGTATCCATTCTTGTTTGCTTATGAGTAATGACTGTAGCTATGATTTATGACCCGTGACCTATTACTTGCTGCACGCCGTGAGTTTCTGCACCGGAGACCAATCCCTTGCGTGTCCAACCACACGCGGCCAATAAAGAAGTCTACTTTCTCTTTCTGTTCCTCTTCTATCCGGTTTGTCTGCATTTCGTGCCATTCCACGCTCAGTTCTGCAGGACCTTCTCTGGATCCTGGACCGGCTCAATCAAATGCCGTTTTTGCTGCAGCTTTGATTGCACCTGCAGGAGATTCTGCTCCTTTTATACAAGACGGTTGTGGTTGTGATGCAGAGGCCCCCGAGGAGCCCGTGTCCAGGGCGCGCGTGTGTGCAGGGCTGCTCGAAGGAAAGTGCAGCTGCAGCAACACGGGTGACTCGGGAGTAAGGCTGCAAGGTGACGGCCCCTCCCTTAAGGGATAAAAGCCAGCCCTCAGAGGCGGGATTCTTTGCAGGAAGCAAAGACGTTCTTGCACTTCAAGTCCTCATGGAAGTTCGGACTATCCAGGTTTGTTTTTGGGGACTTTTGGGCTTTGAATATTTCCTTGCACTTAATCTTGTGTTCTGGGCAGCCTTGCACCACCTTGACAGGTGCACTTTCTCTGGGACAAATAGTTTTTAATAGCACTTTGCTGGGAATGAACAGGATTCAGAGAGATGCATTAAAAAAGGTTTTGCTCTTATCTCTGTTTTGCCTTTGTTTGATCTGAACGAGGCTTGGGTCAGGACAGAGAAAGGTTCTTGGGAGGGTCGTCAGAAGACGGCTCTCTGCACGAGTGCAGGAGAATGTGCTCCTTGGCCAGACCATGGCTGCAGCCCCCCTGCCCGGCCTTACGCTGCCGATCAGCCCTGGCCAGTCCCCCCAAGACGACTACGAGGCTGCAAGTCCCCCCTCCCCAAACAGTCCTGACGGGGGGCTGACCTCGAAGTAAGCAGGCAGGGGGAGGCTCCCTGCAAAGCCAGACGCCGGGCCCTCTTGGGAGAAAAATACCATTTATTTACAAGTAGAAACAGTATTTAAAATGACACATTTCCTGCTAAGGTCTCTACAAAGGCGAGTAGTAGAGGGTTGCAAGCAGGGGAAGACCCCCAGGTGGTGCCCCCCCTCCCTCCGTCAGGGTCTCCTCTTCCCCATCCAGTTGGGGGTCTCCGGTTGAGAGTCGAGGGCTGGGACTGTCCCCCAGACCCAGCTGGCCCTGGGCAGCCCCAGGGCTTCTGGGCACTGCTTGGTTGTGACCCAGGCCTGGCGCAGAAGCGCCCCCCGTCCACTGTGCCACCCAGGGCCCCCCCCTCACCCTGACCGCCTACCTGCTCCAGGTGAGTTTCTGGTACCCCACCCGACCTGGAAACCTCCCCCGGCCCCCACCCAGGCTCTACGGATAGCGATACGGAAGCAAGGGCGCTAACTGAAGCCATGTGACAGAAAGAGAGGCGTGTGCCCAAGCTGTCCCTCCCCCCCTTCCCGAAAGGAATGGCAGAGCCCCCCTCCCCCCCAATCCTCTGCCAGGGCATGATCTCTGGGTGCCCCAGAAGGCCCAAGGGGGAGAAAGCAGGTGAGCCTCCCCACCAGGACCAGGAACCAAGAAGGCTGCGAGGGGGGGGCATTGGCAGGAGACCCCCACCCCCCAGAAAAGAACAGAAGGCTTTGGGATGGCAACCCCATGCGCCCCAATGAGTGTGGGGAGGGGAGGGAGAAAGAGGCAGGCAGGAAGGGGAAGGAGAAAGGGAGGACAGGAAGGAAAGGAAGCAAAGGAAAGGAAAGGAAAAGGGAAAGGAGAAAGGAAAGGAGAAAGGAAAGGAAGATGAAGAAGGAAGGAGCAGCGCAGAGGGGGAAAGGGAGAAAAAGGGAAGGAAGAGAGAGGAGGGGAAGGAAGGCACCTAGAGTCACACAGGCTCCCCCTGAGCTCCTAGGCCTGCTTGAGGCAGGGGGAGAGGCCGCAGGGGGACGCAGGGGCTGGCAGCAGCGGAGGGGCGGCGGCCCCCTCCTCCCTTTCCTCCGGGGAGGAGAGATGGAACCCGGTTGAACTGGCAGCCCGGCGGAAGGGAGCAGCTAGGCCTTCTGGGACTTGGAGCTGGTCTGCAGGAGAGAAGAGAGACGAGGGGGGGGAGTTGGGGGGCTGGCGGGGGGAGGGGAGGGGGGGAGAGGCCCAGAGGCAGGGGGGGAGGAATCCTCCTGCTCAAGCCCCCCAACCCCCTCCCCAAAAGACCCCCGTTGGGAGCAGCACAAAGGCAGGGAAGCGGCTGGTGCCAGCAAATCAGCCAACGGGTGTCAGGAGAGTGTGAGATCCTCTCACACACACACACACACCTAGGTGCACAACACACCCACCCAGAAACCACGGGGGAGGGGGAGGGGGGAAGGAGAGAGAGGCCCCCCCCTCTCTCTCCCCCTACACCCAGGCAGGAAAGGCCGCATGCAACCCTGCAGAGCGGGCCAGTGGCGCACTTGCCTGGTGTGGCCGCCCCCGAGACCTGTGGAAGCAAAGGATGCTCAGAAGGAGACGGTTGGGGGGGAGGGGGGGGGCGAGGGGGGGGGGCTCCATGCCACAGGCCCGGCTTGGGCAGCTGAGAGCAGCAGGAGGGGAACAATGAGGCTCACCCGGTTGGAGGATCCCCTTGGCGGTGGGCTCAGGGGTGGCTGCCCCCCCCAGCCCCATCGCCCCACCTGCCCCCCTTTGCTTTCAGTACAGGGAGTCCTCGACCTACGACTGCAAATGGGGTTATTTGAGCAGCTCGTCATGCGAACAATTTGACCTTATGGCATTATCCTTCCAGAGACCAGGAAGCAAAGCCACAAAACGGTCAATAAATTCTGGTTTATGGCCCAAACGGAACAAAATCAACTGGTAAATCTCAGTCACAGCACCGCCGGACGCTGAAAATGGTCCCGCAGGCGGACTGGTTGCGGAGTGTGTGAAACACAGCAACGCCCTTAGACTTCTGTGCTGCTTGATAGCACTTTCCAGCCCCCTCTAAGCGGTCTGCAGAGCCGGCCTCTTGGTCCCCAGCAATCCTTTGAGCCAGCTGGGAAGGACGCGAGGCTGGGTCGACCTGGAGATGGTCAGCATCGAACTGCTGGCAGTGGGCAGAAGGAGCCTGCAGGACTGCTCTCTGGCCACTGCGCCACCATGATATGGTCACATGGTTTGTTGGCGGGCTGAAGCGTCGTAACTTTGAATCTGGGTCCCAAGTGCCTCCAGGGAGTGCGCCATAACTTTGACATAACTTTGTCGTAAGGCGAGGACTACCTGTATCAGGATGTCTCACCCTCCCCCCCCCACGCCCCCTCCAAATGGGGTTGGGTAGAACCTCCAGCAGAAAGGAGGTTCTTTCAGCTCAGATCTGGGGACCGGAGGGAGGGGAGGGGAGGGGGCCCAGGTGGGGGGGCTGCCCCAGGGTCCAGGGCACCGGGCGTGGCCACCTGGCGCTCCCTCCCTCCCACCCGGCCCCTTACCTTGCCCTTTGAAGACGTAGCGCTCCTTGGAGACCTCCGGCTGCCGCTCCGAGGGGAATTCTTGGGGGTCACCTTGCGATTGGCCCCACGGCGCAAGAGGCTGTTCCCCAGTTTCTTCGGGGTGTTCAGGATGCTGAAGGCCAGAGACTGACGCCTCTCTGACTGCAGGGGGGGGGAAAATGGGTTTCAGATTGGAGGAGGGGGACGAGGAGGAAAGGAGGAAGGGGAGGGGAAGAAAGGAGGAGGAGGAGGAATGGAGGAAGAGGAGGAAAGGAATGGAGGAAGAGGAGGGGAGGAGGAGGAGGGGGATGGAGTTCATGATCTTTGCACACGTGCCTGGCTGGGGAATTCTGGGGGTTGAAGTCCCCAATTGGTGGAGGGGGGGGTCCCCTAGTCGATCCACCCCCCCCCGCGGCCCCTCCTCCTCCCCCTTGCTAGCCCCAGAGGGCCTCACCTGCTTGTCTGCTGGCTGGGCTTTCCTCTTCTTGTCCCCCCTGGCCCTCCCCTGCTTGTGTTCCTCATTCTTCCCTTTGGGGGTCTGGGGCCGCGGGAAGCAGGTGGAGGATTTCTTGGCCTGTGAAAGGAACCGAGGGGGAAGAGGGGGGGGTTCCACAGCGTCAGCCAGGGAGACAAGCCTCCCCCCCCCCCACTCCTTGGACAGCTAATGACGGAAGTACAAAAGGAAGAGAGTCGGGAGGGACCTCAGAGGTCATCTAGTCCAGCCCACTGCGTCCATTCTGGGCAAATGGCCATCCAGTCTCTTCTTAAAAGACCCCAGTGATGATGGAGCCCCACAACTTCTGGTGGCAAGCAGTTCCACTGGCTAATTGTAAGGCAGTTCCTCCTTTAATTCCAGGTTGCCTCTACTCCTTGGTTGAGTTTCCGTCCTTGTTGCTCCTTGTCCCACCTTGAGTCGCTTTGGAGAACCCACTTGACTGCTCCATCTTTGGGGCAGCCCCTCAGATACTGGGAGGCTGCCATCATGTCCCGTCCCGTCCCCTCCACCCCCGCAGCCCTTTGCTGGCCGGGGATTCTGGGAGTTGAAGTCCGCCAGGCTTCCAGGCCCCTGCTCCCGTGCCAGCAGGCCCAGGCCCCCAGGCCCTCCCACTCACCTCGGGGGTCCCTGGCCCTGTCTGGGGCTCATCCGAAAGGCGCTTCCGCTGCTGCCGCGTG
>CM042850.1:914400-994935 GCA_023653725.1 Bungarus multicinctus
CTATCTATCTATCTATCTATCTATCATCTATTATCATCTATCTATCATCTGTATTGTTATCTATCTATCATCTGCCTATACTATGCTATTATCTACTTATCTATCTATCTATCTATCTATCTATCTTCTATCATATATCTCTATATCTATCATCTATCTATCTATCATCTGCTCGATTGATCTATCTATCTCTCTACTCTCTATCTATCTATCTATCTATCTATCTATCTATATAGCTATCTGTCTATCATCTGTCTATCATCTATCTATCTGTCTGTCTGTCCGTCCGTCCATCCAATCCAATGTATCTCTATCTAACAGATTAACAGGATTGGAAGGGACCTTGAAGGTCGTCTAGTCCAACCCCCCCACCCTAGCAGGAGACCCTACACCATTTCTAACAGATGGGAGTCTAATCTCTTCTTGGAAGCCTCCAGGGATGAAGCTCCCACAACCTGTGAAGGCAACTTCTGTTCTGTTCTCCCTGTCAGGAAATTCCTCCTCCTTGTCCAGCTGTTCACAGCCAGATTCGCTTAACAATTGTGTGTGGCTAACTTTTGACACCCGCAGTGATTCGTTTAACAAATAGGGCAGTGAAGGTTGTACATTGGGGCAAATGGCTCCCTGAACACAGGTCTCACTTAGCAACAGAAACTTTGGGCTCGATTGTGCTCATAAGTCGAGGACTACCTGCAAACAGAGGCATGGGTGTGTGTATGTGTGTATTGAGATATTGCTCACTTATGCAAGGACGTAATAACGAAATAAAAGCTGGTGGTGAAACTGCTCGGGGGCCTTCCTAGGGGAGGAACCCCACCACCCCTTCAGTCCAGACCCGAATCAAAGGGACACCTCGAGCGACTAAAGCCCCTGATCAGCAGGCCGCCTCGTGCAGATGGAGAACTGACCACCCCCCCCGGAGGGTCCCGGGTCCAGCGGAAGGAAACCGGGAGAGGCCAGGCGGCCACTCACCCGGGACTCCAGAGGGTAGCAGGTCTTCAGGTGAGGCGGGCAGATGCGGTTGCGCTGCTGCAACTCCGCGATGCGGTTCCAGCCGTCCAGCTGCTCCGGCTCATCGTCACAGGAGGCTGCGTAGAAGCTGCTGCGGCCTGCAGAGGGGAGGGGAGGGCAGAGGAGGGAGGGCAGGCAGGGTGTGGGTGGGTGGACGGGTTTCTCCCAAGGGGCTCCAAATCCCAAGGCAGGGGTCTCCAACCTTTAGAACTTGTGGACTTCAGCTCCCAGAGTTCCTCAGCCGGAAATCAGACCTCTGACTTAGATGACCCTTCTGGTCCCTTCCAACTCTATCATTCATGGCTGACTGGGGAATTCTGGGTGTTGAAGTTCACAAGCTTTTAAGTGGCCAAGACTGGAGACCCCCGGCCCAAGGGGTAGAAGAAGATCCCACTCGGAGAGGGAGAGGGGCTAGGATTGCGAGTCTGGGGGTGGCTCACTAGGGCAACTTTCTGCAATTGTGTGTCTTTATGTGTGTATCTATGTCTACCTGAAAGCTGCAGCAAGAAGTCACATCCCCAGAGCGGCCTTCCTCAACTATCCCCTTCAGGATGTGTGGGCTTCAACTCCCAGAATTCACCAGGACTGAATTCCCAGCACTTTGTATTCAGCAGGGCAGGCTGGGGAATTCTGGGAGTTGAAGTCCACACATCCTAAAGCAACCAAAAAGATGGATTTAGCTGGCTCTGATGGGGGATTTGGATCAAGCAGGGGTCAACTCAGTAAAATATTATAAATATATTTTTATGAATATTGTAAAAAGCATGGCCACTTGGAAGACCGGAGGACTCCAACTCCCAGAATTCCCCAGCCATCGTGGCTGCTTGGGAGTTGAAGACCCCAGGCCTTCGAGTTGCCAAAAGTCGGGAGACCCCCGGGAGAAGGCATCGATCTTGGCCAAGAGCAGCGTTTCGGATTCAGGGGGCAGAGAAGCCCATCTCTCACAGCACCCTGAAAATCAGACCCCCCATCCCGAACGGGGCAGGGTCCCCCCTCTCACCAGGGTTGGCACCCCCGCCTTGGGAGTGTCTCAGAGAACTGCGGGTGGCCGGTCGGTAGCCAGGCAGGCTCTTCAGTGCGGCGTGGCCGGAGGCGCCATCGGGCGAAGAGGCGGCCAGCCTGAGGAGGGACTCCTGGGAGGGCAGGCTGGCCAGCGAGCGGGTGGAGGAGGAGGAGGAGGAAGCCACCGCAGCCGAACGCAGGCGGGTCTTGACCGACTCCTGGCCGCTCTCCCCAGAGCCGGAGGAGCGCAGGCTGACGAAGGACTCGTTGGTGCTGTCCAGGGGCTCCAGCTTGGGGTGCTTCTGCGAGGCAACCCAAAGGGGGTGAGGGCAGAGGCAGGGCGCCACACAGCCGGCGGCTCCAGCGGCAGAGTCTCCCGTGGGCGAGGGTGGGATGGGAAAGGGCCCCTCTCCCCGCTCCCCCCCTTCGGGGTCCGCAGCCCCCCCTCTCCCCCTTACTTTGATCATGGTAATGTTGATCAGCTGGGTGGTGCGCCGGCGGCCCGAGAGCGCCTTCCGCCCCGAGTCCAAGGTGATGTTGCCGATGGAGTCGATGCTGTTCTCCATCTTGGAGCGCGAGCGGGTGGGGATGGGGGTGAAGTAGAGGCTCTCCAGGGACTCCCGCTTGTGAGGCAGCGGCTTGGATGACTCCACGGGCCCCGATTCGGACAGGGAACGGCGGCTCTTCCTGCTGGGGAGGAGCAGAGAGGTGAGAGGTCAGGGCCGGGCAGCAGCTTCCATGCCCAGCCTGGGACATCTCAGCTGCTGCAGTTCTGGGCCGGACTAAGGTTGCACATGGGTCGCCTCTCCTGCAGGAGCTGCCTCGGCTGCCGACCTGCTTCCAGGTCCAATTCCAGAGGCTGATAAGGTCTTAAGAGGGTTTTGGGCCAGGTTCTTTGAAGGACCCTCTTTTCCCAGTGACACCCACCTGACCCCCCCAGAGCAGGGAGGCAGTAGATGCAGGGGTGGGATTCTACTAGTTTGCACCTATTCACTAGAACCGGTTGTTAACCTTCTAAGCCATTGGGAGAACCGGTTGTTAGAAGGAATCCTGTCAGGAAGGCAGGAAGGAAACATTCTGGGGTTGCTTACAGAAACTGCCTCTCTGTTAACTCTTATTACATTCTTGGCAGGACTAGACTTCCTGTTTCAGGAACTTCTCTGGAATTTTTTTCCCCTCCTTTGCTGGTATTTTGGTTTTGTGGAGTTACAATGGCACTGAAAAAAGTGACTTATGACCGTTTTTCACACTTACGACTGTTGCAGCATCCCCACAGTCATGAGAGGCCAGGCGAGGAGATGCGTGCCTCGATGTGAGGGATGTTGAGTTGGCCACACCCAGCCAGTCACATGACTACCAAGCCATGTCCACCCAGTCAAGCCACGCTCTCCATCTAAGCCACACCCACAGAACCAGTTGTTAAAAATTTTGAATCCCACCCGAGGAGATGTTACAAGAGCCCCCCTCTTCAAGGAGGTCCACCTAGTTCTAGTGGGACCAAGAAGGGCCTTCTCCACGGTGGCTCCCTCCCTGTGGAACATCATTCCTGCGGGGAATAAGGCTGGCCCCCATCTTTAGCCTTTTTCCAGATGGCCTGAAGACATGATTTTGCCAATGGGTGTGGAGACCTCATTGGGATACGGAGCCCATCAAGGGGGCTGTGTGATTGTTGTCATGAGGGGGTGGGCAGTTATTTGGGGCAGCTTTATAAATGTCTTTCATGCCCTGCCATAATGCCACAATCTCCCATTCAGCCCGAAGACCCCAAAAGTATCAACAGAAGAGAAGATTTGTAGCTCAGGGTTGAACTGAGGGGTCCCAGGTGTTCTCTGAGCTGGGTGGGGGTGGGGGTTGGTTTTGTTTGCGGACGTTTTATGGACATACTAGGTGACCTCATCAATGTTAGGAGGAGTGAGGTTTGCAAAGAGAAGGACAAGGAAGGTTGCGGCATCCTTGATGATCTCCGAGCTTGGTGGTTTCCTTACAGAGGTTTCATGCCACAACTGAGTCATCTTTGGGTAGATTTTGGCACTGATGGTGTTACCTAGTTGGGTTGAGAAATGTCTGCAAAAAAACCTTGCCAAGCTCAGAGAGGATCAGAGACCCCAAAAGAACCAACCTCCCTTCTGCAGCAGCTTCCCTTTGGCAGCAAAAACCAAGGAAGCTGGGCAGGAGCTTTGGCTTCTGCAGAAGGGGCTGTCCTCCAGAGCAGGGGTCTCAACCTGGGCCACTTTAAGACTTGCGGACTTCAACTCCCAGAGGAACTCTTCAGGTCTAAAAGTGGCCCAGGTTGGAGACCCCTGACTTAGATGGCTCTTCTGGTCCCCTCCATCTCTATCATTCCTGGCTGGCTGAGGAATTCTGGGAGTTGAAGTCCACAAGTCTTAAAGTGGCCAAGGTTGGAGACCCCTGCTCCAGGCCCGGGGGAGGCGAACCACGGTGCCGCTGAAGACCGGTACCTGGTAGAGTTCAGGGGTTGCCCTTCGTCGCTGGTGTTCAAGTCCAGGCTGTCGGTGCTGATGTCGGCCGAGCTCTGCCGGAAGGTCTCCCGGCCCTTGAAGGTCTCCAGGGCCGCCTGGACCTTGCCCTGCTCCCGAAGCTGCCGGTCCGAGAAGTCCAGCTGGAGAGGGGGGGGGTGTTGGGGCAGAATTAGAAAGAGAAGCAGCCAGGCCCCAAAAGGGGGATTGTGTTGTTTCTCTGGGTCGGGTAATATCGGTGGCTATAGGCATAACGTTGTATTTCTTTATTCTGTCATGTTCATGCAGTGTATATTGGAGGTGGAGACCCCCTGAGAGCTGCATGCCATGAAATTGCATTTTAAGGTATGCCAATTAGTCTGCATTCAAAGTGCCGATAAGGTTATTATTTATCCCTCTTCTATTCTCTCCTATTCCATTCCATTCCTTTCCTATTCTATTCTATATTCTATTCTATTCTCCTCTACATTCTATTCTATTCTCTATTCGATTCTATTCGATTCTATTCTCTATTCCCTTCCCTTCTATTCTCCATCCTTCTTCTACAGAGAGGTTGACAGATTCACAAAAAAACCATTTTGGGCATCTTCATTCAATACTCCTGCTGAAGGTAAATCCTCAACTCTCAACCAGGTAAAATTATGACAGCCCTTAAAAAAGTGACTTTCAACTGGTCTTTACACAACTGTTGCAGCCTCTCTGTGGTCCCATGATCACACTTTGGGCATCTGGCCATCGGCTCATATTTATGACGGTTGCAGCATCCCGGAAGGGGGGGGGTCAGGGGACCAACTTTGGCGACCTTCTGACCAGCGAAGCCAAGGGGGGAGAAGCCAGATTCACTTAACAACCGGTTGACTAACTTAACACCTGAAATGACTCCCTTGATAACTGTGGCAAGAAAAGTCATAAAACGGGGCAAAACTCTCTTAACAACTGCCTCGCTTAGCAACGGAAATTTCAGGCTCAATTGTGGTCAAGGGCTACTTGCACATGGATGCAAAGCTTGAAATGTACAAAGTGGAACTGTAACTCAAAAGAAATGTTGAATAAAACGATGCATTCCTTGGTATTTAACCCCTGGCCAAGGCCCAGCTCCCCCACCCCCAACCCCGGCCTACCTGCGCCTGCAGGACCCGGACTTGGCTGGTGAGGTTCTTCAGGCTGAGCTCCGACTCGGTGGCCTGCAGTGCCGTACGCTGCAACTCCTTGGCCAGGCGCTCCGACTCGGCCTTCAGCTCGGCATTCTCCTTCTCCAGGTGCTCCAGGCCCTTCAGCTTCTGCAGCAGCTCCTGGTTCTGCTGCTTCTTGGCGTCGTAGTGCGTCCTCGCCTTCTCCATCTGCGGGCGCAGAAAAGAGGGACTCTCAGCCTGCACCTTCAGGTGGAAAACGACCCGGAGCTCCGCTCGCTGAGAAAGGTATTGTTTGCCAGAGGTCCAGGGGAACCGCAGCACTGCAAGACCGGAACTGAAGACTGCACGTCCAAAAATTCCCCCAGGTCTAACTTTTCCCTTTTCTTAGGGCTCCCCCCTGGCTGCCCGCCCCCCTCCATGTCCAACCAAATTCAAAGGATATGTTTTGCGGTCCTTTCACGTCTAGGCAGGGATGCAGCTGCGCTCCGATCCCAGCCGGTTGGCCTGGAAGCTGCATCTCGGGGAGATACGGTCTGCCCTCCCTCCCATCCAATCCACACACCCCCACACACACAACCACAGAGATCAATGGAGATTCTCCCTCATCCAGGTCATGTTTGTCCCAAAGGCGCCTCTTTTTTTTCCCCAAGAGTCCCACCTGGACTTTCTGTGGTTTTTCTCTGAAGACGTTTCGCTTCTCATCCCAGAAGCTTCCTCAGCTTTGCAAGGAATATCAATCCTTCCCTTCCCCACCATCCCGTCAGAGCTGAAGAAGCTTCTGGGATGAGAAGCGAAACGTCTTCAGAGAAAAACCAGAAAAGTCCAGGTGCCTCTTGGGAAAAGCACCTTTAGGAAGCCGCCCTCCCCAGAGTCAATGGCAGACTGGCGCCCGAGTGATAGTGAAGCGCGAGAGGCTCCACTGAGGGGTCCCTCCTGCAAGCCCTCCCCCCCCCGGCAGGGGAGGGTCCTACCTGAGCCTTGTAATGCTCGACGGCCTGTTCCTTCTGCACCAGCTGAGCCTGGAGATCCGCAGTCTTCTCCTTCAGCTGCTTCATCTCCGAACGCAGCCCCTCCTCGCGCACCTACAGAGGGGGAGGCACAGCTCACCATCTCAAGGGAGGGGAGCATCCCCTGATATTCCTCCCACTCCAGGACCGAAGGCTTTAACCTGGCAGGACGCAGCGTTGTCCCACTAGAGAAGAATATTCGTTACCCATAAAGGAGAGTATTTCCGGCTCAGGGATGAACTGAGGGGCCCTTGGCGCTCTCTGAGCTTGCCTGCTTTCTTTCAGACGTTTCCTTACGTGACTAGGTAACATCATCCGTGCTACAAGGGGGTAGGGTTTGGGGGGAGGAGGGGGAGGAGCAGGGCGGGGACTTTGGTGGGGCATAGATTCCAGGAGAGAGAAGGTCCCTGAACTTTCCTCCACAAATCCAAAAGCTCAGGCGGCTAATCCTGTGGTCCCGGTGATCGACCCAGGAAGGATCTTGTCATGCTTGTTATTTGCACTTGGGTTCTGATGCCGTTTATGCTAGTGAACGTCTTGGAACCCTGGCTTGCAAGCCACCCCATCCTGGCAGCGGCTGGGGTAGAATGAAGCGTGAAATAAAACTGTGCAAGCCAATCAGAGTGAGGTTATGGCTACATGGACTAATCTGACCGGGAGGTGGAGGCCAGGCGGAGGTGTGCAAGCGGTCCTGTGATGGGCACCCACCTTTGCTTTCTGCTGATGGGTCTGGCCGGCCTTCTCTTGCTGGGCCAGCTTCTTTTTCAGCTCATCCACCTGGAGGAGGGAGAGGAGGAGAAGTCATTCCAAGTCTCCCTCCCCCCAGTGGTGGGATTCAAATCTGTTTTTACTGCTGGTTCTGTGGGCGTGGCTTGGTGGGCGTGGCAGGGGAAGGATATACTGCAAAATCTCCCTCCCCGCCCCACTAACCTGCTTTCCAGCTCCATTCTCCTGAGCAGGGCAACCAAAGGAGACCCAGGCGATCAGCTGGGACTCGATGGGAGGCAGAGAAGAGATGGGATTGGCCGGTTCTCCAAACTACTCACAATTTCCGCTACTGGTTCTCCAGGATTGGTCAGAACCGGCTGAATCCCACTGCTGCTCTCCCCCACTTCCTGCCTGGGCCCCCTTGAGCTCTCCCTCTGACACTCAGCTGTCTGCTAGCCAGCTGGGTAAGGTGGTGGCAGCACCCATCTTCCCCACCCCTTGAAGGGTGGGACTGGAGGTCAAATCCCTCTGGGGGGTTGGGGTAGACTCTCCCATTGATCATTTCCACCCCAGGATTACAACTGGGTGAAGGACCCAGAAAGCTGGGTGGGGAAGAAGGCAGACTCCTCCCCAGGGGGAAGCTTTGGTGGGAGGGGGAGGGAGATGACTTCCATGGCTGCCCAAGGAAGAAATCCACTTGGCTTCCTGGAAAGAGGCAAGGGTCTATCTGGGGTAGCTGCGCCAGGGACCCCAAGACCTGGACCACCTCGTGGGGAGCAACAGATCCAAGACTGGAGCTGCTGGGAGGAGAACTGGAGCAGATTCGGGACTCCCCACCGATGCCCCCGTCTTACGTCTGAAGCAGGGAGCCTTGGCTCTTTTTCCAAGGGAAGGAACGTTTTGGCCAAGGGGCACGCAGAGACAACTGGACAACAATCTAGCTGGGGATTTATACAGCTAGTCCTCCACTTACAACAGTTCATTTAGTGGCTGTTTGAAATTGCAACGGCACTGAAGAATTGGTTTACGACCGTTTTTCACACTTGGGACCGTTGCAGCATCCCCCTCTGGTCACGTGATCAAAACTCGGACACTTTGCAATTGGTTCATACTTACAACGGTTGCCGTGTCCTGGAGTCATGTGACTTTCTGACAACCAAAGCCAATGGGGAAGCCAGATTCACTTAACAACCATGGCAAGGAAGGTCTAAAATGGGCCCAACCCCACTTGACGAGTGCTTCGCTTAGCGACAGAAATCTGGAGCTCAATTGTGGTCGTAAGTCAAGGGGCCTACCTGGGCAGCCGCCTTCTACCAAGCAGCCCCCCTCCACAGCTCCCCCCCCACCCCCCACTGCCAAGAGTTCGGAAGGGGAGATGCCGGCTCCGCCGTGGAGGGAGAAACCGAGGAGGCAGCTCCGGCTGCGCAGCCGCCAGGAAGCAGTTGCCATTCTGGGCCTGTTACCTGCTTGGTTTGTTCCCGCTGATGTTTCTCCAGCTTCTCTGCCTGCAAGTTGGGGAGAAGAAAAGGCTGCAGAGGCCGAAGCATCGCAACTCAAGGCCCCCCGAGAGGCTGTGGCAGTGCTGGCGTATGTGTGTGCGGGTGTGTGCGTGTGAGCTCAACCCCTCCCCCCCCTCACTTCCTAAATCCACCCAAAGACGGCAGAAATAAGGGACTGCCCAGCCTGCCCCTTCATGCCACGTGGCCCCAGGTAACCCCAAGTGATTCGGTCAGCATTGTTCCATTAACGACCCAATGGAGGCACCTCCTGGGCAGGAGCCCTCAGAGCTATTCTGGCCAGCTGGCCCGGCTCTACAACCCCGTCCTTCTCCTTAGCAAACGTGATCCTCAACCCCACCCAACATGCTGAGAGAAAAGGCTAGGGTGGCCAATCGTCCTGGCTGCTCTCTCAGCTGGGTGGTCTTCTTGCAGATGTTACACTAGGGAACACCAGCAGTGCTAGAAGGGAGTGGGGATTTGTGGAGTGGGGGAGGAAGAAGGTGAGGACTGGGGGGTCCTGGAGGCCCTCTGAGCTTGCTCCTTTTCTTGCAGACATTTCATAACCCAACTACGGAACGTCATCAGTGCTAGAAGAGAGGGCGGGATTTGCTCTTTGGTTCTATACAGAAGCTTGTCCTCCCAGTATTGGGGGGTTGTGGGTTTTCCCTTGTTCCTGCTTTCTGCTTAACTGTTTCTCTGGGGTTCATCCCTGCTTATCTGGGTGCAGGCTGCAGGGCAAGCTACTGCATATAAACATAGGAAAACCCCACACTGCCTCGCACCGACGATGCTCCCTAGCTGGGTCACAAAACCCCTGCAAGAAAACAGCCAAGCTCTACTCCCTAAAAAAAACTCCTCCCTCCTAGGCCTGATGAAGTTCCCCAGCCGGAGCATGAAATGAGAAAAGACCAGGGACCCCACAACTCAGCCCTGCGCTCCAAAGCTTCTGTCGGCGTCCCTAAGAACAGCCGCCTCCCACCTTGAAGGATACCAGGCGTGTCATTGGAGCAAAGGGCTCACCTGAGCTGCCAGCTGGCGCTTGGCGTCCTCGCAAGTCTTGGCCACGGCCTCCAGCTGCTTCTGGGCCTCCTCAGCCTCCCGCCTGCTCCCGGCCACCAGCTTCTCGGCCTCCAGCCGGGCAGCCTCCAGCTCCAGCGCGTGCTTCTGCTTGACCTGGGCCAACTCCATGTCCAGGCTCTGCCGCCCTCGGCTGGCCTTCTCGCTCAGCTCCCTCTTCTCCTCGGCCAGCTGGGTGTGGGCCTGCTGGAGGGCGGCCAGGCGCTCCACCTGCCCGCTGTTCTCCGCTTGCAGCTGCTGGAGGAGCTGCTGTTGCTGGAGGAGCCTCTCCTTGGCAGAGGCGGCCTCCGAGAGCTCCTGCTTGGTCCTGCTCAGCTCCGCCTGCAGGAGGCCCGCGGTCTTCTGCAGCTGCCCCACCTCTTCCCGGTGCTGGTCCCCCTGCGAGGCCTGCTCAGCCTGGAGCTGCTGGTACAAGCCCTTGAGGGGCATCAGCTCCGCAATCAGAGCCTGGGCCCCGGCCAACTCCTGCTGCTGCCCTGCCAGGAGCTGCTCCTTCTGGAACGCCTTCTCCTGCCAGGCCTTGAGCTCTTGGCCGAGGGCCTCCTCCCTCTTGCAGAGGCCGCTCAGCTCCTTCTTCAGGGTCTCTACAGACAGCCTCAGCTTCTCGGCCTGCTCCTGGGAGCTCTGGGCCTCTGCCTTCATCGCCGAGCAGCGCTCTGCCGCCCGGGAGGCCGCCGTGGCCATCTCGGACTGCAGGAGCCTCAGCCTCTCCTCCAGCTTCTTGCTCTTCTCAGACTCGGCCATGGCCAGGCGCCGGAGGTCCTTGCTCTCCGCCTCCTTGTCCAGCAGCTGCCGGTGTAGGATGGACCTGTCCTGCTCCAGGCTGCTGACGTGGCCGGCCTTCCTCTCCACCTCCTGGCGGTAGTGGGACAGCTGCTCCTTCCAGCTCTCCTCCGACCTCTCCTTCTCCTGGGCCGAGGCCCGCAAGGAGGCCAGCTCTTCCTCGGCTCTCGACACGGCCTTCTGGCTGCGCCCCAGCTCCTCTTCCGTCTGCAGGAGCTCCCGCTTCTGCCGCTCCACGCTGGCCTTGGAGGCCTCCAGGAGCTTCTCCAGCTCGGAGGTGCGCTGCCTCTGCTGGCCCGCTTCCCGCCTCAAGGCCTCTGCCTCGGCGTGCTGCTGCTCCTTGGAGGCGGCCGTCAGCCTCTCCAGTTTGGCGATGGTGCTTTGCTGCTCCTTGCTCTGCTTCTCCAGCCTGCCGACCTGGCCCTGGAGGTCTTTGCCCTCCTTCAGCTGCTTCTCGTAGGCCTCCCGGGCGGAGGCAGACTCCTTCTCCCAGCGGAGCTTCTGCTCCTCCAGGCCTTTGAGGGACGCGTCCTTGGAGCGCAGCAGGGCTTTCAGGCCGCCGATCTCGGCTTCCCGGGTCCTGGCCACTTCCAGGAAGCCCTGCAGCTCGCCCTCCATCTTGGCTTCCCTCTCCTTCAGCGCCTCCGCCGAGGCCAGCTCTCCTTTCAGCTTGCTCACCGTCTTCTGCAGGTCCCTCAGCTCCTCGCAGCGGGAGACGTTCTTCAGCCGCAGCTCCTCCAGCTCCCTCTCCTTCTCGCCCACCAAGCCCTGGGCCCTGGCCACCTCCTCCTGCAGGCTGGAGACCTCCGCCCGGTGCTCGTTGGAGAGGTTCTGCAGCTGCGCCTCCAGGGCCGCCTTCTGGGCCTTCTCCGCGGCCAGCTCGGCCTGGGCTCGCCCCTCCTCCTCCGCCAGCCGCTTGGCTTCCTCCCGCTGCCGAGCCAGCTGGCCTTCCTGTTGCTGCCCAGCCTCCTCCAGCGTGGCCTTCAGCTTCTCCACCTGGGCAGAGGCCTGTTGCACCTCCTGCTCTTTCTCCTTCAGAGCGGACCGGAGGCTGGACAGCCTGGACTCGGCCGTGCTCAAGTCTTCGCTGCTTTGCTGCCCCAACTGCTTCACCCTGGCTTCCAGCTCCTCTCTCTTGAGCCGCTCTTCAGCCAGCCTCCTGACGGCCTCGGCAAGTTCCTGGGCGGCCTCGTGCCCGTCCTTCTTGGCCTGAGCCGATTCCTGGCGCGTGGCAGCCGCCTGCTTCTCCAAGGTGGCCACTTTGGCTCGGAGCTTCTCTTCCGAGCTCGTCTTCTCCTTGACTTGGGCAACGGACTGAGACAGCTTGGCCTGCACGGCCGCCAGGGCTTCCTGGTGTTGGGCGCTGAGATCCTTCAGCTGGGCTTCCAGCTCTGCCAACTTCTTCTGGTCAGCCTGAAACTTCTGGCCGCTCTGCTCCTGACCCACACCAGCCACTTGCTCCGGCCCGCTCCCTCCGGCCGGCTCCCTTTTGGCCACGGGCAGCTCAGCCAGCTGACGCTGAAGCTCTTCTAGCTTCCTCCTGGATTCCTCTTCCAGCCGCTGCATCTGGCCTTCCAAGGCCTGCCTCCTGGCCTTCTCCTCCAGCAGGCCTTCCTCCGCCTGCTCCTTGTGCCTGCTCAGCTCCTGGACCTGCTCGTCCAGCTCTGCGATCTGCCGGAGGTTGCTCTCCAGGGACTCGGCCGCCCGCCTCTTCTCGTCCTCCAGGATGCCCTCGGTGTTGCGGACGGACTCTTCGAGGACCATCAGCCGCTCCTGGAGCCGGGCGTGTTCCCTGGCCAGCTTCTCCTTCTCAGCCAGCTTCTGCTGGGCTTCCCGCAGCTGGTTTTTCAAGGCCGGGACGGCGGCCGCCTGGGCCTCACTCTGCTGGCCCTGGGCGGTGAGGGCCAGAACCCTGGCCTCCAGCGCCTGGATCTTCTGGCTGGCCTCCATCTTCTCCTGGTGCAGCTCCACAGCGGAAGAGGTGTGGGCCTGCTCCAGGGACTGCAGCCGCTCGGCCAGGGAGGACACCTCGGCTTCCTTCTCCTGGAGCTGCCGGACGGCCAGCTCCTTCTCCTGGGCGATGCGGTTGTACTCTTCCTGGCTGGCGGCTTCGATCTGGGAGACCTTCTGGTTGCTCTGCTTCAGGGAGCTGCTCAGCTGGTCCACCTGGCGGCTCAGGTCTTCCAGGGCTGCCCGGGACCTCTGCTCCTTCTCCTCCCAGTCTTCGGCCAGCTGGCTCTTCTGGCTGCGCTCAGCCTCCACCTGCTGGTGCAGCGCCAGCAGCTCCTCGTCCCTCTGGCGGAGGAAGCCCGTCAGCTTGGCGATCTCCGCCGTGAGGCTGTTGGCTTGGGTGATCAGGCACTCCTCCTGGGCCCGGCAGTCCTGCTCCAGCTTCTCCTTGGCGTGGGAGATTTCGGAGCTGGACTTCTGCAGCTCCGTCAGGAGGCCCGTCAGCTGGGCCTTCTCCGCTTCGAAGCTTCTCCTTTCGGCCTGCAAGTTGGCCTCCAGCAGGCGCTTCTCCTCCTCCAGGCGCAGGGCGGTGGCTTGCAGTTCGGCCTGCTGGCTGCTGAGGCTGGCCACTTGCTGATTCAGGGCCTCCAGCTGCGGGAGGAGGAAGCAGGGGGACACACTGGTTATCCCAGAGAGAGTCTCGCCTGCGAGGGGTTCGTTTCCCGTGCTCCCTGATCTACAGGCTGGGCTTCCCCCCCGCCCCTCTGCGCTGACCTGTCTAACCTGAGCGCCTCCTGACATTTGCAGGCAACACCGGACCAGGATGGAGGTCAGAACACCATGTGCTGTTTCTTAGTAGCCACTTTTGGATGGGTAGACTTCCAATTCCCAGAATTCCCCAGACAGCCTTGTTAGCTGGGGTGTTCCGGGAGTTAAAGTCCATGCAACTGAAAGTGGCTGTTGTAAAAGAGGGAGGAAGATGGGAGGGAGGGAGGGAGGAAGGAAGGAGAAATAGGAGGAAGGAAATGGGAGAGGGAGGATGTGGGGAGTGGGGCAGGAGGGAGGGAGGAAATGGGAGGGAGGAAGGAAAATGGGGAGAAGGGGAAGGAAGGAAGGAAGGAAGGAAGGAAGGAAGGAAGGAAGGAAGGAAGGAAGGAAGGAAGGAAGGAAGGAAGGAAGGAAGGAAGGAAGGAAAGAAGGAAGGAAGGAGAAATAGGAGGGAGGAAATGGGAGAGGGAGGGAGGATGTGGGGAGTGGGGCAGGAGGGAGGAAGGAAAATGGGGAGAAGGGGAAGGAAGGGAGGGAGGGAGGGAGGGAGGAGCTGAATGACTTTGGGCCTGTCCCTCTCTTTCAGCTCTACCCACCTCGCAGGGTTGTTGTGGGCAAAATAGGAGCCAAAAGGCGTATTACATATGTTCACTACCTTGAGTTACTTGTATAAATAATAATAATAATAAAGATGGGATGCCAATAAATAACCAGTTAGTTAAAGGTAAAAAGCAACTAGAGTTAGGTCATCTTCCAGAGAGGAGCCCCCCACTCTCTCCTGGCTGGGGCTGGGGCCGGTCCCGGGGCTGCCGGGCACCCACCTTCAAGACGTCGCCTAGGACCTCTCCTTTCACCGGCAGGCAGCTGGTCTCCTTGGTCAGCTGGGCCAGCTGGTCCTCCAGCAGGGAGATCTTCCCCTGCAGAATCTCCACTTTCTCTTCCAGGCACCGCTGGAGAATCCGAGACAAAGACAAACAATGAGAGCCCACCTGCCCCTCTGGTCTTCGCCCCACCCTCCCAAAAAGCCCATCATCTCCCAGGTCATCCAGCCAACACGGGCCCCGTATGTCCCAGCCTCTTCCCACTCTCCCTTCAGGCTTGGCTCTTCCATGGGCAGCCTCCAGATCCGCTTGGCACTCTGGCCTGCCTTCTGGGAGCTGGTAAGGTGTGTGTGTGTGTGTGTACATTCTCAAAACTATCAGAGAGGGAACTTAGAGGGGAGTTGTTTATTCTGCCCAGAGTTCCTCCGTCTGCCTGCCCTTCCTTCCTACTGTCCTCCCCACCTCCCACCCTCCCCAGCTGCCTAGAATTTGTATCATCTATGTATGTATCCCTCCATCCCTCCACTATCATCTCTCTCTAGCTATCTCTATCTCTCCATTTCTGTCTCTTATTCCAGCTAGCGCTCTCTCTCTCTCTGTATGTGTGTATGCATCCCTCTCTCACTCCCTCTAGCTAACAAGCTATCTCTATCTAGCTCTCTATCCATCTCTGTATTTTTCATCTATCTATCTATCTATCTATCTATCTATCTATCTATCTATCTATCTATCTATCTATCTATCTATCTATCTATCTATCTATCTATCTATCTATCTATCTATCCCTACCTACCATACCTACCTACCTATCTTCAAATCCTACCTACCTACCTACCTACCTACCTAATTTATATCTCTGCCCACCTATCAGCCAATCCGGGGTGCCTCCTAATCCCTTAAACGAGATGGGTGATATAAATCAGGGCTCCCCAGCCCAAGTCCATGGCAGGTCAGCAGCTGAGTTGTGCAAACAAGGAAGCCCCACCCGTGGGATGCAGGCAGCCTGGGAAACCCCGCTCCCTCCAGTCTGCGGAAAAAACCTCTCTCCACGGAACCGGTCCCTGGGGCCCAAAAGATCCGGGGAAGGTGGGGGCACACTGCTATAAACAATAAAATTAAAATGACACACCGGGCAACCTGTGTGTGTGTGTGTGTGTGTGTGTGTGTGTGTGTGTGTGTATGTGTGTGTGCGCGCACACGTGCTCACTTCGCTTCAGAAACCAGCGGCTGCATCTCCAGGACCAACCTGCCCTGGTCCCAAGGAGAAGCCAGCCGGGTCCCCTGGGGTCAGCACGGGGGCCTATTCCCACCGTTCCCCTCCTGCTGACCTTCTCGCTCAGGGCCCTGTGGAGATCTGCTTCCAGGCGACTCCTCCGCTCCTCCCATTCCTTCAGGGACTTGTCCTGCCCTTCGCACATTTCGTTCATGGCTTCCTGAATCTCCGTCAGGGTGCGGGCAAACTCCCGGAGCTGAGAGAGGAGATGGCAACTCATAAAGCATCCCTGTGGCCTGTTTAATAGTTGCCATAAGAAAAAAAAAAAGGGGGAGAGGAGGGCGGGAGGAAGGAAATCTGGAAGCGCAGTTGAAAGCGAAAGTACATTCCAGCTCTTTATCTTTAAAAGGTTGTAACTAAACTACCAGGGCTTTTGCCTGCGAATATATTCAATTGGAGACCGTGAATGATGACACCCAGCCTGTGAAGGTGCTCAGTTGGAGAATCTGATTTATGACACACCCAGGGGGAAGAGGGGAAACAGGGCCACAGGGGACTGTAAATGGCGAGTGCCAGAGGGGGCTTCATACAGGGCAGGGCCAGCATGCCTCCTCTAATGAATCCTTTGAAGTTTTTTGAAGTTTGGCTCGAGAATCATGATTAGGGCGATCGCTGCAATCCTGAAAGGAGGCAGGTGAAGCTTGGACTCCCTGCCCCTTTTCCCCTTGGCCAAAGGGTGCCAGGTCTTCTGTCTGGAGGATACAGAATGCCAAGCGTCCCCCCACCCCAATGGGGAGCTCCATGGCTCTAGGCTAGGTCTCCAAACTTGACCACTTTAAGACTTGTGGACTTCAAGTCCCAGAATTCTCCAGCCAGCAAAGCTGGGAATTGAAGTCCACAAGTCTTAAAGTGGCCAAGGTTGGAGAACCCTGCTCTAGGACCTCATCCTTTCTCCCCTCCCCCCTCCCCAATTCTAAAATCCAAACTCTGCCACCCTCGTACCCGGAAAGTGAGCTCCCCGTTCTCCTCGGAGAGCTGGCTGATCTTCCGGTCCATCTGCCCCTTCTCCGTCTTCAGATCCTGGCACTGCTTCAGCGTCTCGTGCAGGCGGAGGAGGAGGCTGCCAGGGAAGGGGAGCAGAAGGAGCATCAGAAGGAAGGAGGCGGGCAGCAGCATCGGGCTCTGGAGCATTCAGAGAACCAACTGGGGGGAGAGGAGGGGTTCTCCCCACATGTATTCATTCATTTGTTGGCTTATCTATTTATTCACTTGTTTGTGCCTTTGTTCGTTCTCTCCCCAAATTTATTCATTTATTTACTTGCTTATTTATTTGCTTGCTCATTCATTCATTCACTCCAAGAACTGGCTGCAGGTGCTCTCCCCAAGTTTATTTATTCATTTACTTTATTTATTCCAAGAGCTGGCTGTGCAAGGGCTCTCCCCAAATTCATTCATTCATTCATTCATTCATTCATTCATTCATTCAAAGAGCCAGCTGCAAGGGTTCTCCTCAAATTTCTTTCTTTGCTTATTTGCTCATTATGAAATAGACTTGCCGCCCATCTCACATCCAACAATTCTGGGCAACACAACATAAAAAAAACAATTTTAAAAACATGAAAATCATTGATTATAAAATAACAAAACAGATAAAATCATTAACATGGGATGGAAAAGGTGGCGGACACATGGTGGTGAGGACAGGTGGGATTTGGTATTGGTAATCTGTCAACCAACACGCTTGAAATAGTGCCTCTAGTTTTGGTCACCACACTACAAAAAAGATGTTGAGACCCTAGAAAAAGTGCAGAGAAGAAAAGCAACCAGGATGATGAGGGGACTGGAGGCTAAAACATACAATGAACGGTTGCAGGAACTGGGCCTGGCTAGTCTAGGGAAGAGAAGGACTAGGACAGTGATGGCTAAACGTTTTGGCACCAAGTGCCCAAAGCGTGCGCACATACCCAAAGTACAATACATGCACTTCCCCCATGCATGCGTCTCCCCGTCATGCGTGGCAGAGGCCCAAAGGCCAGCTGGCTGGCAGAAGGTGTGCACGCATATGCGCAGCGGAGCTGAACTGGGCGATGGTTCGTATGCCCACAGAGAGGGCTCTGCATGCCACCTATGGCACGTGTGCCATGGATTCGCCACCACGGGACTAGGGGGAACATGGTAACAGTGTTCCAGTATCTGAGGGGCTCAAGTTATTCTCCAGAACACCAGAAGGCAGGACAAGCAGCAATGGGTGGAAACTGAACAAGGAGAAAAGCCACCTGGAATTGAGGAGAAACTTCCTGACAGGGAGGACAATTATCCAGTGGAACAGAAGTTGCCTGCAGAGGTTTTGGATGCTCCATCATTGGAGGCTTTGAAGAAAAGACTGGAGAGCCACTTGTCTCACAAATGAAGGAGAACATACATGCCCCAGGATAATATTGCAGGACCCAACCTGGGTCTGGGCTCTCCTGCCTGAACAGGGGGTTGGACTAGAAGACCTCCAGGGTCCCTCCCAGCTCTGTTATTCTGCTACCTCCAGGCTCCCCAAGGCTTTGGAAGCCTCTCACAAAAAGCCAAGGCGGACCTTTCGTTCTTGTCCCGGAGCTCCTCCATCTCCTTGGGCTCCAGCTGATCCGCGGCCGCCTGCCGTTCCTGCAGGAGGGTGAGGCGGTCGATGCGCTGCTTCATCATCAGGATTCGCGTATCTACGCAAAGAGCACAAAACCCTCCTCAGAACCCCGAGAGGCGGCGACCCAGACGGCTGCCCTGCTGGACGGCACCATTCCGGGATGGTCCACTCGGCCTTCCCTCATCGAGGAAGGCAAAATGGCGGTCGTTCCACAGACGCCACGGAAATTCCGGCCCCACCGGATGACCAGAAGGGTGAATTTGCAAAGCTGCAAGTTAGACATTTTAATGCCTTTAAAAAAAAAAAAAATTCACTATCTTTGTTTTAAAATGTTTTTTAAGATTTTAATTGTAGTGTATGTTTCTGAACTGTGAGCAGCCCAGAGTCGATTGTAGAGATGAGTGGTTATAGAATGAACAAATAAACAAGTAAAAATAAAACAATACATAAGTAAAATAAATTAATTAATTAAATAAAATTAAATAATAAAATAAGAAATTAAAGAAAAATAAAAGAAAGAAAATAAAATAAAAAAACAAAAAACAAATAAAATAATAAAATTAAATTAAAATAAAATAAATATGTAAAATATAATACATAAAATTAAACTAAAAACAAATAAAAACATAAAATAAAATAAAAAACAAAAAACAAATAAAATAATAAAATTAAAATAAATGTAAAATAAATACATAAAATTAAAATAAAAAAAATAAAATATATATAATACATAACATTAAAATAAAAACAAATAAAATAAAAATACCTAAATTGGAAGTACAAATATAGACGGCAGAGAGAATGGCCTGGGAAGGCCGGAAGGAGACCCGCAGGGAGGTCAGGGGTCAGGCGAGGGGGGGGAGGGCTGGGCCTGGGCCAAGGGAGAGTCAGGGGAGTGAACCAGACTTTATCATAAATAAGGATTTACAATAAAAGGAGCGCAGGCACAGTCCTCCACTTAAAACCATTCACTGACAACTGCTCCAGGTTACAAGGGCACTGAACGAAGCGACGAGGACCCCATGGGATCGAACTCCGGGCGCCTGGCAGCCGGCCTGTATTCGTAACAGTTCCAGGGTACCCAGGATGGGTCACCAATCCCCTTGGCCCACCTTCTGGCCTCCCTTGGAAGGCCGGGGAACTTAACCAGGCAGCAAGCAGGAGCATTTTTTTTAAAGTGGGGCGCAGGGATAAAACTGATGCCAGGAATGGCCCGGGCCCCCCATCCTGCTCCGCCGCCACGGGGGCTTTGTGGTCCCTTGAAGGCGGGCTGCTTGGGTGGTCTCCCCTCCTCCCCCCCACTCACCTTTCTCGTCGATGAGCTTCCGGTTCTCGGCCAATTCGTGCTCTAGCTCGTCACGGTTCTCCCGCTCGGCTTCCAGCAGCTTCTTCAGCCTCCGCAGCTGGAACTGGGGGGTCTGCATGATCTCCCCCATGGGAGACGAAGAGGAGGAGGAAGAGGAGGAGGAGGAGCCAGGGAGCAGCCTGCCCGGAAGAAGCAGCAGCAGCTTAAAAGTCTCTTTTTAAGAAGGGACTCGACAGCCATTGTCGGAAGGGGCACCAGGCCGGGGGAAGGGGGCGGGGGTGTCCGGTCCATCAACACCTCGCTTAGAAAAGGTCCAAAGTGACAACTGAAAAAGGGGGGCTTATTCTGACCATGAAGGGTCACATGACTTACTTTCAGACACTTAGCAACTGACCCACATTTATGACAGCCGTAGTGTCCCGGGGTCATGCAGTCCCCTTTTGAGAGCCAGCTTGGTCTAATGGTTAAGGCAGCAGGCTAGAAACCAACAGACTGGGAATCCTAGTCCCACCAAAGGTGTGCAACCCGGCTGGGCGACTCTGGGCTAATCACCAGGAGACGGGGAGTTCTAGTCCCGCCTTGGCACGAAAACCAGCTAGGTGACTTTGGGCCTGTCCCTCTCCCTCAGCCCAACACACTTTGCAGGATGATAGTTGTGGGGGACATAGGAGGAGGAAGATGCGTTGGAGGTATTTGCCATTTTGAATTAAAAATAAAATAAAAATAAATACAATGCAATACTAAAATAAAATAAAAAATAAAGTCAATAAAATAATGTAAAGAAAATAATGTAATAAAGTGAAGCGACAAACATCCCCATCAGGCCTTACTTATTCACGCTGGAGGAAGATGCGATCTTGTGTAATTTCAGGAAAGGCACCCCTCGTTTGGGTGGGGTGGTCTCCTCTGAGCTGGCCCCGGAGGTACTTGAGGCCGCTGGCACTGGAGGGCAGAGGAGAGCAGGCAGGCCGTGAGGCTCAAGCTAAGAAGATGCCCAGCCTTCCATTCACCTGGGTTTTTTCCCCTACTAAGAAGTTTCAAAAGAAGTTAAGTTTTACAGCCGGAGGAATTCTCTCACTGTGGAGAACATTAGGGAACTTCTTTGTTTTGGAGAAATTGACAAACAAGAGAGAGCTTCATAAGGTCAGGAATAAAGAAGAAGAAAAACAAAGAAACTACCAAATAGAAAGGATCAGCCAGATTAAATAATGATCAGACTGGGAGTCTAAAGACGGAACCAGGGATAAGCTTGATACCCGTAATGGGTATCTCTCTGTTGTAGCATCTTTATAACCGCCAAGGAAGCTCGATCTTCTCAACTTGGTGGCCTCCAGACATTCTGGACTACAACTCCCATTTCAGGTAGTCCTGGATGCTCTCTGATTAGGGGTCTCCTTGCAGATGTTTCATGACCCAACTCATGGCTGGGGAATTCTGGGAGTTGAAGTCCACCCAACTCATCCATGCTCCAGTCCCTACGTAGCTGGGTCATGAAACATTTGCAAGGAAACCACCAAGCTCAGAAAGCACCAAGAACCCAAAATTCTCCTCCCCCCTCCTTCCTGCAAACCCCACTCCCTCCTAACACTGATGAGGTTACCTAGTTGGGTGTTGAAACGTCTGCAAGAAATCCACCAAGCTCAGAGAACCCCACCGTTCAACCTAGAGGTACAAAGGCTCTTTTCTATCAGTAAACAGGGTGGTCCCAGTCAAAGCACCACACACACCGCAACCTTCTCGCTCCACCCAAGCACTCACTTTTCCTTTGGAGAAAGTTCTCCAGATCTTCGCTGAGGCAGTCTTCATTGTAGAGCATGAAGTTCAGGAACTTGGCCATCTCCGTCTGGGGGGAAGAGGGGGGGACAGGAGGCACCCAGTTATCCAGGGAAGGGCTAGCAAAGGAAATCAGACTGACTGCCATGCCCCCCCCGCCCCCCAGGCCAGAACTCGCTTTCCATGGGGCGCTGTAGACATCCCTCCCCTCACAACCACGATTGAGCCCAAAATTTCCGTTGCTAAGCGAGACATTAAATGACTTTTGCCCGTTTTATGATCTTTCTTGCTACTTCAGTTGTTACGGGAATCACTGCAGTTCTTCAGTTAGTGACACCGTTGCTCAGTGAATCTGGTTTCCCCCTTTGACTTTGCTGGTCGCCAAAGGGGATCACCTAACTCTGGGACGCTGCAACCGTCGTAAATTCGAGACAGCTGCCAAGCATCACGTGAACCTGAGGATGCTGCAACGGTCGTTAAGTGTGAAAAACGGTCGTGAGCCGCTTTTTTTCCAGTGCCTCTGTAACTTTAAACGGCCACTCAATGAATTGCTGTAAGTTAAGGGCTGCCTACACTGCTGAATTGGCAGGATGCAACGAAAGGGGAAGTCCAGAGGCCAAAGGCAGCCCAGCTGCTGACCGGCAGATGAGGAGGCGCCTGGCTGGCTGACCAGATTCCATCTCCCTTACCTGGAGGCTGTATTCGAGCGTGGTCCACTCCCGAGGAATCTTATCGCTCATGGAGGCAGAGTACAGCAGCAGCATCACCACCTCGGAAGAGCACAGAGAGAGAGAAAACAGTCACCTGGAGGACACCTCCCGACAAGAACAGAAGCCCCCCAACTCCAGCAATGGTACACATATGGTACACCTATAGACCGGGTGTACCCAGGCTCAATAGCAGTCACTGGGAGAGGCATCTTGGAGTCTTAGTGGACAACCGGCTAAATGGGAGCCAGCAATGTGCAGCAGCAGCCAAAAAAGCCAACTCAATCCTAAGTTGCATTAACAGAGGGATATAATCGAGAGCAAGGGAGGTGCTAATACCACTCTATAAAGCCTTAGTACGACCACACCTAGAGTCGTGCATCCAGTTTGGGTCACCACATAATAAAAAACATGTTGAGACTCTAGAAAAAGTACAGGGAACCAGGATGATTAAGGGACTGGAGGCTCAAACATACGAAGAACAGTGGCAGGAATTGGGTCTGGCTAGTCTACGGAAGAGAAGGACCAGAGGAGGCAGGACAGCAGTCTTCCAGTATTTGAGGGGCTGCCACAGAGAGGAGGAGGGGGGGTCAAACTATTCTCCAAAGCCCCCAAAGGCCAGACAAGGAATAATGGATGGCAACTGAACAAGGAGAGAGATTCAACCTGGAAATAAGGAGACATTTTCTGACAGTGAGAACTATCAACCCATGGAACAGAAGTTGCCCTCGGAGGTTGTGGGAGCTTCATCATCCCTGGAGGCTTTCAAGAAGAGATTGGACTCCCAACTGTCAGAAAGGGTGTAGGGTCTCCTGCTTGGGGGCAGGGGGTTGGACTAGATGACCTACAAGGTCCCTTCCAACTCTATTATCTGTGTCAGAAGCTCCATGAGGTGGTATCACACCTCTGGAAAGCTTCTGATCAAAGACTTTGGACCAGTCCATCCTGAGGAGGAAATGGGCAGGGAGCTTGGGCACCTGGGCCCAGGCTCATCCCGGCCAGCCAAGGCCTCCTCCTGGAAGGTAGCATGGGGCTGGGCCCAAGCTCTGGTTAAGAGGATACTTTCACTACCGTAAAGGAGGGAGCGGTGCACTCCAACTCAAGAGGCCATCCTTGGGTGTGGCCATTTTGGAGAACTCTTTTTTCCAGTCTCCAACCTCCCCCAAAGGTGTGGTTGAGCAGGTGGAAGGCTCCCAAGACCCTGGAGGAAGGGAGATCTGGAGCCACTTCAAGCAGAGTTCAGGCCAGGCCAGGAAGGCAATGATCATGCTTGTGGATAACCTCTGGAGCAGGGGGTCTCCAACCTTGGCCCCTTTAAGACTTATGCATTTCAACCCCCAGAATTCCCCAGCCAGCCAGGAATGATAGAGTTGGAAGAGACCAGAAGGGTCATCTAAGTCAGGGGTCTCCAACCTTTGCCACTTTCAGACCTGTGGATTTCCAGAATTCCTCAGCCAGCTTTGCTTTGAATTCTGGGAGTTGAAGTCCACAAGTCTCAAAGTGGCTAAGGTTGGAGACCCCTGCTCTAAAGGGCTCAGAATGGGGGTGATGCACCCATCCTGGACTTCTGGGTCCCTCAGTGACTTAGACAGGATAGAAATAAATAAATAGTTCTTGACTATCTTCCCCTCACTGACACCTGAGCCCCGGCCTCTCCTTTTCCCCAGACTGAGCCTTCTTTCAGCCTGTCCCAGCCAAGCCCAGGCCCCAAACACAGAAAGCCACGAGCTCCAAGGAGCTGGCCCTACCTTGGCTAACTCCAGCTCTTCCGCCGCTAAAAGCTTCTCCTGGGACACCAGGCTGTGTGGGGAGGCTTTGTGCTTGCAGATTTCTGGAAGGAGACAGGTGGGCAAAGCATAAGTGAACCCTGAATGCCGCCCCATCAGGGACACCCACCTCGGGTCCCGGCCCCAGAGCCTCTGCCCCCCCCCCCGACTCATCCCAAAGGCTTCTAAGCTGGTTTTGATGGGATGCCGCCACTGTTTGAATCCGGTTTCAGTTTGAGCAGCGTGCAGTTGTGCTGCAGGTTAGTCCTCGACTTGCGACTGTTCATTTAGTGACTGTCTGAAGTTACGAGAGCCACTGAGAAAAGTGACCTAGACTGTTTGTCACACTGAAGAGTCACAGTTTAGGGTGGGGGGGGGGGGGGGCTTGGAAGGAAAGATGTGAGAGGAAGGGTCACTGCAGCTGAACGGCCCAGAGCCTCTGCCGGATAAAGCTTCATGGTTGCTTTGTGTGTGGGTGTGGGTGTGTTTGTGTGGCTGTTGCCAACTTCCCACCTCCCCCAGACTTAAACATCTTCCAACTGATGGAAGCACTTACTTTGGAGGAAGCTGACGACTTGAGTCACTCGCTCTGCCACACTCTGCTGGGAAACATCCTGCCCCTCCTCTGTGCCATGTCTAGAAAGAAAGAAGGAAGGAAGGAAGGAAGGAAGGAAGGAAGGAAGGAAGGAAGGAAGGAAGGAAGGAGGGAGGGAGGGAGGAGGGGAGGGAGGGAGGGGGGAGGGAGGAAGGGGAAAGAGGGAGAGAAAGAAAGAAAGAAAGAAAGAGAGAGAGAGGGAGGGAAGGAAGGAAGGAAGGAAGGAAGGAAGGAAGGAAGGAAGGAAGGGGGAAAGAGAGAGAAAGAGCGAGAGAAAGAAAGAGGGAGAGAAAGAAAAGAAAGAAGAAAGAAAGAAGAAAGAAAGAAAGAAAGAAAGAAAGAAAGAAAGAAAGAAAGAAAGAAAGAAAGAAAGAAAGAAGGAAGGAAGGAAGGAGGGAAGGAAGGAAGGAAGGAAGGAAGGAAGGAAAGAAAGAAAGAAAGAAAGAAAGAAAGAAAGAAAGAAAGAAAGAAAGAAAGAAAGAAAGAAAGAAAGAAAGAAAGAAAGAAAGAAAGAAAGAAAGAAAGAAAGAAAAAGAGAGAGAGAGAGAGAGAGAGAGAGAAGGAAGGAAGGAAGGAAGGAAGGAAGGAAGGGGAAAGAGGAGAGAAAGAAAGAAAGAAAGAGAGAGAGAGAGGGAGGGGGGGAAGGAAGGAAGGAAGGGGGAAAGGGAGAGAAAGAGGGAGAGAAAGAAAGAGGGAGAGAAAGAAAGAGGGAGAGAAAGAAAGAGAGAGAAAGAAAGAAAGAAAGAAAGAAAGAAAGAAAGAAAGAAAGAAAGAAAGAAAGAAAGAAAGAAAGAAAGAAAGAAAGAAAGAAAGAAAGAAAGAAAGATGGGGAGGGAAGAAGGAAGATATAATTGAGTAAATCTTCTGGACCAATGTTTCTCAACCTTGGCAACTTTAAGATATGTGGACCTAATTCCCAGAATTCCCTAGCCAGCCAGGAATGATAGAGTTGGAAGAGACCAGAAGGGTCACCTAGTCCAGTATTTCTACTGACAACTTTAACTTGTGTGGACTTCAACTCCCAGAATTCCTGACTGGGGCATTCTGAGAGTTGGAAGTCCACATATCCTGAAAGTTGCCAAGGTTGAGAAATGCTGCTCTGTCTGGACCACTTGCAACGTTGATGCCTGCTTATTCTTTTTCTAAACCGCTGGCTTCTATTTTATTTATTTATCACATTTGGATGTGGGGATGGAGAAGCAGCCAGGTCTTTTGCCCAGCTCAGGAACAGCTGGATGGGGGTCAGCAGCATCCTAAACGAACAGGATCGAAGGCAGAATTCCCCAAACCTTTCGGCTTTGCAGACTGGCGCCAGGGTGGGGGAGAATGGTTCTATGCATGGGTGCCACTTTCACAAATGCAGCTCCACCCATGTGCACATACACACGCTCGCCCACTACTTCTGCGGCCTGGTTGCAGTGGTCCAGAGGTTGGGGACTCTTGGAGCCAGAGCCTGCAGGAAGGACGTCTTACATTTTGCCGATGATCTTGAGGAAAAGGCTGCAATCGTGGAGCTGAGACAACGAAGTGACGGCATCGCCCAGCTTCAGGCTGTTCACCTGCGGAGAAGGAGAGCCACATCAGCAGGCTGCCAGGCCAGCCACCTGCCAGAGTTCCCATGTGGTCATTCTGCCAGGAGTCGCTCTGAAACGCTGGTCAATGAGACAGCCGGGTGGAAAAACTACGCTGGAGAAGGGGGGCCCTCTTTGGAGAATAATAAATGCTGGCCCGTGCCCAGAAAGAACATTAGGGTTTAAGCCTCTCCCCCCCCCTGCAACTGTTTCCATGCTTTCAAACATTAAGGTATTTTTTTTAACGCTCCCAGATTAGCGAAAGAACGCCGTTGTTTCTATTCCTAGTACATGGCTGCCATATCTGATGATCCACATCCTATTTCCCCACGCCAAATATAACCCAATAAACCCCAAAACTATAAACACGAAGAGCTGCCAATTTGGGCAGACATAAAAGCATTCCTGCGTCTCTATCACATCTCACAGGAGGTCACTTTGAGATGGGTGGACTTCAACTCCCAGAATTCCTGAGCTAGCCATTCTGGCTGGCTCAGGAATTCTGGGAATTGAAGTCCACAAGTGTGTAAAGTAGCCATGAGTTGCCCAACCCTGCTGCGAAGCACTCTGCAAAGGGTTCTCGACTTTACCCAGGCCAGGAGCACCGAGGCTCTGGTGTTGTGAAGCGACATCTTCGCCGTCTTCTATAGATCACATTCACACCTGTAGAAGAAAAAGAAGGAAGGCCACCATTAGCCGTTAAGTTGGGATAACTGAAGTTTACACCCCATTTAGGAAAGGAGGAGAAGCAGAGATGGTTAAATTGACTTTTTTTTTTTAATCCAAAGAAAATATTTAGTTTTGCTTCTATTTGGAAATTGCTTCCGGATTTTGTGCTTGCAATGGAGAAATATATATGAAACTTTGACTTTGTTTTTGCTGATTAGGTAGGTTTGTTGCTATAAAAAGAGCTAGTATATGTGTGTACGTATATGTGTGTATATATACACACATCCACATACTGTTGTGTCACAGTAAAAAGTTGAGGTTGTAATGTTTATCTTCTACCGTGCTGAGAGAGTTGGAAGTCGGTGCCTGTCTCTTTCCTCTTTACTTTTTTTTTCTTTTTTCCTTCCCTTCCATTTTCTATTACTTTTTAAAATTGCTCTTTGTATTTTCTACTTCGATAAACTAATAAAAATATGCTATAGAGGGGGAAAAAAACAACGGGAGTCAAGGACTAGCTGCATATGGAATTCTGGGCTAACATAAATCCAATTAAGCAGCTGACACTCAAAACAAGGCCAACAGGTTTGCCTGCATAGCAGTCCCTTCCACGATGATGATGATGATGATGATGATGATGATGATGCCCTGGGGGGTTATTTCTGGAGGGTTCCCCACAGCAATTTAGCATAAGTCACCACACACACACACACATTTTCCAACTGAGGCTGCTGCCTTCAGGCCTCTGACCCAGCCACACGCACTTCCAATGACACAAAACTATACAGGCAATCAGTTGTTTAATGATCATTTGAAGTTAGAACATCACTTTCTAAAAAGTGACTTATGACCATTTTCGTGCTTATGACCGTTGCAGCACCCTGATGGTCACATGGTCAAAAAACAGATGGTTCATATTTATGATGGTTGCAGCGCCACGCGATAGCAATAGCCATAGTCCTTAGACTTATATACCGCTTCACAGTGCTTTCCAGCCCTCTCTAAGCAGTTTACAGAGTCAGCCTCTGGCCCCCAACAGTCTGGGTCCTCATTGTACGCACCTCAGAAGGAAGAGAGGCTGAGTCAACCTGGAGATGGTCAGGATTGAACTGCTGGCAATGGGCAGAGTTTTCCAGCAACAGCAATAGCCCTTAGACTTGTATACGGTCTCACAATGTTTTACAGCCCTCTCTAAGCGGTTTACAGAGCCAGCCTCTGGCCCCCAACAGTCTGGGTCCTCACTGTACCCACCTCAGAAGGATGGGAGGCAGAGTCAACCTTTGAGCCTGGTGAGATTCGAACTGCCAAACTGCAGGCAGCTGGCAGAAAGAGCCTGCAGTACTGCGCTCTGACCACTGTGTTACCACAGCTCTTTTATCGTCGATCCCCTTTTGCGACCTTCTGACAAGCGAAGTCAGTGGGGAAACCAGATTCACTTAACAACTGTGTGACTAACTTACCAACTGCAGTGATTCACTTAACACTGGAGACAGGCCATAAAATGGAACCAAAATGCATTTGATAATTCTCCCGCCTAGCAACGGAGAACCTGGGCTCTATTGTGGTCGTATGTCGAGGAAGCGCTAGAAACCTCAAGCCAAACAATTGCAGCTCTTATTTTTGCGTGAAAGCTTTTGTCAACACTGTGCCTCAGTCACCACCCTGGATTTCTTTTCAAGCCATAAAGTCACATCACACCACAGCTGTGAGGGATGCCCCAACTTTACACAATTTCTACACCGCCATGCAGTGAGCTCTGCAATCAGAGGCCAAGAAGAGGGAGGGGGACGCAGACTTGCTAGTGCTACAGAAAAATGTACACAAACACGCACGCACGCACGCACGCACACACACATGCCCACAGAGAACTGTTTGGAAACACCCACAAGATTTAAAGACACGTTTTTTTCATTAACGGCTGCATTTTGCAGCCAATTCTTGCTATTCGACAACCAAAATGTTTAAGCCGTTACAGATGTTCACAACTCCAAGGTATAGGGAAGGGAGGGGGAAGACACAAGGAGGTATTAAGTAGTAGTACCGCTTTGTAAAGCCTTAGTAAGGCCCCACCTGGAATACCGTACCCAGTTTTGGTCATATTACAAAAAAGATATTGAGGCTTTGGAAAAAGTTCAACAAAGAGCAACTAAGATGATTAAAGGCCCGGAGGCAAAAACATATGAAGAACGATTGCAGGATTTGGGGTTGGTCAGTCTAGAGAGAAGAAGGACAAGGGGGGGACAAGCTAGTATTATTCCAGCATTTGAGGAGCTGCCCCAAAGAAGAGGGAGTCAAATTATTCTCCAAAGCCCCACAAGGCAGGACAAGAAGCAACGGATGGAAATTAATCCAGGAGAGAAGCAGCCTGGAAGTAAATCTGGAACTTCCTGACCATGAAGAATATTTAATCAGTGGAAGGAGGCCTTGTCTTGTGGGTGCGCCATTACCGGAGGAACATCCCCCTTGTCTGAAGTGGGATCTGCTTGAGGAAGGGGTTGGGCTGGAAGACCTCCCAGGTCCCTTCCAGCTCTATTCTGATTGAAGGGGAAGCAGCCAGGTCTTTGCTCAGCTCAAAAACGGCTGGATTGTACAGCAGCATCCGAAACAAACAGGTAAATACAGCTTAAGGCCAGTCTGTGTCGGCTTCCATTTTTCGGCATGCCAGTCAAGCTGAAACAGGCAGGGAGAGACGTTTCCAAGGGATATCATTTAAAGGGACCCAATCCACTGGAGGAAAACAAGCCTACAGAGGCTGCTTTAAGCTAATCCTGCTGACTTTAAAAAGTTATAGGAGTCCCATAGCCTTTGCACCAAAGGAAAACTAAACTAGATACTGGCAGGTGGCATCAACGGCCAGCCATATATCACAGGTCAGGGATATAAGCTTTATGCAACTTTACTTTTTTTTCTCGCTTCAACCATTTTATTTTATTTCAAAAGATTAAAATCCAAAAGGAAAAAAAAATAAATGGAGACAAAAACAGTGAAAAAAAGCAGTGAATTAAAATAAAACCAAGGACAAAAACACATACTGTATTATCCTGGCTAGTTGAACACTGGCAAGTCTATTGCAATGATAATAAGCTTCCCTTCTTGCAAAACAAGTTCAGTTTATGCAAAAATCTTAAATTTTATTTTAAAACAGAACAATAGGGCACCAAATGGAAGCCTGCGAGAGGGGTCTACAAAATATAGGTAGAGAAAGAGAGGTTTCCCTTCAATGGGTCTAGACCAGGGGTGTCCAACCTGGGCCACGTGGACTTCAACTCCCAGAATTCCCCAGGTTGGGAATTTCTGGGAGTTGAAGTCCACGGTCTTAAAGTGGCCAAGTTTAAAAACATTGGGGTAAAATTGCAATTAAGATGCTGCCTTAACCATTGTGTTTGTTCCATGTTCTACTTTTGAACAATAATTAGCCTTTGAAAAAGACATTGCGGATGTCAGGAGGAAAGGAGGGAAAATGTTTATTCAGCCTGGGAAGAGAAAAAAAGAGGGGCAATTGATACTTTAGCCTCCAGGCAAATAAGTGCCAGCAGATTAAAAAACAAATTTCTCCAAAATATTATGTGTTTCTCAATTTCAGCCACTTTTAAAATTTGTGGACTTCAATTCCCAGAATTCCCCAATTCTGGGAATTAAAGTCCACCCATTTGAAAGTGGTTGAGCCACACCAGTTATCAAACCACAATTCATTTTGCAAAAAAAAAAAAAGCTATAGTAAACTTAATCCCAAATTAGGGAGGAATTTGTGCTGCTGGCCAAGTTTCCCCGCCCTCCCATTTAAAAAAAAACCAACCCATTAAAAACCCAAATACTAATCTTTACGTTCAGCTAAAGCTCCTTTAGCTCTTCTGCAAAAATGAAGGCAATCTAAACTCACACCTGGAGGGAGCACATGGCTCACATTTCCCCGAGACTCAACCAAGCAGTTTAAGGACGAGCTGCCAAAACGAGTCACGCAAGGCGCACCTGTGTGCAGGTGGGGTTAACGTGACGGGCTTTCTTTATTGTTAATTATGACATGCAAATCCTTTTCTATCCAAGGGGCAGGCATGTGAGGTGTTGAGAAACATCGTCTGGCACGCTACTAACATCCTGCACGCTTACATTCCCTAAAAAAAGGCGACTGAAGGCAGCTTAACTATCTTTCTGGTGTAATTTTGCATCGCCTCATCCAGCAAGGCGGCGTGAAGCTTCTCCATCCTCCAAGCCCTGGACTCTGACCTCCATTAGCTTTGGCCGCCATCCCAAGGGCTCGAAGAACCAGCCGCTCCTTGGCAAAGCCGCACCCAGAACTCTCCAGAAGGATCGTTTTGCAGCATATCGATTCAATCATAAATAGATGGATTGAGAAATAATTACTGGTCATAAGAGGTAGAAAATGCATGGCCCCTGCTGGCCCCTTGTAAAAGAATCCACTGGGATGGAGCTAAGCCTTCCAAAAAGGAGAGTTTCTCTTGCATTTCCACCCCCAGTAAACAGTTTAAATCAGGGGTCTCCAACCTTGGCAACTTGAAGACTTGTGGACTTCTGAGCACCAGCTCAGAAAGCACCAAGGACCCCTGATTAGATGAGAGTTTCTCTGAGCTTCTGGGTTGGTTCCATTACCAGGCGAGGTAAGATCTTCAGCAGAGTTGAAACTCCTAAACTCCTAATTTGAACTCTGCTGAAGATGTTACCTAGCTTGGTAATGGAACATTCGGAAAGCAACCCACAACCTCATCCTCCACCCAAGCTACAGGTATCATATTTGTCACTATTGCAAACCCCATAACAATAACCAAGCAGGCGCCAGGAGCTGCTTGGTTCAGTGTCTCGTGCGAACACAGCCAACATGCCACAATATTCCACTCTTAGGCCTGCATCTTTCTCATTCTGTTTTTCCAGAAAGAGGAATTGTTGATGCAGCATTAACATTCGGGAATCGCACCCACAACTGTATTTGCAATCTGAACTCTGCTGACCGAGCAAATCCAGAAATTCTAAAACGACCTGGCGTTCACCGGATTCCCGGGTCAAAGGATTCAACGGCTCTGCCTGGGTCTCATTCCTTCCTACGTTTATTTACTAAGTTCATCCACCACCGCAATCAGAATGAATTCCCAATGGGTCAATTAAAACGAAACGCCAAGAAAAAACAATAGGTAACCCCAGGCAGCAACTAAAATCAGCTTTAAGTCTCAAAATGCTGTGCGGACAGTCTGTCCACAAAACTTTGCTCCTGCGGCAATGTAAGCAGGCTGCTCTAGGCACTCCTCTCGCTGCTCCTTTGCGGTCACAGCCCCCCACCAAGCAGGGGGAATGAGCCCAGGACAAATACAAGCCTGGGCAGTCCTTGACTTACGACCACAATTGAGCCCCAAATTTGATGTCAGGTCAGACGTTCATTAAGTGAGTTTTGCCCCATTTTACGACCTTCCTCGCTACAGTCATTAAGTGAATTGCTGCAGATTCAGTGCCATTGTAACTTAGAACGGAGCCCCTGCCCTCCTGGGTAAGATGTGCCCCCAGCCTCCTAGACCTGGCTTGGCCTGGGGTTCCCCCTTGCTCTCTGCTCTCCACCCGTCCACCTTGAGAGCCCTGGTGGCCCAGTAGTTGGAGTGCAGGATGGCAGGCTGACTCTGCCCATTGCTAGCAGTTCGATCCCGACCGACTGGCTCCAGGTTGGCTCAGCCTTCCATCCTTCCAAGGTGGGTAAATCGAGGACCCAGATTGTTGGGGGCAAGAGGCTGACTCCGTAAACCACGGGAAAGCGGTATATAAGTCTAGATGGTATTGTTTCCTTTCCTTTCCTTTCCCCTCCCTTCTGCAATGGTTAGAAGGTAGCATGGTAGGCAGACTGCCCACAGCCAGAAGTTCGATCCTGACCAGCTCCAGGTTGATTCAGGCTACTGTCTTTCCTAGATCAGTAAAATGAGGACCCAGAGTGTTGACCTCTATAAACCAATCAGAGAGGGTTATAAAACATGTGAAGCGATATATAAGTCTAGGTGCTATTGCTCTCTCTCTGGTTATCATACGGATGTGTTTATTCTGATTGTGTCCCTTTGTCATGGTTTCTATTAGCACTCTCTCATTTTATTTCTGTTCTGTTTGCACCCCTTTCCTTCCTTCTTTTCTTGTAAGCTGCCTAGGGCAGCTTCATAAAACAACAATGAAAATGACAGTGACAATGACAATGTTTTGCTTTGATTTTGAAATCAAGGTTCTCAACTGGAATGTCCCAATGAAGTGTTTTGAATAGTAAACTGCACGTGTGGGGAACAAAACTAAAAACCAACTGAAGCGCTCTTTGTTTTGTTTAAAAAAATAAAACCGGAGGTATTTTGCATGTTTGAGAAATGAAAAAAAAACCAAGAACCTAATAGCAAACTTTTGTTTCTGTTTTTCGATCTCAGGAAGTGAAGAAAAGAACGGAAAGCAGCCGTCCCTGACACCTACTGGACAGCAAGCTTCCTTTCTCTATATATATATTGGTGAAAATTCTCTTTATGGAAGCAATTTTTCCCACTTTCCCCTCTGCATCCGTCTCTGAATTTAGAGATATGCTACTACGATTCTGCCCTTGAGGCCTGATAAGAAAAAGAAACAGGAAGAGAGATTACTAAACTAGCTCTTAATAATAAAAAAGAACGAACAGAGAGACTTTTAAACTCTCAGACAAACCCTTCACATCGATTATTTTTTCAGCCTTGACATTTTATCCTAGGGAATAACTTTCTTTTGAAGGTTGGCTATTTCAAACAGAAGGAATGTTAAAATGGACCGTGTTGCTTCTTTTGTGAGTCAGAAAACTAACACAGGTAGTCCACTGTTAAGTGTTAAGCTGTTAAGTGAGTCACTGCAGTTGTTAGCAACCTGGTTGTTAAGCGAGTCTGGCTTCCCCTGTTGACTATGCTGGTCCGAAGGTCGCAAAAGGGGACCACATGAACCTGGGACATTGCAGCTGTCTTAAGTACATGCCAGTTGCTAAGCATCTGAATTTTGATCACATGACCACAGAGATGTTGCAACAGTCGTGTGAAAAATGGTCATAAGTCACTTTTTTCCAGTGCCATTGTAACTTTGAATGGTCACTAAACAAATGGTTGTAAGTTGAGGACTGCCTGTAATTTAAAAAAAACTTAAACTCTCCCCGTCCTATAGAGGTCAGGGAAAAAAAAAACCCCGATGAGTTTGAGTTGCAACGACCAGCCAGCTCTGACACAACAGAGCGGCAGTCACTGCTCAAAAGGAAGAAAAATGGATTTCCCCAGTACAGGTAGTCCTTACCTTATGACCATAATGGAGTCTGCCCATTACGGTCATAAGTTCTGACAGCTGTAAAGCAGAATTTCAGATCCCAGGATGGAAGAACTAGGTAGACGTTTTGGAAAGCTTCTCTTCGTGAAATGCTGCACACCCAGAACTCGTCATTTAAAACAGGGGTCTTCAAACATCGCAGCTTTAAGACTTGTGGACTTCAACTCCCAGAATTCCTCCTCCAAGTCATGTTAGCTCAGGAATTCTGGGAGTTGAAGTCCACAAGTCTTAAAGTTGTTAAGGTTGGAGACCCCTGGTCTAGGGACTCCTGCTTGTGCAGCGGGCTGGACTAGAAGACCTCCGAAGTCCCTCCTCACTCAGTTATTCTATCATCTGTGCCAGGGATCTTCAAACTTGATAGCTTTGTGGACTTCAACTCCCAGAATTCCCCCTCCAGTCATGTCAGCTCAGGAATTCTGGGAGTTCGAACTCCACAAGTCTTAAACTTACCAAGTTTGAAGGCCTTTGGCTTAAACAATCCCAACGAAGAAGACGCAACATGACAATTCAAAGAGGCATCAACCCTACGGCTGAGCCCCCTCCTAACTTTGCACAAAGGGAGACCATATTTTAAATGTGGTGTGCACATGTGTCACCTCTCCTGCAGGAGCTGCTTCGGCTGCCGATTGGCTTCCGGGTGCAATTCAAGGTACTGGTTGTCCCCTTTAAAGCCCTTCTTGGCTTGGGACCGGGTCATCTGAGGGACCATCTCTTGCTGGTCACATCTACTCGACCCATCAGAGCAGGGAGGCAGGGAATGCTGTGGGTCCCACCCGCAAGGGAGATATACCTGGTGGGACTTAGAAGAAGGGCCTTCTCCGTGGTGGCTCCCTCTCTCTGGAACATCATCCCCCCCGAGATTAGAATGGGCCCTCATTAATACTATTCCGAAAGGCACTGAAGACAGCGGGCCTGGGGGACCCAGATGGAACCCATCAAATGGTTTTCGTTTTGTTTTGTTTTCCCAAATTTTGTTCTATTGTACTTTACTAATTTATTTGATTCTTTTTGTTAGTCCTTACTGTTTTTATTTTTTATTTTAAATATGATTTTACATTGTGTAAACCGCCTTGAGTCACCATGGGTGAATAGGCGGCAATATAAATCAATCAATCCATCAAGCAAGCAAGCAAGCAAATAAATAAATAAATGGAGTTAAGGCTAGCACTAGGTTCAACACCACAGCTAGAGTCTGTCAAACTCAGCAAATTTTTAGGATTGCACTGATGTCAGCTCCCCGCATGACGGCTGAGGGATTCTGGGAGTTGAAGTCCAGGCCTCTTCCAAGTTGCTGAGCTCGAGGGCCACAGTTTGCAAAACAACACTTGGATCTTACATGCTAATGGACCTGCAAGCACGGTGGTGCCTGTCTTTCCAAGCTGCCGATAGGAAAACTCTCAAATCCCTACTACCAGTAGGAGAACCATCGCTTGCCAGGGAAGAAAGGATGGGCTTCCAGACTTTTAAGAAGGAGCTCTCACCATAAAGCAGAAATTCAAATAGCAATAGCCACAACACTTAGACTTATATATCGCTTCAGTGTTTTGCAGCCCTCTCTAAGTGGTTTAGAGCAGGGGTCTCCAACCCTGGCCACTTGAAGACTTGTGGACTTCAACTCCCAGAATTCCTCAGCCAGCAAAGCCACAAGTCTTCAGGTTGCCAAGGTTGGAGACCCCTGGATTAGAGAGTCCGCCTGTGGCCCCCAACAATCTGGGTTTTCATGCAGAGGATTAGGCAAAAGTAAGAATAAGGTGGGCTTCTTCACCAAGATACGCTACCTGGTTAGTCTGTTATTGGGACTGGGGGGGAATCCAGGAGTTTTATTACAGGTAGTCCTCGAATTACAACCATTCATTTAGTGACTGTTTTACAAAATGGGACTTACGATCAGTTCTCATACTTATGACTGTAGCGACATCCGTATAGTCACTTGATCAAAATCCAGGCCTTTGGCAACAAGCTCGTATTTATGATGGTTGCAGCCTCGTGGGGGGGGGAGGGGGGTCACATGGTCGCCATCTGGGACCTTCCCAGTTGGTTTCTGACAAGCACAGTCAATTTGGAGGGGGGGAGGATCTGGATTCGCTTAATGACCGCTTGATTAATTGAACAACTGTAGCGATTCACTTAACAACTCTGGCCGAAATGGTCACAAAATTATGCAAGACCCAGTGAACAACAGCAACAGAAATCCTGATCTCGCTTGTAGTCCTAAGTTGAGGACTATCTGTGTCCTCCTTTTCTGCATCCAGGGCAAGTAGGTAACAGCCAGAGGTTAATGCAGAGGTCCCCAAACTTGGCCACTTTAAGACTGGTGGACTTCCACTCCCAGAATCCCAAACTTGGCCACTTTAAGACTGGTGGACTTCAACTCCCAGAATCCCAAACTTGGCCACTTTAAGACTGGTGGACTTCAACTCCCAGAATCCCAAACTTGGCCATTTAAGACTGGTGGACTTCAACTCCCAGAAGCCCAAACTTGGCCATTTTAAGACTGGTGGACTTCAACTCCCAGAATCCCAAACTTGGCCACTTTAAAACTGGTGGACTTCAACTCCCAGAATCCCAAACTTGGCCACTTTAAGACTGGTGGACTTCAATTCCCAGAAGCCCAAACCTGGCCACTTTAAGACTGGTGGACTTCAATTCCTAGGGCTGGAGAATTCTGGGAATTAAAGTCCACCAGTCTTAAAGTGGCCAAGTTTGGAGACCTATGCATTAACTTCTGGCTGGTTGTTCTGCCAGGAGGAGCAACCTCAACAAGGCCAAACATCTGTCAGACAAGGGCAGCTGCGTGGGAAGGCCTGGGGATGGTTTCCACATGGAGAATAAAATGGCTTTTGAGAGCAGGGAGAATTTATGGCAAGCAGCTCAACCTGCAGCCAGCTGCAACTGAGAGGACACGTAGTCCTCAATTTATGACTACCACTGAGCCCCAAATTTGCTGCTAAGTAAGATGCTCATTAAGTATGCGTTGCCCCATTTCGTGACCTTTCTTGCCACGGCTATTAAATGAATCCCTGCCATTGTTAGTAACATGGTTGTTAAGTGGCTTTCCCATTGACTTTGCTTGTCCCGTTGCAAAAGGGGATCACATGAAACAGGGACAGCGAAACTGTCATAACTGTGAGTCAATTGCCAAGTGTCCCATTTTGATTATGTGATGGGGTGGGATGGGATGCAGCAACGGTGGTGTGAGAAACGGTCCTAAGATACTATTTTCAGTGCCATTGAAACTTCAAATGGTCACTTAAATGGTTGAAATATATTTGAATAAATGAAATAAATTGAAATCAATTTGAATAAATAAATTCACTAAATGAACCAATGTTAAGTCGAGGACTGCCTTATAACTTTTCAAGTGGGCCACTCACACACTGACATTAAGACAGGGGGAAGACATCCAATAACCCAGCCAAAGGAACATGGGAATCTCCACTCATTTACTTCTGTCCGACAGCTATTTCCACTGCAATTAAATGTACTATTACTCCAAAAAAAGAAAATGCAGCTCTAAAGAGCGAAGTCTGGCATTTTCAGTGGAAAATTCAAATGAAGAACACGGCCATCTAGCTATCAGTCTATCCAGCAAAGTATGTGAATGGTTAAATGCTCACCTCACAACAACATGGCAGTGGTTTCTGCAGATTTGAGACGAAATTCACAAGCCTGGCAAACTGTCCAAAAATGAAAATACAAGCCGGCCAAAACCTATAAATCCAAACTGTTTTTAAATCTGAACCACCCAGTTTCGGGAGCAGGACAACTTCAAACTCAGAGAGGGCTGTAAAGCACCATCAAATGGTATATAAATCTAGGTGCTATTTACTCTGGACTCAGCCTTCTATTACAGGTGTTATGTTTACTCTTGTGTTGTATTGACTTACTTGACACAAAAGCTGGCTGGGGAATTCTGGGAGTTGCAGTCCTCCAGGCTTAAAGTGGCCAAAGTTGGAGACCCCTGCTGTAAAAGCACGATGGGATGCTATATAATCAATCAATCAATCAATCAATCAATCAGAATAGAGTTGGAAGGGACCTTGGAGATCTTCTAGTCCAGCCCTTTGCTCTGTACCATTTCAGACAAATGACTGTCCAGTCTCTTCAGGAAAACCTCCAGTGATGATGATGAATAACAACAACAACCATAATCCAGAGACGACATCTGTAACCCCATCAACACCCATACCTGCCTATCTCGGGGTCCTTGGAAAGGACTCGAGGGGTGCCCCCCCAAAATGCCAAGCCCAGCCCGGACCTCTGAGACGAAATAATCATCCTCCCCATCCTAATAGGAGGCTCCCTGTAATCGCTGAAACCTACAACGCTTTTGCAGAAGGGGGAAAGAAGGGAAAAAAAGAGCATTATTTTTTTTTGGGGGGGGGAACGAGCAAAACGGCGCCAGGTGCAAACGGGGAACGGCAAAGCGCGCTTCGCAAACGCGGGCCGGAAAAGCGCGGGGGGGGGGGGGGATTTTTCGGCGTGAGGCCCGGGCTTTCCCGGGGCCAAGCGGGCCGGGAAGGCTTTCCTGGCAGAGGGGGCCAAGCTCGCCTCCAGCCGCGGGAACAAAGCCGGGCCTAGTCCGGACGGTGGGCACCGGGGTGGCCTGGCGCGGGGGCCGTCCTGGCGAGGAGTGTTGCGGGCCGGGCCTCGATGACGGCGGGAGGGGGAAGGCCTTACCGGGGGTCGAGGCGCGCTCCGGGGCGTCATGCGGGCGGCGGAAAGGGCTGCTCCGGGCTGGGCGGGAGGCGCTGCGCCGCGCTCCGCCTCTCAGGCCGGGCCGGCAGCCAGGCGGACGTCAGGCCTTTTCAGGCGCCCCGCAGACGCCGCCGGCCTCGCCCCGCCGAGCAGCCCGGATGGGGGAGGAGGAGGAGGAGGAGGAGGAGGCCTCCGCCCGCTCAGCCGACGAGGGCTTCCCGGGCAGGCCTAGGCCGCTCCGAGCTGGGCCGCTTTCAGGACTCCAACTCCCAGAATTCCCGCGCTCTGTTCTGCCCGCGCTCTGCTGGCTGGGCGGTTCTGGGAGTTGGAGTCCACCGGCCTGAAAGTGGGCCCACCTCAGAGAAAGGCCCGCAGGATTTTGAGCATGCTCCCCGTTTTTTTTTTAACCCCACTTCTGTTTTTAATGTTTGCTTTGCTTCTGGGGTGGTTAATTTTTAATTCGGCTTGGATATTGATTTAGTTATATATTACTACGGTTTCCTTTGCCGCTGCCTCTTGGGTCCAGTTGTAGGGCACAGAAGAAAATATGGGGAGGAGGATGAGGGGGCTTGTCAATGTATTTCTTCTTTTCTCCACAACATCCACTCAAAGAGTATAAAATCAGAGGTCCCCAAACTTGGCCACTTTAAGGCTTGTGGGACTTCAACTCCCAGAATTCTCCAGCCTCTGGAGACCTCTAATATAAATCCTTCCCTTCCCCACCACCCTGTCAGAGCTGAAGAAGCTTCTTGGAGGAGGAGCGAAACGTCTTCAAAGAAAAACCAGAAAGTCCAGTTGCCTCTTGAAGGGGGGAAAAAGAACCACCTTTGGGGCAACAATATCTCCACAAAAACCAGCTGTGGGCAACTATGGACCCTTTACAACCTCCCAGAATTCCTGAACCAGCTGGGGATTCTGGTGTTGAAGCCCACTGGTCATAAAGAGGCCACAGTTGCCCAGTCCTGCACCAAACGGACCGGACAGAACTTCTGAAGCAGAGGAGGTTTCCAGGAGACTAACCGCCAAGCTGGCTAATGATAGGGCTCAGCCCATCCATTAAGCAAACACAACAACACCAGCACAGCCACAGAAACACCCACCCATCTCACATGAGCCTTGTGTGAGTCTATGACACAGCAACTATGCAAAGCTTGCACAGAGTGCACAGCTAACCCTGACACAGGGGAATATCTGGGATTGAAATGAAGGGTCTTTTGTTCTCCCTGAGCTTGGCTGTTTCCTTGCAGGTGTTTCATGGCCCAACTAGGGAACTTCATCAGTGCTAGAAGGGAGGGGAACTTGCTCCACTTGTATATCAAGAAAGAGCAACCATCACTCTTGTCTAGCACTGGTGATGTTCCCTAGCTGGGTATTGGAACGTCTGAACGGAAACAGCCAAGCTTAGAGTGCACCAAGAACCCCTGATGAATAAAAATATACAAATCCAGGGAGATTTGCTGCACCAAGTTTTGTTTTGAGGAGACCAAAATAGAATCAGTTTCACAAAACAGCACATTTCACACTTTACACATGAGAAAATGTGAAACATTCCAGTCTATCAACAACAGAAGGCGCCTGGTAAAAGCTTATGCCTTTTAATAAAGGGCAGAAAAGGCGCTACTAGACATATTTTAAAAAATTGGCCACCTGGCAGAGTTTGCTTTTTATACTGGCCACGCATCACCCAGTCCTCTTGCCGCTCTCAAAAGACCAGATAATTTTTCCCAGAAGAAATAGCAAATCAAATGTCTCAAAGGTGTTTTTCCCCACAAAAGGCAGCTGGACTTTGTTTCTCTTTGAAGACGTTTCGCTTCTCATCCAAGAAGCTTCTTTGGTTCTGACTGAAGTTTTGACCAGTCAGAACTGATGAAGCTTCTTGGATGAGAAGCGAAATATCTTCAAAGAGAAACAAAGTCCAGCTGCCTTTTGAAGAAAAGAAGAAAAAAAGCACCATGTCTGAGAATCTATTTCTAGATTCTAATTTCTAGACCTGGAAAGCCTAAAACTACGCCGCCTTCGGTCTGATCTAAGTATAGTATATAAAATCATCCATTGCAATGTCCTACCTGTCAATGAATACTTCAGCTTCAACCATAACAACACAAGAGCAAACAATAGATACAAATTCAAGGTTAATCGCACCAAACTTGATTGCAGGAAATGCGACTTCAGCAACAGAGTGGTCAATGCCTGGAATACTCTACCTGACTCTGTGGTTTCTTCCCCAAACCCCAAAAACTTTAACCTTAGACTGTCTACTATTGACCTCCCCCCTTTCCTAGGAGGTGAGTAGGGGGCGTGCATAAATGCACCAACGTGCCTACAGTCCCTGTCCTATTGTTCCTTTTTTTATTTTTCTTATAGGTATCCATGTATTCATAACTATGTTTTTACTTATACCTGTTATCTTATAATTGCTTGATAAAATAAAGAAAGAAAGTATCTCCATAGCAGGTCAAATGCAATTCTACTCTCAAAGCAATTCACATTTACAGAACAATTATCACTGACACAAAACTTTCCAGGAAAAGAAAAAAGAAGAAGCAAAAAAGATTAGCCAACGCCTTCCAGGGCTTGTTGGAGAGGAGAAGCAGCTGCGTTCCAGGCACGTCTTTATCCTCCTCGTTTCAGCTGGCGCCAAGAGGAGGGAGGTTTCAAAGGAAAAGAAATGCAGCTCCAAAAATCCGGCCTCAAAGGGGGGAAGATCCCTGGGAAGCCTCCGGATGGGACTCCCCAGCAACACCGGGATGCAAACACGGCGTGGAAAGCTGGGAAAAAGATTTTCACATTTCCTGACTTGAAAGCAACACCGCCCGTTGTACAAACCTGGCTTGCACAGACATGTTCAATGCTGGAGTTTGTGTCGCTGAATTTCTGTCCACGGCTCTCCCCACCTCCACAGGTAAAGGGGTGGGAATGGGGGCTAACAGCACATCTGGCTCCCAACAAGGTCCAGGCAGCAACCAGCAACTTCAACTTATCACAGTAATTTCGGAGGTGGGGGGAGGCTATAACAGAAAGCCAGCCGGACAAGAAGGGGGAAACAGAACAATTGGGAGCAGATGTTTTGTTGTTAAACGAGCAAGGATTATTATGTGAGTTGCACCTAGTTTTAATGGTTTCAATGGTTAGGTGACCTAGGTCAGGGGTCCCCAAACTTGGCCACTTTAAGACTGGTGGACTTCAACTGGCTAGAGAATTCTGGAAGTTGAAATCTACCAGTCTTAAAGTGGCCAAGTTTGGAGACCTCTGGCCTAGGCCCTACCAAGACATTGGTATCTGAACATTGATTTTTTTAAACATTCATATGTTCAAAAGATCAGTGTTCAGATACCAATGCCTAGGAGCAACTCACAACCACCACTGCTCGTTTAGCCACAAAAATTTGATTTTATTTTGTTTGTTTTTTAATCTAGGCAAAATGTTAATATATACATTGCAAGTCATCAGTGCTAGAAGGAAGTGGGGGTTTGTGGGAGGGGGGAGGAAGAGGAGGAGAAGGACAACAACTGTGGGGTTCTTGGTACTTTCTGAGCTTGGTGGTTTTCTTGCAGATGTTTCATTACCTAACTAGGTATCATTATCAGTGTTAGAAGGGAGGAGGAAGAGAAGGAGGACAGATGCTCTCAGAGCTTGGTGGTTTTCTTGCAGACGTCTCATGACCCAACTAGGGAACATCATCGGTGTAAGAATGGAATGGAGTTTGCTCTCTTTCTACCCTACTCTCTTCCAGAATGTTACCTAGTTATGTAATGTCTGCAGGAAAACAACCAAGCACCACTGAATCCACAGTTCAGCCCTGAGCTTCTAGCAGTATTAATCAAATTTATATGCCGCCCATCTTGCTATGAATTGACTCTAAACAGCTTATAAGAAAGTAAAGGCAATAAGATAAAAACATCAACTATTAAAATGATAAATACTGAAATTAAAATTGACTTCACAAAGGCGGCAAGGAAAGCAGCCAGATGCACACAGGTACTCTTGAAAAATGCATGTCTTATTATTATTATAATACTCCTTATTGTTTCCTTTTTCTGCCTTTTTATTGGGTGCAAGATACTACCAAAAGACACATTGGAAGCCACTACACAGCACCGAACAGCCCTGAAATCTCCCCCAGATTGGGATTCCAGATCCCTCAGCAACAGGGAGTAAAGCTAGCAACTGCTGCAGAGTGCATTTATTTGGGGTGTTTTTTAGCATTTCTAAAATACTTGTTATCTTTTTCATGGTTTTGGATACCAGAAGCCACCCAGAGTCCTTGATTGAAATCCAATTAATGCAATAGGTAAATTAATAAATTAATAAAACATGTCCTGGCAACCCAAGTTTCCCCACTTAGGCCTGTGAACAGAACCACACAAGGACAACTAGAGGAGGAGACTCCAACCTTGGCCACTTTAAGACTTGTGGACTTCAACTCCCACAATTCCCCAGCCAGCAAAGAGTTGAAGTCCACAAGTCTTAAAGTGGCCAAGGTCGGAGACCCCTGAACCTGGCAGCTAAAAGCAGAGGAATTTTGGGCTGGAGGGCATCAGGGAAGGGAACTGGGGAAGGGAAGGTAGGGGGAAGGAGGAGGCCTCCAAGTCACAGATCACAACCTCCCCATCACAAACACACACACACACACACACACAAAGCATCCCCGTTGTGGCCTCCCTCCCCTGTTAAGGACAGTCATGGATTCTGCAAGGTGGGAGGGGGGGGCATATCTGGACAGGGGAGAAAGAGGCTGCCCAGGGGAGGGGGTTGTCAAAGGGCAGGAATTGGGGGGGGGAGTTCGGGGTCCCCCCATGCAGAATTGCACCCCGAAGGAGAAATGAATAGCACCCTCCCACCCAACACAGAATTCCCGCCCTGGAGCAGAGCCCCGAAATGAAGAAGGACCCCCGCCCCATAGGAAGGGTACCCGAAGCATCCTTTCTGGGGGGGTGGAGGAGGAAAAGAGCCTCCCCCACCCCACTGCCTCCCCTTCTTCAGAGCCCCCCTCGCCTCCTTCTCTCCCACCCTCCCACCTGAATCCCCGTGTTTCTTTTCTCCCTCTCCCGAGCCCAGGTTATTTTTGGGGGGGGAGGCAAACACGCATCTTGCCCAGCCGCGTCCCCACGACCCGCTTAACCCGGACACGGGATGGCCACTTGCGGGACCGGGGGACGGCAGACACCATACCTCCCCCTCCCACATATACAGGCACACCCCGAACCCCCCTCCTCCTCCTCCCCCCCGCAGAGGCCTACCTGTTCGGCCGTCCCACCTGGCAGGGCCGTCGTGAGAGGGGCAAGCCGGCGGCTCGGAGGGGGCGCCGAGGGGGCCGCTCCCAACCCGCGGGCTCCCGGGGGTGGTGGGGACACCGCACGGGCTCCAGTCGGGGTCTCCCGCGCCCCACCGAGGTCGAGTTGAACCTCTCCGCAGGCCGCGGCCGGAGCGGAGGCAGCGGGCGACGGCGAGCGCGGCCCGGAACTACGCCTCCCGGCAGGCCCCGCGCCCCCAGGCGCACGGCTTCCGCTCTTGGGCAGCGGAGAGACTACACCTCCCGGCGGCCCTTGCGCGGCCAGCGCTTGTCTTGTCTATTTTGTTTTTTCTTTTTCCCCGCTTCCGAACGCGGCTGTATTGCTGTTGCCTGGGCGACGCCCCGCCTCCGCATTCCAATGTGCGGCGGCGAAGCCGGGCGCCGGGCGAGGATGGTGGGTCTGCGCGCGCGCGTGCGACTGGAGAGGGGGGACGTTTGCAAGGCGGGCGGCGGACGGGGAGGCCAGGGGCAGGTGGGAAAGGTGAGGAAAAGCTCCGCTGCAGATTGCACTCCTGCTTCCATCATCCCCAGCCACGGCCAAGGGAGGAGGGCGCGCTCCCCAGGACCAGCGGTCTGGATTTGAGTGGGGGGGCGCGCCTCTCTGCGCGGAGCCCCCCCGGATCCCGAAGCAGCCCTGGAGCTGCACTCGTGCAAGGTCGCTCCTGTTTTGCACGCTTCCCCGTGTGCGCCAGGGGCCCTGGTCCCTCGCAAGGCAAAGAGCGCTTGTTGCCACCCCTCTGCGCCCGATCCAGTGGGGATGCGCGCGATGCGAGCACAAGGGTCAGAGCAGCGCAGCCTGGGCTTCCCAAAGCGCTACCCTCTGGAAGAGCTGGACAACGACTCCCAATATCCACAGCTGATTTGGGGGACATCCCATACCAGGCTTGGGCTCCAACATCCTGTTGCTCTTGGGTGGGTGGGAGCCCTCCAAAGACCCCCTCCTGGTTGTGAAAGGGGCGCCGTGAATGCCAGGTGGGCAGGCCTTGCTCTGGGCCGGCAGCAGTTCTGCATCCATGACGATGATGATGATGGTGGTGGTGAATTAAGAGCTTTATAAACTGTCCCACGTCCATCGACCTCACAAAACCCCCAAAGTTCATTGAACTTGGCCCAAGTCCCTTGAATTCCCCCTCCATCAGCCAGCCCTTTAGGGCAACAGAATAACGGAGGTGGAAGGGACCTTGGAGGTCTTGTAGTCCAACCCCCTGCTCAATCAGGAAACCCCAAACCCTTTCAGGCAAGAGGTTGTCCAATCTCTTCATGAGTCGGGCTGTTCCATAGCCTAATAGCTCTCACAATCTAAAGATTCTTCCTTGGATTTAGAATGGATCTTTCTCATTGCAAAAGTTCCACTCACTGGTTCTCATCTTAGCTTTAGTTGTTAGGGGGAGTAGAATCCTCCCACTGTCCCCTCCCTTCGGGCATTTGGCGGTTTCTCTCCCCTTGGTTGGCAAATGGAGATGGAAGAGGGGAGAGAGAGCCTTCTGCAGAAGGCAGCCTGCCCAGAATCCGTCAGCAGGGCCAGGAGAAGTTGTAGGAACTCACCTGCGTTATGGAGTCCAGTTTGGGACTGCAGCGTAGCTCTTGTACTTCCTGGTGTTAATTCTGTAGGGTCCCTGGTCCTCTCTAAGCTGCTCTCTTGCAAACATTTCATTTCTCAACTGAGCGACATCCACAATGCCAGAAGTGGGGGGGAGGAGGAGGTGGTGGATAACTGTGGGGTCCTTGGTGCTCTCCAGATTTGAAGTTTTCTTGCAGACGTCTCATGACCCAACTAGGGAACATCAGCAGTGCTGAAAGGGAGGGGGGTTTGCAAGAGAAGAAGAAGAAAGGAGGAGGAGGAGGGCTGTGGGATCCCTGGTGCTCTCCAAATTTGGTGGTTTTCTTGCAGACGTTTCATGACCCAACTAGGGAACATCATCAGTGCTGGAGGAGGAGGAGGACTGTGGGATCCTTGGTGCTCTTTGGGCTTGGTTTTCTTGCAAAAGGGCCCATCTAGGTAACTATCTATCGCCACTTATTTGCAGCCTATACCCAGATAAGCAGGGATTAGCACCAGACAAACAACAAAGCAGAAAATAGTACCGTAATGAAGGAAGGTCCAAGGAGAAAAATCACAATCCCACCAACACTGACAGGGCAAGTTCAAATCCCACACTCCCTCACACTGATGATGATACCTAGTTGGGTCATAAAACATCTGCAAGAAAACCACTAAACTCAGAGAGTACCGAGGACGACCTCCTCCTCCTCCTCCTCCTCCTCTTCCTCCTCCTCCTCCTCCTCCTCCTCTCTTCAGACCCCATTTCCTTCCACCACTGATTATGTTACACCTAGCTGGACCATGAACCGTCTCCATGAAGCAAACAGCCAAGCTCAGAGAGCAGCAAAGACCCCACAGTTCGAATCCCTGAGCTGCAAGTATTTTCCTTTGTCTGTTAATTCTGTTTTTCCATTTCTTCTCCAGGCAAGCTCCGCTCTTTCCTTTCCCAGGTGGGTAAATTTCTTCTCCCAGCCTCACCAGGGATTTGCAGAGCTGCAAGAAGCGCCCGTGAATTATTCCAATCTCTGCTCTGTGCCTCCCATCTCCCTCTCTTGCCAATATTGCCCGAGGGCATCTCTTTCCTGGCGTAGAATCTGTGCCGGCTGTGGGCAAGAGCAAGGATCAGGCCTAGGCAAGCAGGGGGAGCACTGGCCTCCCAAAATAAGATAGCAGTTTCAGCTGAACAAAGGAGAGGGCTGGGGGCCACCTGGAGAATACCATGATTCGCATTCAGATCTCCTGCTCAATGCAACTGTCCTTGTGTGCTTTGAGGGATGAGACACCCCAATGGCATTGTACCATAAAGAAAGGGGTCTCCCCTGCTCCCCACTCCCCCCAAATCTGGCTGCAAAAGCAAGTGGCTGAACTTTTGCAGCCCCCATTGGTAAGTGGGGCTAGTGGGGTGCAGAAGGACAGCTTGAAGCCACCTGGGATGGGATGACCGGGAGCCTTCAAAGCAGGGCCTTTCAAACTGGACCATTTTAAGCCACGTGGACTTCAACTCCCAGGATTCCCCAGCGAAAAGGTGGGTGTGGCTGAGCGACAATCGCCATTTCTGACCTTCCGACAAGCGAAGTCCATGGGGGAAGCTGGATCCGCTTAGTGACCACAGCAGAAAAGTCATGAAATGGAGCATGACTCACTTACTGTCTTAGCACCCAAACTTCTGGTCCCAATTCTGGTTGTAGGTTGGCGACTCCCTGTATCTTCGAGGCTGAAAGAATTCTAACAACCATTTCCACCTCCTCCCCTTCCTTCCTTCCTTCCTTCCCCAACTCCTTCCTTTCGTCTTCCTGTCTTCCTCCCCTCTCCTTCCTCTCTCTTTCATTCCCTCCTCTTCCTTTCTTCCAACGTTTCCTCATCTTTTTTCCTTTCCTCCCTCACTCTTTCCTTCCATAATCCTTTCCTTCTTGTTTTTTCCCCTTCCTTTCTTCCATTCTCCCTCCCTTCACCTCCTCCTCCCTTCCTCCTCCTTCCCTAATCCTTCTTGTCTTTTTTCCTTCCTTTCTTCCATCCTCCCTTCCTCCCCTCCTCCCTCTCTTCCTCCCTGCTCCCTCCCTCCTCCTTCCCTAATCCTTTCTTTGTCTTTCCTTCCTTCCTTCCTTCCTTCCTTCCTTCCTTCCTTCCTTCCTTCCTTCCTTCCTTCCTTCCTTCCTTCCTTCCTTCCTTCCTTCCTTCCTCCAAGATTCCAGGCCACACCTCTTGAGACCTGCCTGGGATCTGGTCCAGTCTTTTTTATGGATTTATCACTTAAGTGCCCTAAATTGATGTCACCAGTCGGGCACAGGAGTTCCAGGGCTGGCACTGCTCAGCTTTGATGCTGCTGCCGTTGGCTCCACACGGCAAACCTTCTTGGCACAACCCCTGGGTTACGCCCACCCCACACAAAGCAGCTGGCTCTGGTTTTTGAGGATTACCATGTCACACACTGACATCCTGTGGCTTGCTTTGGGCCTCCATGGTGATTTGTGAACCATGGTTTATAGCAGAGTTCTCGAAACTTGGCCACTTGTGGACTTCAACTCCCAAAATTCCACGCATCTTAAAGTGGCCAAGTTTGGGGACCCCTGCTTTACAGAGTCACTCTGGAACAGAGCTGTCCAGAGCACGTGGTCAGAAAAGTCAAAGTGGCCACAGCAGGTTTGACGCAATGCCCACTTTTGCCTCGAAGGCCTCATTGCCACCCTCCTGCCACTTTTGTGGCCAGCAGCCCCATCCCTTCCCTGGAGTGTGGCCATTCTCTCCCTCCCTCCGGCCACAATCCCCCTCCCCCAAAGTAGAAGGTGTGGACAGAGGTCCGGGGTCCCGGAGCAGCCAGCCCAGCAGCCTCCCTGGCTCGGCCGTGTGCGAATCTCTGGGCGTGTGCCGTTGTGTTTCGCCAGCACAGCTGGGAAGACGTGCGTGTCCTGGAATTACACCAAGGCCTCCCTCCAGGCGCCGCCGCTGGACTTCTCCTTCCGAGGCATCAGCTTCATGCAAGGTACGACCGAATCCCCCGGCCTGGCAGTTTTTATTCCTGGGTTTTGATATTGGATATTAGAAGAGGCCCCCGATGCTGCGGACAGGGGCACCACTTTTAAAGGACAACCATGTGCCACTGCTGCGACTCAAACTCTGGGCCACTAGAGCCTGCTTGGTCTAGTGGTTGAGGTAGGCTAGAAACCAGGAGACAGGGAGTTCTAGTCCCGCCTTAGCTGGGAAAGACAACTGGGTGAATTTGAGCCAATCGCCAGGAAGTGGTGAATTCTAGTCCCGCCTTAGCCATTAAAGATAACTGGGTGAGTTTGGGCCAATCACTAGGAGAAGGAGAGTTCTAGTCCTACCTTAGGCATGAAAGTCAATTGGGTAACTTTGGGCCAATCACCAGGAGACGGCGAGTTCTAGTCCCGCCTTAGCTGGGAAAGACAGCTGGGTGACTTTGGGCCAATTGCCAGAAGGTGGTGAGTTCTAGTCCCGCCTTAGCCATTAAAGGTAGCTGGGTGAGTTTGGGCCAGTCCCTCCCTTTCTTGGCCCACCTCTCAGGGTGGTTGTTATGGGGAAAATAGGAGGAGGAAGATATGTTGGAGATGTTTGCTGCCTTGAGTTGTTTGTAAAAATAATAAAGGTGAGATATAAACAAAAATAAAATTTCCGTTGCTGCTTTGCCAAAAGGGAAGATCCTTCTTCTGTTTCTCTCTCAAAACGAGCGATAAAACGAACCCAAAAGTCCCCCCTCCCCCATCCAAAAGGCACTTGGACTTCCTTGTTTTTCTCTTTGAAAACGTTTCGCTTTTCATCCCAAAAGCTTCAGAACTTCCCCAGAACTGAAGAAGCTTGGATGAGAAATGAAACATTTAAAAAACCAAGGAAGTCCAGTTGCCTTTTTTTAAAAGCACCTTTGGGATCAACCGTGACCCGGATGGCTGAGAATCTCCTAGCAGCTTCCCGACAGAGGGAAGTGCACTCTGCGCATGCTCCAGAGCTGTGGGTCCTGTGGCACCTGCTGCCAGTTGGTGCCCAGTTGCTCCTGGCACAGCAGATGCCCTCCCTCTGCCCTCTTTGCTGCCCTTCCAGACCTGCTGACCGAGGAGCCCCGTCCCGGGCTTAGGCCCATCCGGCGCTTGGAGGGGGGCCGCCTGCTGACCCAGGCCGTCCGGCTGAACAACAACACCCTCAACGACCTGACCGATTTCCCAAACATCATGGAGAAGCTGCTGGAGTATCCCCTGGACATCTACTGGATCGACCTCTCCTTCAATGACCTGCCCAACATCGATCCCGTACGCAAATTCCCCTTTTAAAACTCATGCCTGTGTATATTAACTAATATACAATAGGAATCAGAATAGAGCTGAAAGGGATCTTGGAGGTGTTAGCTGGATGCAGCCGACTCTGACACACCATTCATTTCCCCCTTGACTCTGGTCTTCCTCCACCCCCTGGATGTATATTCTCCAATGGGACACATCCATAGCCAAGAGTCATCCATCAGGCTCTCCGTTAATCATCTTGCGCACCAACAGCTATGGCTGCCTAGCAATTATCTGAAGCATTTAATGAATGCACTACTTTCCCTCCTTCCCTTCTGCTGGCAACTAAAAAGACCAAAGGAGTGTCTTTTTAGTTGACATTCTCACTGAACATAAACTTTGGTCTCGGTTGTGGTTGTAAGACGAGGACCACCTGTATTCCGTTCAATTAAACATTGCTGGGTTCCTCCACAAAGCACAGAGGCATTAACCCACCCCAGAGGAGATGAGGGGGCAGAGAGAGACCAGATGCCCGGTTTATGACCGTCGTAAATACCACCCTTAATAGCCAAGGGGAAGGAATGGGCTGGGCAGCTGACCTGAAAGGCGTAACCGGAGCCCTTCACAGGTGCTCAGAAAAGCCAAGGAAGAACAACCAAGCCATAAAACTAAAAGTAGAGTCAACTCTCGCCCACCCCCCACATTATTCTTGCCCTTCTTCCCCAGGTGCTGACCACCTTCTACAACCTCCGGAACCTGAACCTTCATGGCAACAGCATCCAGCAGCTCTCAGAAGTGGACAAGTTGGCCGTGTTGCCTCACCTGCGCAACCTGACCCTGCACGGAAACCCCATCGAAGAGGAGAAGGGCTACAGGTAACCGCTGGAACTTTGCTCCAGGCTAAAACAGGCGAAGAACCATTGCAAGCAGAGGTGGATCTTCAGCCGGTTCTGACCAGTTCTGGAGAACTGATTAGTGGAAATTTTGAGTAGTTCGGAGAACCGGCCAATGCCACCTGTGCTGGTTAGACAGTGTGATGACCCAAAGGGGCGTGGCACAAAAGCAACAAAGCCACAAAAGTAGGTAAAGTCCCTTTAAGGCCTCCAACTTGGCCCCCAATGTCCAGTCATCATCGGCTGGAGGAAAAACTCTCCCAAGAACAGTCTTTAAAGGGAAGAAATTCTGTCCGACCCCAAAGTACATCTAAATTATAAATAAAAACCAACAAAAACCACAGCTGCAGCAATGAACGAGACAGGGCAGGATAAGGAATTGCAGACTTCCAAAAGTTAACGAAACACACACAGTTGGGAGGGCACCGGAACCCAGATAAGACAAACAAAGATAATTCATGCTTTGCTTCCAGCAAGGTGCTGTGCGCAAACGCCCTTTTAAAATCCTGTTTTCCCAGCTGCAGCTAATGAAGGGAATCAGGGCCCTTTTCTCCCCCGTAAGCCACGTTGCTCCCTTCTCCATTCCTCCCTGCGTGCCCTAGGATGAAGAGTGGGTAGGCCCGGGTCTTCCTCTGAATGCCCAGCCAGACTGTGTCCTTCCCCAGTTTCCTCCCCAGGCACCAGAGCCCCCTCCCTGTCAGCTGTTCCACCTCCCCCTCGGAATCAGATTCCAACAGGGGCATAACAGACAGTTTAAGAATGAGAGCTGCCCCCGTAAGGGAATGCTTCATGGAAGATGTAGTTCATGTCATGTGGTCACATCTGTAATCCTGATTGGTCACTGACTTGATCTCTGGTTGGGCTGGGGGAGTTTTGGGGCATTCTTACCTGGACCTCCCATGCTGTGGGTTGAAGATAACCATCTTTTCACACTATCGAGGCAAAGATTGGACGTTAGGTGAATCTCAGCATAATTGTGAGTTATATTTTGAGGATGCCTAATACAATCCAATAAAGGAACTTTGCATGGAAGCCTTTGTAAGTGTTGGGCTGCTTGTCCCGTGCTATCCCAGAAGCGTGGGACTTGAAAGTGAAAAGATGGGTTTTCTGATTTCCTCTTAAATCAGTGAAAAGAAGCATGATTCTGACTTCCTCTTAACCAAGAATAAAGCTGAATGAAGAAACCACCTCTGGCTGGAGATTTTGCAGTCTCCTTCCCCTGCCACGCCCACCAAGCCAGGCCTACAGAGACAGACAGACAGACAGATTTTACTGGTAGTAAAATAAATTGAATCCCACCATTGGTTGCAAGGACTAGGAATGTCCCCGTCTCACTTAAGAGGAGGAGTAAGGGAGACACGATGGAGCGGTCTTCCAATATTCGAGGATGCTCCATCCCTGGAGGTTTTTAAGAAGAGACTCATGGTCTTGAAAGGTTATGTAGGGTCTCCTGCTTGAGCAGCGGGGGTTGGACTAGAAGACCTCTGAGGTCCCTTCCCACCCTGTTATTCTGGACTTGGAGCGGCTATTCTCCAGAAACTTTGCATTAAAACACCTAAATTCCATTCTGGAATCTGCCTAGTGAGAAGCACGTCCCCCACTCTTCCTGTCCCCAAGCGGTTGATTTCAATGGATTGATATACCTCCCTCACTGGGAGTCTTCCCAGAACTGAACTCAGTGCTTCCTTTTGGGTTGGATCGACTCCAGTCCCCAATACCAAAAGGACAAGTTGTTTCCCCCGTGGAATCCTTCAGAACCATCTTCCTTGGAGGATTTCCTGATCTGCTTCGGGTTTTTTGCAACCCGATTTTGCAAGACAAGAACACCACTTCAAATTGGTGGCACCGTTTTTAGTAAATTTGGACAAATCATTGCCCTTCTTGGCTGGGTATGCAGACAGCATGGCCTTTCTTCCTGAGTCATGGAAAGAAACCACTCAAATTTCACAAGATTTACAAGAACACAAGGTTACACAATGCCCTACAGAGAGACTGTGATTGGAGCAAGGACTCATCATGTAAATTGCAACTTCTACTACTACCTCTGATTGACACAGGGAAAATTAATACCTAAACAGCTCAGAAGAACCTGAATTATTCTCTTGTTCAGATATCTCAAACCTTGGCAACTTTATAACTGGACTTCAACTCGTGCTGGCTGAGGAATTCTGGGAGTTGAAGTCCACAAGTTGTAATGTTGCCAAGGTTGGAGATACCTGCCCTAGTTCAATTATCTATTGGTCCTCCTGCCCTACCCACTGTCTTCTTCCATCCTTGGTCTCCAAGGTCCATCAACTCTTATGGAATGAGCTGGTTCCAGGCCATGCAGGAGGTCCAACTTGGTGGGCCAGCTTCTTCAACTTCTTCTCTGCTCTTCTTGCACCTCTGCCAACCCATGAGAGAAACTGATCTTTCATCTGTTTTGTGATGAGGAGGAGGAGGAGGAGGAGGAGACACACCTCTTGGCTTGCACCCTCAGGTAGATTGGAAGGATTCCTTGAGACAAAAGCAACAGATTTGGAAGGGATGTTGAAGGTCTTCTACTACCATTCCAGACAGGTGGCTGTCAAGTCTCTTTTTAGAAACGTTCAGCCATGAAGCACCTGCAACTTCTGGAGGCAAATCCATCCATCCCTCTCTCTCTTCATCCATCCATCCCTCTCTTCATCCATCCCTCTCACCCATCTTTCCATCCATCCATCCCTCTCTTCATCCATTCATCCCTCACCCATCCATCTCTCCATCCATCCCTATCCATGCATCCCTCCTTCCCTCGCTTCTTCCATCCATCCATCTCACCCATCCATCTCTCCATCCACCCATCCCTCTCTTCATCTATCCATCCTTCTCACCCATCCATCCCTCCTTCCCTCTCTTCTTCCATCCATCCACCTCTGTTCGTCCATCCATCCATCCCTCTCACCCATTGTTCCATCCATCCATCCCTCTCTTCATCCATTCATCCCTCTCTCACCCATCCCTCTCTCTATCCATCCCTCTCCATCCATTCATCCATCCCTCTCTCCATCCATAGAGATCTTCTGGTCCAGCCCTGCCCAAGATTATCCCCATATGGTCCATCCTAGAACATAGAATAGCACAGTTGGAAGGGACCTTGGAGGTCTTCTAGTCCACCCCCTTGCTCAAGCAGGAGGCCTTACACCATTCTAGACAAGTGGCTGCCCAGTCTCTTCTTAGAAACCTCCCAGGATGCAGCAGCCACAGCCTCTAGAGGCCAGTAGTTCCACTGGTTGATTGTTCTGTCAACTGAGCTGGATCCCACCTGGAAAAGAGACCTCCAAGGGATGCCTCCCATGTAAATGCAGCCTCTGAGACTGGGCTACAACCTTTAGGAATGCTCACAAGGTTTGGGGGCAGCTACCCTAGCAACCAACCAATCAGAATGGAGCAGGAAGGGACCTTGGAGGTCTTCTAGTCCAACTCCCGCTCAAGCAGACCCCTCCCACACAGCCTTTCAGACAAGTGGCTGTCCAGCCTCTTCTTAGGACAGGTAGTCCTCAACTTATGACCACCATTGAGCCCAACGTTTCTGTCACTTAAGTGAGACCGTTGTTCATTTTGCTGCCATTTTACGACCTTTCTTGCTCCCATTCGTTCAGGGAACCGTTGCCATTGTTAAACGAGTTAACATGGTTAAGTGAATCTGGCTTGCTGGTCAGGTGGTTGCAAAAGGGGACCCTGCAACCATCATAAATATGAAGCGCTTTGCCACGCACCCAGTTTGATCGGGGGACACGGGAGGGATGATGCAACGGTGGTGTGCAAAATGGCCCCATCATGCCCTTGTTGGGGTCGGATTGCAAGGGGCAAATTGAGCAGCTGACAGGGAGTGGGAGTGGGGCTCTGGTGGGTGTGGAGGAAATGGAAGAAGGGCACCGTCTGGCTGGGCAGTCAGAGGAAGACCCAGGCCCGTCTCCTCTTCATCCTAGGGGCACACAAGGAGGAACGGAGAAGGGAGCAACGTGGCTTACGGGGGAGGAAAGGGCCCTGATCCCTTTCATTAGCTGCAGCTGGGAGAACAGGATATAAGTGGGCCGTTTGCACACATCTCCTTGCTAGAAGCGAAGCGGGCATTATCTTTGTGGAGGCTTATCTGGGTTTTGGCATCCTCCCAACTGTGGTTGCTGCGTTATCTTGTGAAAGTCTGCAATTTATCATGCTGGCCTGCTGTGTTAATGGTTTCAGTGTGGTTTGTATTGGCTTTTTAAATTTCTAATTATTTTTACTTTGGGTTCGGACTGCATTTATCCTTTCATAGACTGTTTTTGGAAGAGTTTGATCATCAGCCGAGGATAATTGAACATTGGGGCCCAAGTTGGAGGCATTAAAGCGAATTTATTCTACTTTGGTGACTTGGTTATTTTTGTGTCACGCCCCTTTGGGTCATCACAGGCCCTAAGTCACTTTTTTCAGTGCTGCTAACTTCCAGTCACTAAATGAGCCGTTGCAAGTTGAGGACTACCTGCATGAGGTGTTCATCCCTTTTCCCCTCCCCGCCTTCTGCAGCCTCCCATGGGCAGCGTGGCTTCCAGCCCTTCAAGGGGAGGGGAGGGAGAAGGGTCCTGCCCAGGGAGCGAGAGTCATGACCGCCTCCCTTCCTTCTACCTAGGAGTTACATCCTGTCCACCTTGCCCCAGCTGAAGAACTTGGACTTCAGCGGCGTCACCAAACTGGACCGCAGCACCGCAGCCGTCTGGAGGCGCATGAACATCAAGCCCAAGGTCATCCGGAAGAAACGGGAACGCTACTGAGGGGACAGCCGCCTTCCTGGGGAATAAAACTTTAGAGCAGCTTCACCTGGTGAATTGCGGGGAGGGGGGGCCAATGAGAGCCAGCGGTGCACAGACATGGGGGGGACTTGCGACCCGATACACCTGGAGATGCAAAAGGAAACCTTCTCAGTTCCAAATGGGTGGGTTTGTTTTTTTTTTAAGTCAGTTGCGAACTAAGAGTGGGAAATGTTTCCTAGGCCACAGAATAACAGAGTTCGAAGGGACATCCTGGAGGCCATCTAGCCCAACCCCCCCTCCCCGCCCAAGCAAGAGTCTTTTATCATTTCAGGCAAATGGCTGTCGAAATCTCTCCTTAAAAACCCACAGCTTTTGCCGTTCCACTGGTTGTTGGCTCTCATGGTTAGAACGTTTCTCCTTAGTTGTATCTTAGATATAACATGGCGCTTTTTTTCGTAACTGGTCAAGGATAAAGTAGGCAAAGACACCAATGGGAGGGAATTTTTGTAGTTCAGGGTTGAAATGAGGAATCCTGGGTGCTCTCTGAACTTGGTAGTTTTCTTGTAGGTATTTCATGACCCAACTAGGGAACATCATCAGGAGGAAGGAGGGTTGGAGGAGGAAGACCATGAGGGTCCTTGATGCTCTCTGAGCTGGGTGGTTTTCTAGCAGATGTTTCATGACCCAGCTAAGGAACATCTTCAGTGCTAAGGGGAGGACCAGCAAGCTAGAAGCTCAGAGAGCACCAAGGACCCACAAAACACACCCCATGCTGCTGTGTCCTCTGGGTCCAGTGCTATAGAATAGGAAAACAAACTGCAATGCCCCCTCCCTTCTTCCAAAACCTCCCATTAGAGATGTTCAACTCCCCACTTGAGTGGGACATGGGCTCAGGCTGGATGGCCTCAAGGCACCCTCCCGTGTCTGTTGATTCGGCCCACTGCCCCCCAGCTTGCTTGTCATGGGGCCCAGGCAGAAAATGCAGCCCACCCTCTTCCTTCCCGGCCAAAACCCCAAAGACTCTCCTGGAGAGGAGCTCTGCCTGCAACTTCACCTGCACGTTGCACCTGGAGGCGCAGGTCGGCGGTCCTCAACTTCTTCTTCGCCACGGGCACCCTTTGAACACCTTTTGTAGCCAGGGGCCCCCAAGGCTGGAATGGAGATTTAAAGCCCACAAGCCTTAAAAGTTGCCAAGTCTGGGGAGCCCTGCTTCGAAGCATAGCGTTCCTTCAAGCCTTGGTGGGTCCCTGGAGAACCCCCTGGGTATTCTTCCTGCCTCTTTTGGAGAATAAATTTGCTCTCTCGTATTTTGGGGCGGCCCCTCAAATATTGGAAGATGCTGTCGTGTCACCCCTGATGCTTCTCTTGGCTAGAGGTTCCCGGCAATTGTTGGAGCCTCCTGGGCCTTCAGTCCCCTCCATGGCCCTTCCTTGCACCCTTCCCAGAGTCTCAACCAGTGGTTTTGTGTCGTGGAGAGCGAACCTTTTCCAAGGGAGGCTCTTCGCCCATAAAAGGACAAGAACGGCCCTTCCATCCTTCCCCCTCCAGTCAAATAAAGAGCCAGCCTTTGCTCGCATGAATATATTTATACTTTTCTTAACCTACTTTAGCAAAACCAAAAGGAGGAGAGAAAAAAAAATTAAAACAACAGCCCAGCGAGGTAAAACAGGGGAGGGGGGGGGTACAGACCAGGGAGGGTGCTAGGACCGAAAGGCTTCACTTCCATGGTTGGGTTGCTTTTCCTGCCCCCCTGCCTTAAAAAGCTCCAATTCACCAGTGCTGCTTCCCCATCTAAAACATCCAAAGGCCGGGGGGGGGTGGGGGGGTGGAAGGAAGCAGCTCAGCCAGGAGGGGGGGAAGACAGCAGCCCCCCCGCCCCCTGGCTCGCTTGTCCCCCTCCCTCCCCTCCCGCACAAAGTCCACATCCCGGAGCCACAACCACAAAGGCAAATGCCCTCGGCCTCCGACCGGGCACCGCCTGGCCCAGCTGGGGAGAAGGAGGAGGAGGGTGCCAGGTGATGGGTCTCGCCAGCTTTCGGCTGTCCACGCGTTAAGTGTCCCTGTGGCCAGGTGACAGGTCCAGTGTCTCTTCTTGTGCACGAGGCCCACTGCGCTGTCGAGCCAGTGGAGGGGAGGAGAGAAATTAAACGTGGAGGAGGAATAACCCAAACCCGGGCGAGCGGATGGGCATCAGGGGATCCCAAACTGCACCACCAGTTCTTCTTTTGCGTCCACGCGGATCTGGGAGAGGGCACTGTAGGCATAGGCAGCTATCCTCGAGACCTGGAGGAAGGGGGCACAGGCAAGAGGTGAGGGGAAGGGGTGGGTGGGTGGAAGAAGCTTCTGCCCCTCCCTCCCTCCCCAGCTGCGGAGGAGAGGCTTCTGCCAGGAGGTTGGCACTCCTGCGGGGTCTCTGGTGCTCTTGGCTGCTTTCTTACGGACGTTTCATGACTAAGCTAGGGAACATTGTCAGTCTGGAAGGGTGTGGGGGGGGATTGCTCTCTGCTTAGGTACAGTAGCTGGCCCTGTCACTGCCACCCCAATCAGGGAACTACCAATTCAGATAATTCAACAGTGAACAACCCCCTAAGTGCCCTGGTGGCCCAGGGGTTGGAGTGCAGCATTGCAGGCTAACTCTGCCCAGAGTCATAGTTCGATTCTCACCAGGCTCCAGGTTGACTCAGCCTTCCCGCCTTCCGAGGTGGGTAAAATGAGGAGCCAGATGGTTTGGGGGAGGGGGGGGAACAGGCTGTGTGGCTGTGGCTGTGTACGCAAGCGGTGTGTACGTCTAAGCACTATTGCTACCGCTAATCACAGCACTAAGAATGGTGCCATGAGACAGGCCAGGTGATTTGGGGCCAATCTCCAGGCAACACTGAGTTCTAGTCCTGCCTTAAGAGTCCAGCTGGGTGACCTTGGGCCAATCCCCAAGGGATGGAGAATTCTAGTCCCATCTCAGGTAATGCCTAATAAAAGGTAGGTGGGAGACTTTGGGACCAATCCTCCCCTCTCAGCACAGCCCAGCTCACAGGCTGAGAAAATAAAGAGGAGAAAGGAATGGTACGTATGATCACCACCTTCAGCGACTTTTAAAATAAAAGTGGATCAATAGAAAAACCTTACGTACACATAACATATAAAATGCAGGGGATAATGGTTCTAAGGGATGGAGCTAGCCAGCTCCTGCAGCCGAAAGTCCCAAGAGCCCAGGGGAGCAGAGGGGGGCTAGGGTGCCTTGCCAGGCTGGCTGGGGCACATGGGGGCTGTTGCCTGCCCCTGCTTCCAAGAGGGGGAGACCCACAGCCGAGCCACCTACCTGTTGCAGGTCTGCGAAGGGCACGGGGTCGCTGGCCAGTACCTGGTGAGGCTGGTTGGTCAGCGAGGGCAGCAGAGGGAGCTTCTTCCAGTGCGTCAGGCTGCTGCTCAGCACGGCCAGCCGGGTGCTGGGGAGGGGGGGGGAAGAAGGGGGGCAGAGAGGGATGGAGTGAGCCAGAGCGGGGGGACCCGGGGGCAGCCCCAGAGGCCCCCAGGAGGCGCACGAGGCTCCACTTGCGACCAGGGGCCACTGAACCGCTCCAGGTGTGGCTGGGCTGCAGCTCCTTCCACAACACGGCCGGCACCCGTTTCATCTTAAGGACCGCCAGAAATTTCACTCCCCGGGACTGAACCCGCTGGGCAGCCGGTTTAAGTACAAGGTGGCCCTCGAGTTACGACCACCATTGAGCCCCGGATTTAGGTTGCTGAGCGAAACATTTGCTGAGTGAGTTGGTCCCATTTCACGACCCTTCTTTGCCACAGATGTTAAGTCAACCACCACAGTTAAGTTAGTCCCACGGTGGTTAAGGGAATCTGGCTGCCCCCTCCCAATGGATTTTTCCGGTCGCAAAGAAGGTCGTCATCACTGCAACAGTCCTAAGGCCATGCCAGTTGCCAAGCGTCCCAATTTTGATCACGTAACCGCAGGGGAGACTGCAATGGGAGGGTGAAAAAAATGGTCCCAAGTCACTTTTTTGGTGCCGTTGTAACTAAATGGACTGTGGTAAGTGGAGGACTACCTGTGGCCTGAAACCTACCTGTAGGTCCTAAGGCAGGGCTCCCCAAACTTGGCCACTTGAAGACTGGTGGACTTTAACTCCCAGAATTCTCCAGCCAGCTCTGCTTAGATGACCCTTCTGGTCTCTTCCAACTCTATCATTCCTGGCTGGCTGGGGAATTCTGGGAGTTGAAGTCCACCAGTCTTAAAGTGGCCATGTTTGGGGACCCCTGCCCTAAGGTAAGGTGTGGCTGAAAGAGGTTTTGCAAAAATGGGACCAGAAACTGAGTCTGATGCAGCAGCTCCCCCAAAGAAGGGGCTCTGACTCTCCAAGTCTGGGGGCTGAACACCCCCCACCCAGTCTCTGGAGGGTGGGCTGAATGAGGAAGGCTGCCCCCTCCCCGCCCTTCCCTCCACCTGTGATTGACAGGCTACAGCCACCTGGCCAGCTTGTCTGAAGGCTCTTGTCAGTGAACAGATCTACAGGTCGTCCTTGACTTAACCACCAGACGGCAGCAGCCGCTTCTGTTGCTAAGCAAGGCGGTTATTAAGTGAGTTGTGCCCAATTTTACCACTTTCTCCCACCCAGTTGCTAAGCGAATCATTGCAGATGTGTTAAGTGAAGCTGGCTTTACCCTCCTTGACTCTGAAGGTGGCTGAGAAGGAGCACAGCAGGCTGCAACCATTGTTAATACATGTCAGATAACAGATCATCAGAGTTGGAAGGGATCTTGTAGGTCATCTAGTCCAACCCCCCGCCCTAGCAGGAGACCCTACACCATTTCTGACAAATGGCAGTCCAGCCTCTTCTTGAAAGCCTCCAGGGATGAAGCTCCCAAAACTTCCGAAGGTAACTTCTGTTCCATGGGTTGATTGTTCTCACAGTCAGAAAGTTTCTCCTTATTTCCAGGTTGAATCTCTTCTGGGTCACTTTCCATCCGTTATTCCTTGTCTGGCCTTCAAAGGTGACTAGGAAAATAGCTTGACCCCCTTACTCCTCCTCTCTGGGGCAGCCCCTCAAATATTGGAAGATGCTCTCCTGTCTCCCCTGGTCCTTCTCTTCCCTAGACTAGCCAGGCCCAGTTCCTGCAACCGTTCTTCAGATGTTTTAGCCTCCAGTCCCCTCATCCTCCTGGTTGCTCTTCTCTGCACTTTTTTCTAGAGTCTCAACATTTTTTTTACAATGTGGTGACCAAAACTGGATGCAGGACTCTGGATGTGGCCTTACTAAGGCTTTATAGAGTGGTATTAGTACCTCTCTTAATCTCGATTGTTCATGCATCTTAGGATTGTGTTGGCTTTTTTGTCATGTGACAACAGGAAGGCTGTGATGGTCATAAGGGCGAGGACCAGTCATAAGTCACATTTTCAGCGGCACTGTGAGATGCACCTGGGTAGTGGCAAGCCGAGGGATCTCAAGGCCTGAGAGAACTTAAGCAGCCCCCACCCTTTCCCCCCAGCAGGGCCAATCTCCCCCCAACCACCACCACTGCCCAGGGCCGGCGTACCTGTACTGCCGCGCTCGGTCCATGTACTCGTGCTGCTCCATCTGCTGCTGATCTGCGGCTGAAACATCGATGATGTTGCTGCGAAAAGGCAGAAGCACCTAAGGGTTAGAGAAAGCCACGCTCCTCCTGCCTCACTCAGGATTGCACACACATACCACCCTGCAGCTGGGGGGAGGGGCGGTTCTGGAGCAGTCGGGCCTTGGCCCCAAGCCAAAACCACGACCAGGAGCAGGGCCAATACTCGGGGTTGGGTAAGGGCTACGTGGGGGCCTGGGTGGGCCAAGGGGGCGGTATCTTTCAAGGCTTCTTGGCACACTCAAGAGCCTCCAAAGCTGGCTCTGCCAACTGGCCTGGCCTGGGGGACATTCCACGGTGGGTGGAAGAAGATCACTTCCACTCTGGACTATTCCAGTTTTTAACTGAATTTCTGTTTATTTAACCTCTAATGCAGAGGTCCCCAAACTTGGCCACTTTAAGACTGGTGGACTTCAACTCCCAGAATTCTCCAGCCAGCTCTACTCTCTTCTTTTCTCCTCTCCATTCTCTCTTTCTCTCTTGACTCTTATCTCTCTCTCCTCTCTTCTCTCCTCTGTCTTCTTTCTCCTCTCCCTTTCTCCCCTTTCCTCTCTCCTCTCTTCTGTGTCTCTCTTCTGTTTCACTCTTCTCTCTCCCTTTTCTCTCTCCTCTCTTCTCTCTCTCCTCTCTCTCTCTCTTTTATCTCTTTCTTCTCTCTTTACTCTGTCATCTCCCTCTCTTTCCTCTTTACTTTCTCTCTTCTGTCTCCCTCTCTCCTCCCTCTTTCTTCTCTATGCTGGCTGGAGAATTCTGGGAGTTGAAGTCCAACAGTCTGAAAGTGGCCAAATTTGGGGAGCCCTGCTCTAATGCCTCTAGTTCTGTTTGTATAAGATTTGCAAGCCTCCCAGAGTCGCTTCGCAGTGCGATGGGAGTCAAGACAGATTTAATAAATGAAAACAAGAAAAATAGGGGATGAAGGAAAACCAGCATTCTGAGTATTATTTTGCCACTGACAAAAATCCCCATCAGTCAATTGCAAAAGGCAGCTTGTCATCCCGTGATGAAACCTGTAACGCCATCAAACCTCCACACCTGCCTCTCCCAGGTCCTTGGAAAGGGCTTGAGAGGTGGATAAAAAATACCCAGCCTGGTCCTCTGGCTGACTTTTCAATGAATGATAGTAACACAAAGGATGAAGGGAAAAGGACGTGTTCCCACAGGTACCCCTGGAAATTAACCCCGTTCACCTGGCCCCCCCAGAACAGGCAGCCTCCCCCCCACCCCAAGAGCTGCTTAATTTATCTAAGCCCACATCCTGGCTTATGGGGACATTCCTTTTAATATTTTTTCCCATGTTTTTATACCTGTACTTTTATTCTTGAGAAGCTGCCCAGAGTCACGTGTGATGGCATGTCCATGTAATGCATAAAAATCAAAGCCTAGCCCACCCCCAGGGACCCCTCACGCCCCAGGCCCAAGACTTACATGGCTGTCTTAGCCAGGATGGAGGAGAGCAGGGCCTGCTCGTCGGTCCGGGCTGAGGGCAGAGTGCAGCAGGATTCCATTCCATTCATGGCCTTGTTGGGTGGGCTGGAGGCTGGGGGCAGCAGGGGCTTGGACTCCTCCCCCTGCAAGTGAGGGAGCAAGGAGGAGGAAGTCAGTCTGGGGAGGAGCAAGTGGAGCCCGGCAGGAAGTCCCAAATCCCTCCTGGACTCGGTCAAAAAGGCAGAAGAGAATATTTGCAGCTCAAGGTTGAGGTGAGGGCTCCCTGCTACTCTCTGAGCTTGGCTGCTTTTCCTGCAGACGTTTCATGACCCAACTGGGGAACCTCATCAGGGTTAGAAGGGAGGAAGGTTTGCAAGCGAGGAGGATTCTGCGGCCCTGGGTGCTCTCTGAGCTTGGTGGTTTTCTGGCAGACGTTTCGTGACCCAACTAGGGAACATCATCAGTGCTAGGAGGGAGTGGGATTTGTGGAGAACAGGAGGAGCTGTGGGGTCCTTGGTACTCTCTGAGCTTGGTTCTCTTCTTGCAGACGTTTCATGACCCAACTAGGGAACGTCATCATAATCAATGCTAGAAGGGAGGAAGGTGTGCAAGAGAGGAGGGAGAGGGAGGAGGAAGACTGAGGGGTCCTTGATGCTCTCTGAGCTGCGTGGTTTTATGGCAGATGTTTCACGACTATCAGGGCTAGAAGGGAGGAAGAGGAGGAAGACTGGGGCCCTTGGTGCTCTCCGAGCTGGGTTGTTTTCCTGCAGACATTTCATGACCCAACTGGGGAACCGCATCAGGGCTAGAAGGGAGGGGGGAATTTGCTTCCTGCTTATCTATTAGTGCAAGGGTCTTCAAACTGGACAGCTTGAAGATGTGTGGACTTCAACTCCCAGAATTCCTGAGCTAACGTGACTGGAGGAGGAAGAATTCTGGGAGTTGAAGTCCACAAGCCTTAAAGCTGCCGAGTTTGAAGACCCCTGATCTATTCTATTTACTATCCATTCTATCTCTATCCATTCTATCTCTATCTATTCTATCTATCTATTGATCTATCCATCCATCCATCCACCTTCTGTCTGTCTCTCTGTTTGTCTGCCTGTCTTCCAAGAGTCTTCAAACTTGGCAAGTTCAAGACTTGTGGACTTCAACTCCCAGAATTCCCGAGCTAACATGACTGGAGGAGGAATTCTGGGAGTTGAAGTCCACAAGCCTTAAAGCTGCCAAATTTGATGACCCTTATATTATTCCCTGAATTGGAACTACCAATTCAGACAAACAAACCGTAAACAGCCTAAGGAAAAAAACCACCATGACCACTTCCACCCACACTGACAGGCCAAGCCACCCGTATATAAACAGAGAGCAAACCCCCCTCCTTTCTAGGCACTGATGAGATCACCTAGTTGGGTCATGAAACGTCTGCAGGAAACCCACCCAGCTCGGAGAGCGCCAGGGACCCCACAGGCCTTTCCCTCTTCCTCCTCCTCCTTCTCCTCCTCTCCACAAGCCCCACTTCCCTTCTAGCACTGATGACGTTACACAGTTGGGTCATGAAACGTCTGCAGGAAACCCACCCAGCTGGGAGAGTGCCAAGGGCAGCCAAGAGACAGACGTCTCTTCTCCCTTTCTGAGTCATCGTCCTGCCTGCCTGCCTGCCTCCCTCTGCCAACTTCCCTTTTAGGGGGACGGAACCATCTTTCCCACCGGCCAAGGGAAAAGCCTCCAGGCTGCTGTTCACGTGGCCACCAAGGAGCCCCTTGGCCAGACAAGGAGTCTGTGGCTGCCACTGGCACCCTTGCCCACGCTGTTCTTTCCGTTATTCGCCACTGGGACACTCTGCCGTCCCTGGAACTCTCCGGTGTTTCCACACGCAGCGGAGGCAGCTCTGCTCCAGAGCGCTGGTCTTCTTGGCTTTGGGACTTTCCTCGGCCTTTCGCTCACCACCAACAGGTTCGCCTCGACTTGCGACCACCATTTCCGTTGCCAAGACCGTTAAGTGAGTTTCCCCCCCATCTGACGATCTTTCTTGCCACTGTTGTTAAGTGAATCACTGCAGTTGGTAAGTTGAATCTGGCTTCCGTTTGTCAGGAGGTTGCAAAAGGGGACCTCAGCACACTGTGACCGTCGTAAATGTGGATCAGTTGCTGAGCGTCTGAACTTCAATCAAGCGACCTCCTTTATCCTACTAGGCGACCACACAGAATTTGGATCACGTTTTGTGGCCTTCTGACTATTAAGCCAGACTATTTAACAACCATGTTACAAACTTGATACCTGCCGGGATTCACTTAACAACAGTGGCAAGAAAGGTTGTGAAATGGGACAAAAAACCCATTTATTTATTTTTTAAAAAATGTATTGGCTGCCCATCTTTTTAACTCCGGGCGGCTTCACACCTCCAACTGAAGGCAGTCGTGTTTGAGGTGGTGACTAAAGGCCCCAGGTTGGGAACTGGAAGAGTGGCCTTTCTGGCCCTCCCATGGGCAAGGAAGCCGGCTGGGTGGCTTTGGGGCAGCCCTTCCCCTCTCTCCCTAGCAAGGAGGGGGAGGAGGAGAAGAAGAAAGAGGAGGAGGAGGAAGAGGAGGAGGAAGGAGAAAGAGGAGGAGGAGAAAGAGGAGGAGGAGGAGGAGGAGGAAAAGGAGGAGGAAGAAGAGGAGGAAGGAGGAGGAGGAAGAGGAGGAAGCAGAGGAGGAGGAGGAGGAAGAGGAGGAGGGCAGGGCAAAATGAAGGACCCAGAAATCTTGCCAAGAAAACTGCAGGCACAACAAATAAATAGAAGAAAATGTTTGTAGCTCAGGGCTGAACTGTGGGGTCCTTGGTGCTCTCTGGTGTATTTCTCACACAGTTTGTGACCCAATTAGAGAACCTCATCAGTGCTACTAGTAGAAAAGAGTGGGGTTTGAGGAGAGGAGGTGTAGGAGGGCAACAGTGGGGTCCTCAGTGCTGTCTGGTTTTCTGGCAGACTTTTTCTGACCCAACTAGGTAACATCATCAGAGGTAATATGAAATATCCAGATAAGCAGGGGTTGACATTGGACAAACAATTTAACAGAAAGCAATATCCCAGTCAAGGAACCAGCAAGGAGAAAAACTGCACTTCCACCAACACTGGCAGGGCAAACAGTTTATATATAAACAAGAGAGCAAACCCTCCCTTTCTTTCCAGCACTGATGCTGTTCCCTAGTTGGGTCATGAAATGTCTCCAAGAAAACAGCACAACTCAGGGAGCGTCGAGGACCCCACAGTCCTCTTTTTCCTTCTCCTCTTCTCCTTTCCTTCTCTTTCCTTCCTCCTCCTCTTTGCAACTCCCCCTCTGCCTTCTAGCACTGATGATGTTCCCTAGTTGGGTTGTGAAATGTCTGCAAGAAAACTGCGAAGCTCAGAGAGCACCAATAACTCCACAATTCTCCTTCTCTTCTTCCTCTCCTCCTCTTTCCTTCCTCCTTCTCCCTGCAAACCCCTCTCTCTTCTAGCACAGATGATCTCCTCCTCTCCTCCTGGCAAACCCCACTTCCTTCTAACACTGATGATGTTCCCTAGTTGGGCCATGAAACATCTGCAAAGAAACCACCAAAGAGCACTGAGGACAGCACAGTTCTCCTCCTCTTCTTCTTCCTCCTCCTCCTCCCCTCCTTTCTCCTTCCATCCTCTTTCCTTCCTCCTCCCCGCAAAGCCCCCTCCCTTCTAGCACCAATGGTGTTCCCTAGTTGGGTCATGAAATATCTGCAAGAAAACAACCAAGCTCGGAGAGCACCAAGGACCGCACAATCTTCCTCCTCCTCCTCCTCTCTGCATGCCCCTCACCTTTCTAGCCCTGATGATGTTCTCTAGTTGGGTCGTGAAACGCCTGCAAGGAAAACAACGAAGCCCAGAGAGCCCCAGGGACCCGACAAAAGAATCCAGGCCTCCTTTTGCCCCAGAATCTCCTTCCTGCCCTCCGACCCCATAAGACCCCTAAGCGGGGAGATTCCCCACAGCCTCCCCACCTCCAGAGACCCTTTCCAGATTCCCCAAGGGCCCCCAGACCCAGAGAAAGCCCCCACAATAAGAGCAGGGGAGGGGGGAGAGGGAGGAGACCGGCCGGCCTTGCTTTGTGCTGCGGGGGCCGGAGGGAGTTTGTGGGAGAGTGGGGGGGGTCTTCTCTTCGCCTCCTCCCCTGCAGGCACCGCCTGCCTCGACCCCGCCTCCCTCCGGAACGCCCCCAGCCAGACCCCTTCGGCACGTGAGGGAGGCGGGGACCCCACTAGGCCGCGAAGCCCCCAGACCCGCCGGAGGGGACCCGGCCTCCTCCTCCTTGTCCACCCCCCGGGCGGGGCCGAGACCTGGTCGGAGGCTTCGTTCTCGCTGCTGTAGCAGCAGCCCATGGCGGCGGCGAAGGAGGGGGGCGAGGCCCGAGGGGGGAGGGGCGTCCGCGGCTCTCTCGAGGCTGCTGCTCCGGCCGAGGGGACGGGAGACCCTGGCGAGCCCCCCTCAGCTGGCGCCTCGCCTCCTTCCGGCTTCCGGTCACGCGACGGGGACTTCCGGGGACTGGGGTGGGGCGGCGGCACGAGACTGAGGGGGGAGGGGCTCCCGAGGAGCCACGTGACCCTCCCACGGGCCTCGCCGCGGCAAGGTTCCCCTCGCTCCGCCCGGCAGCCGATACTGCGCATGCGCCAGCTTCAAATTATCTGTCTCTGTCTCTGTACCTATATCTGCATCTGTATGATTACAAAAAGAGTTGGAAGGGACCTTGTAGGTCATCTAGTCCAACCCCCTGCCCAAGCAGGTGACAAGACTCTACACTATATCTGACAGATATCTATCTATCTATTGCCATCTAAATCTCTATCTTCTGTTTTCTCTCTAGATATATATTTATATCTACTATATCGATCTATGTATATCTATATTTATTTCTATCTCTATCGTCATCTCTCTAAATCTCTGCTTTCTTTCTAGATATTTATCTAATATATCTTTCCATCTATACATACATACATACATGCATATGTGTGTGTGTCTATAACTCACCTAACAACTGCGGCAAGAAATGTCATAAAATAGGGCGAAATTCACTGACGAAATGTCTTGCTTAGCAAATAGATACACCTGCTGCTAAGGCAGACATTTCTTCAGGGAATTTTGTCCTATTTTATGACATTTCTTGCCGCAGTCAAGTGAATCATTGCCTGTTGTTAAGTTAGTAACTTCGTTGTAAAGTGACTCTGGCTTCTCCATGGACTTTGCTTTTCAGAAGGTTACAAAAGCTGACCTCAGGGCGCTACGACCGTCATAAATAGGAGTCACTTGCCAAGCATCTTGGGACCGTGGGGGTGGGGGAGGGTGCTGTAATGGTCATAGGTGTGATAAAAAGATCACAAGTCACATTTTTTATGCCATTGTAACTTTGAACAGTCACTAAATGAACTGTTGTAAGTCGAGCGTTACCTGTACTGGACATGACTTTCAGGTGTGAGGGCTTGAACTCCCAGAAATTCCTGGCTGGCCACACTGTCCAAATTAGAAATATGTGGACTTCAACTCCCAGAATCCCCCAGTCAGCATGCTTTAAGATGGGTGGATTTCAACTCCCATCCTGGCCAGCCATATTGTTCAAATTAATGCCGGATGGGGAATTCTGGGAGTTGAAGTCCACATATCTGAAAGTGTTGGAATTGTAGAAAGATTGGGTTATTTTAATCAAAGTCAGGATAGTTCCCTGGCAGCGAAATGCAGCCACACACTCTCCCATTCAATACCGAGGTGCCTGGGGAATTCTGGGAGGTAGTCCACACAGCTGAAAATGGCAAGTTGCAAAAAAACAACAACCCTGGTGTAACCCCTTAAAAAGGAAAGGAGAAGATAGGTTTGACCATCATCAAACAGCAGAACCTGGCCAAGCTCCCAAGGGAAGGAAGCCATAACTTGGTTTGCAGAATACCAGAGAGCATGGATTCGCCCTGCAGGCTGTGCTGGTGCAGGATAGCAAGCCAAGGTTAGAACTAACCAGCAGTAGCACACTGGTTCATTCCACCCATGTGGTGATGCAGTGCAGACCCGCTTGTCAGTTCCATCATAGGTGGTGGGATACTTCCAGACAGAAATCTGATGGGGTAAGAGACCAGCATGCTAAAACAGCCAATGCTATTCTAGGTTGCATTAACAGAGGGATACAATCGAGATCAAGGGAGGTACTAACACTACTCTATAAAGCCTTAGTAAGGCCACACCTAGAGTCCTGCATCCAGTTTTGGTCACCACACTATAAAAAAAGATGTTGAGACTCTAGAAAAAGTGCAGAGAAGAGCAACCAGGATGATGAGGGGACTGGAGGCTAAAACATACGATGGATGGTTGCAGGAACTGGATCTGGCTAGTCTAGGGAAGAGAAGGACCAGGGGAGACAGGAGAGCATCTTCCAATATTTGAGGGGCTGCCCCAGAGAGGAGGAAGGGGGTCAAGCTATTCTCCAAGGCACCTGAAGGCCAGAGAAGGAACAATGGATGGAAACTGTTGAAAGAAATATCCTTCTGGGTTCAGTTCCAAGTGGGGAAAAAGACACTGGAAACATGGAGGCTATTTGGAAAGATGGTTTAATGGTGGACAGCAGGACCACATGGCTTGGAGCTCCAAAGTGAGAAGGATGATCACATGCTTCAAGATGAGAAGAGAAGGGAAGAAGGGAAATCCAGATGCTGAGAGACCCTTATATAACCTTTGTTGGGCCCCACCTTAATGTTTCCTGTTCCTGTGCAAGAAATGAATCCCATTGGCTGTCAGACTCCCAGGGGCGGGGGTCTTAACTTAGCAGGCTTGGACTGGACCACATGGCTTCACCTGAGTGCTGGCTAATGCAATCTTCCCAGAACATGTGGTGAGATGGGTCATCCTATCATTTCCTGAGGGCCATCCTTAATCCCATCACCCTGGAGCTGAAGGGGGTGGGGGAGGGAGCTGCAGGAAGCTGCTTTGTCTTTAAAACATGTTTCTTCTTTTCTCATCCAGGGAGATAAAATATTCTGCCTTTTAAATATTTCCTAGGCTATTTCAATTTTCTAGGAGAGGGGTGGGTGCTAACTTCCTACAAAACTGAACAAGAAGAGATTCAACCTGGGAATAAGGAGAACCTTTCTGATAGGGAGAGCAATCAACCAAAGGGAACATAAGCTGCCTTCAGAAGTTGTGGGAGCTTCATCCCTGGAGGCTTCCAAGAAGAGACTGGACTGCCAATCTGTCCGAAATGGTGTAGGGTCTCTTGCTTAGGCGGGGGTTGGGCTAGATGACCTACGAAGTCCCTTACAACTCTTGATTATCTGTTAAATCTGCATGCTGCCTTCTTCCTGGCTATCCCTGGGAAAGGAAAGTTGGTTGTGGATCCTTGCAAGCATTAATGCCTCCTCCCAGCATGCAACGGATGTTGGTTTCAAATGTCGACACTAACCAAGTCACCCCAGTGAGAATCTCTGCATCCCTTCTAACTGACTTCCTTAAAAGCTGAGCATCTTCTCTCCTCTCCCTGTTCCGCCTCTCTCTTCCCCACCCACAGCCCGCTTCTCTTGCCTATACAGAGAGTCCTCAACTTATGACCACAATTGAGTCCAATATTTCCAAGTAAGACAATTGTTCGCCTGTTTTCTTGCCATGGTTCTTGCAGTTGTTAAGTCAGTCATGGTCATTAAGCAAATCTGGCTTGTTCCCTTGGCTTTGCTTGTCAGAAGCTGGCAGGGAAGGTTACAAATTGCGATCAGGTGATCCTGGGACAGTGCAACCCTCACAAATACAGCTAGTCCTTGACTTACGACCAGAACTGAACCCATTGTTAAGCAAGACAGTTGTTAAGTGAGTTTGGCCCTGTTTTTACCACCTTCTTCCATTCTGTTCTAATTCTATTCTATTCTATTTTCTATTCATTCTATTCTATTTTCTATTTTATGTTCTAATTCTAATTCTATTCTATAGTCTTCTATTCTATATTCTATATTCTTATTCTATTCATTCTATTCTATTTTCTTTTCTATTTTCTATTCTAATTCTATTCTATAGTCTTATATTCTATTCTATATTCTTATTCTATTCATTCTAATCTATTTTCTTTTCTATTTTCTATTCGAATTCTATTCTATTTTATAGTCTTCTATTTTCTATTTTAATTCTATTCTATTCTATATGTTTAGAACTACTTAATTGGATAAAAGTTAAAACCCCCAGAGAATTCGGAGGGAGGATAAAAAAAAGAGCATGCATATGAGATTAACCAAATATGTTTGGAGCTGCACAGCCTTGGAGCAGCCGACCTAGAAGTTGTGAATCACATCCCAAACTCTCTGCCAGGCTTTAGGATAAACGTTTTGAGCAAAACAAGACCGCAAGCCCATTTGGGCCAGCCTCGGTGGTCCCAACCTTGGGGAGACGGCCTTCCCCGTTTGGAAAAGGACGGCAGCCTCAAAGGGGGCTGGGCTTCCTGGGGAAACTCACTCAACCATCACAGCTGCAGCCCGGCAGGAGGGTGGCTGAGGCGCCATCAGGGACATGGATCTGATCAGCTCGTCTGGCCCCCACCGGCCTCCTGGCCTTGATTCAATTTCCTTCTCTCTCAGCTATGCAGGGAAATTGGATCCGACCTTGTGCGCCTCTCCGCTGGGATCATTCGTTCCTGGGACTCTGGCCAGGTTTCCTAAGCAGACCTTGGGGTACCAGTCATCCATCACTCAGAGCACTGAACAGCTCAGAATCACAGAATGGGAAGGGACCTTGGAGGTCTTCTAGTCCAACCCCATGCTCAGGTAGGAAGCCCTGTACCCGTGTTGGCAAACCTATGGCACGCATGCCGGAAGGGACACACACACAGCCATCTCCCCCGGCATGCGAGAGGTCAGCCAGAAGAGCCCCACTGCGCATGCATGCGTGTTCTGCTGCCCAACAGCTGTTTGTCAGGTATCTAGCATGCATGTGCATGTGCAGGAAGTGGGGGGATGTGTGGAGGTGTGCACACATGCACAGAGATGCACAGTGCGCAAGGGGGTGGGGTGGGGGACCCAGCATGCATTGCCTTCTGGGTGCCAGGACGCGAGCACACACAAGTGAGTGCATGCACAATTATCAGCCCAGGAGCCGAAACACATTAGCCACCACTGTCCTATACAACTGGTTGTATAATGCAACTGGTAGAGAAACGGTTGTCCCATCTCTTCTTTAAAACCTCCAGTTATGGAGCAACAGGGGTGGGATTCAGATTTTTTAACAGCCGGTTCTGTGGGCGTGGCTTAGTTGGTGGGCGTGGCTTGGTGGTCATGAGACTGGCTGGGCGTGGCCAACTCAATATCACTCACATTCAGGCACGCATCTCCTCGCCTGGCCTTTCATGGCTGTGGGGATGCTGCAACAGTCATAAGTGTGAAAAACGGTCATAAGTCACTTTTTTCAGTGCCATGGTAACTTTGAATGGTCCCTCCACACAAGCAAAGTACCAGCAAAGGAGGGGAAAAAAAAAACTCCAGGGAAGTTCCAAAGAGAAGGAAGCCTAGTCCTGCCAAGAACGTAATAAGGGTTAACGGAGAGGCAGTTTCTGTAAGCAACACCAGAATGTTTCCTTCCTGCCTTCCTTACAAGATTATCCCAGTAATTTCTTCTAACAACCGGTTCTCCGAACTGCTTAGAAGGTTAACAACTGGTTCTAGCGAATAGGTGCGAACAGGTAGAATCCCACCCCTGTGGAGCACCCACAACTTCTGGTGGCAAGCTGTTCCACTGGTTAATTGTTCTCCCTGTCAGGAAATTTTTCTTTATTTCTGGGCTAGTTAGTTTGAACTCCTTGATGAGTTTCCATCCGTTGCTTCTTGTCCTGCCTTCTGGGCTTTGGAGACCCACCCACCCCCTCTTCTTTGGGCAGCCCCGTGAAATATTGGAAGGCCGCTATCATGTCCTAGTCCTTCTTTTCACTACATTAGTCAATAACCATAACAACACAATAGATACAAACTCAAGGTTAACCGCACCAAACTTGATTGCAGGAAATACGACTTCAGCCACAGAGTAGTCAATGTCTGGAATACTCTACCTGACTCTGTGGTTTCTTCCCCAAAAACTTTAACCTTAGACTTTCTACTATTGACCTCACCCCTTTCCTAAGAGGTCTGTAGGGGGCCTGCATAAGCGCACCAACGTGCCTACCATCCTTGTCCTATTGATTCTTTTATATATTTTTCCTATATGTGTCCGTGTGTTCATAACTATGTTTTACTTATACCTATTATCTTGTAAGCAATGGACAAACCAAATAAAATAAAATAAATGACATAAATCCAATTCCTGCAACCGTTCTTCATATACTTCTGCCAGGGGTGGAATTCAAAAATCCCAGTGACCGGTTTGCTGCCCAGTTGCTGGGTGGGCGTGGCCATGGTGGGCGCGGCCTACTGGACCTTCCTGTTTCCAGCTTCTGGTGGCCCTCCAGAGCCCGAGGGAGGCCAATTTCGCCCTCCCAAAGGTCTGGAGGTTTCACCCCAGGCTTCTAGCAGGGCGAAAACGGCCTTCCCTGGGCTCTGGAGGCCCTCCGGAAGCTGGAAAGAGGCCCAGTTTTTCCCCTTCCACTGCCTCCTCGCAGTTCCTGCACCGAAAATGGGCCACGTGGAGACTCCGGGGAGGGGACGTGGAGGCAGGGCCAGACGGTCGATTGAAATACTGGTTCGTTGAACCAGATGTAAATTTAACATCTGGTTCACCTGAACCGGTCCAAAATCCCACCCCTGGTTTCAGCCTCCAGCACTCTAATCCTCTTGGTTGCTCTTCTTTGCACTCTTTCCAGAGTCTCAACCTCTTTTTTTGCATTGGGACGACCACAATTGGATTCCCTTCGTGACTTGCCAATGATTAATTATTATTTATTATGAAATATCCAATCTATTATCAAATGTAATAGAAAGAAATATGTTTATTGTTCTATTTATACATTTTTTTATTTCTGTATAATTGTATGTTTGTGGGTTTTTTTTTTTTGTAAATAAAATATATTTTAAAACTTTTTTTAAAAAGGCATATGTGACTTGCTACTTCTTAAAAATCCTCCTGTAATGGAGCCCTCACAACCTCTGGAGGCTATTCCACCGGTGAATTGTTAGGAAATTCCTCCTTAGTTCCAGGTTGCTTCTATTCCTTGATTAGTTTCCATCCGTTGCTTCTTGTCTTGCCTTCAGGGGCTTTGGAGAATAGGTTGTCCTCCCCCTCTTCTTTGGGGCAACCTCTTAGATCTTGGAAGACTGCTATCATGTCACCCCAGTTCTAGCTTGTTCGTTGAGTATCAAATAAACAATGAATACCCGGACAAAATTTTCACGTCACAATGCATTGAGTAGCAAATTCGATGAGTTCCAAAGCGGTTGAGTACCAAGGTATCAGTGTATTTATACCACTAAACTACTTGTAGAAGATGATTTTGGAACATACACAATATGTGGAAGCAACTGTTGGAAGAATCATCCTTCTGGGTTCAGTTCCAAGTGGGGAAGAAAGACACTGGAAACATGGTGACTGCTTGGAAAGATGGTTTAATGGTGGACAGGATCACGTGCCTTGGGTGAAGAAAGAAGGAAGGCAGGAAGAAGGGCTGAGATGCTGAGAGTGCCGGGTTTTATACCCTCTGTTGGGATTTGAATTTGAGCTTGTATTCTGATTGGTTGCCAGACTCCCATGGGGCCATGCAGGGGCAACTCTGTAGGCTGTCCTGAGTCCTTGCTGGTCATGATGGAATGAAAAGGGCTTTGGACAATTCCTATTATAGTTCTACCTGGGGTAGATCTTTGTTATGTAGAAAATTCTGGCCCAGGCCTTAACGGCCCACCCATTAACAAAGGTGGGGATGAGTTTCTGCCTCTCTGAGTTGAGTTTCTACTTCTCTTTTAGGGGAAATATTCTGCCTTTTTAGTATATCCTAAAATATTTCATTTTCCTAGGAGAGGGGTGGGCTTTAACTTCCAACACAACATTGGATAGAAAATTAGCCCCCACAATGTCAAAGTTCGCCTTGCATCTTGGAAAAACCACCCAGATTGGGCCAGCCTTGTGCGATATGGACAACAATGAACCCAATCCACACTGGCCACAGTGGATGTGCAGAGACCCTCCATAAATGAGCAAAACACTATCACAATGAATCGTGACAGAAGGGACAAAATGCACACAATCAAACCTAGAGTGACGAAAGGGCCCAAACAGAGCCGATAACCGAGATTTTGCTGATTTTCCAGTTGTGGCAAACAAAGCCAAACAATTATATCTGTAATCTAGATATAACTTAATAATAACTCTAAATTTTAGATTTCATACTTTGTATTGTTATCTCAAGTTTCATTTTATCGAAATGTGATGGGTATTTGCCACACGATACATCAATCAATCATCTTCCCTGCAGAAAAATCCCTTTAAAAAACTCCTGAAATCTAGCAGGAATCCCTTCAACGCGCAGAAATTGGGGGGTGATATAAAACCCCGGCTCTCTCCGAAAGGACTACAAAGGGGGGCGCCTCCCTTTGATCCTTGGACTTTTGCCAAAAGAGGAATCCACTTCCAGGGAGCCCCCCTGGGCGGGGAGGGGGGGCACAGACCGTCCCGGAGTGCGGGGACCCCCTGCCAGGTCACTAAACCGGTTTTTCCGGAGCGCAAATGGTCAAGAGATGCAGCGCAGCGGAGCTAATCCGAGCTCAGAAGGAGGGAGGGGGGCTCGCTCTTGGAGGATGTCGAGAGGGAGGGGGAGAGAAGGACCCGGGGGGGAGGGGACTGAGTGTTGGGTAACACTATTGTGTATTTTCATCCATCCCCCCACCCCCCCACAGCTTCCCGCTGCGTGTTTGCCCAGCCGGCCCGGTACTCTTCAACTACTCTTTTGAAGTTTTAAACGAGAGTTTACGGCTTTCACTCAATGCGCATCTCTCCAGATGTGGCTTGGACACTAAATCAGAGTTTCCGCAGGCAGAAACGCGTGCGCCCCACTGGCTCCCCACCCCCCGAAGATCCCCTCCCCGAGATGCCAGCCCCAACGCCCCTTTGCCACCTGGGGTGCCCTCCCCCCAACTCCAGACCCTCCATGCGCCTCAACCTAACCCGCCTTCAGGGACCCCGGGATTCGGGCTGCGCTTGGCGGAGTCTGGCTGCCGCGGGGCCAAGGCGGCCCACTGACCCACCCAACCCGGGCAGAAGACTCCAGGCGTGGGAGGGGGTGCAAAGGCGAGCCCCCCTCCCCCCGCGGAAGGCCGGCCTCCTGGCTTATCTCCGCCTGGGAGGGGCGGCTGGTGCCTGGGCGCGATAGTAGGCGCTCGCCCGCGGCTCTGCGTCCTCTGGCCGCCTTCCAAGGCGAGGCGGGCGGTGGGCGGTGGGCGGTGGGGTTTCTCCCTGCCAGGAGCGCCGCCCTGCAGAGTCCCCTCCCGGCCGCCTCTCGCAGACGGACGCAGCCCGCGCGGCTTCCAGGTGAAGGAGCTTCTCAGCCGGGCAGGTGCGCTCGTGGGGTTGCGGGTGGGAGTCGAGGGAAGGCTGGGCAGGAGCTGCTCTCCCCAGGGAGGGGGAGACCAAACCAGGGGAAAGGGCGGAGGGGGCGCTCCCGGGGACCCTTCCCCCGGCCTCAGGCTGCCCCTGCAGGTCCCTCCGCTCCACGCGCTGAGCTGAGCTGGGAGCTCCATTCAAACAGAGACCCGGCTCCCCCCGGGAGGCATCTCGCCGGAGCTGCGTCGCTTGTTTCGGCCCCACGAATCCCCTGGAGAGAGACTGGGACGACCCCCTCTCTGTCGGTCCGTGAGTTACCCGGCAGAGGAGCCGCAGGATGGAGGGTCCCTAACCGGGGCAGAGGATGGGACTTTCCAGGGAGGTTCTGGGTAGCACAGATTACAGAATAGCAGAGTTTTGGAAAGGACCTTGGAGGTCATCTAGTCCAACCCCCTCCCAAGCAGGAGACCCTAGCATTCCAGACTTAAGTTTTTAAGAAGAGATTGGACAACCGTTTGTCTGAAATGGAGCAGCGGGTTAGACTAGAAGACTTCCAAGGTCCCTTCCCGCTCTGTTAAACGGCTGCCCGGTCTCCCCTTAAAATCCTCCTGGGATTTCTTCCTTCTACTAGGAACTCGCAGGTTTGTTCAGGCTTCGTTTGGAAAGAGAGCAGCCGAGTTTGGAAGGTGAAACTTCTGCTCTTGAGGTGGGGAGGGGGGGTGAAAGGACCCAGCAACTGGCCAAGGAGGGAAGAGTCAGCCTCAAAATTGATGGGGGGGACAGGTGGCTGGTCCCTTCCAAACCGCTTTCCTCCTCCAGGGAAGAATGCAAAATAGCAGAGAGTTGGAAGGGACCTTGGAGATCTTCTAGTCCAGCCCGTGCTCAGGCAAGAGACCCTAGGCCAGAGGTCTCCAAACTTAGCCACTTTCAGACTGGTGGACTTCAACTCCCAGAATTCTCCAGCCAGCACAGAGAAGAGAGAGGGAGAGAGAAGAGAGGCAGAAGAGAGAAAGTAAAGAGGAGAGAGTGGGAGATGACAGAGAAAAGAGGGAGAGAAGAAAGAGATAAAAGAGAGAGAGAGAGACAGAAAGAGGAGACAGAGTCAAGAGAGAGAGGAGAATCAAGGGAGAGAGAGGAGAGAGAAGAGTGAAACAGAAAGAAGAGAGACACAGAAGAGAGGAAAGAGGAGAAAGAGAGGAGAGAGAGAGAAGAGAGAGAGGAGAGAGAAAAGGGAGAGGAGAAAAGAGAGAGTAGAGCTGGTTGGAGAATTCTGGGAGTTGAAGTCCACCAGTCTTAAAGTAGCCAAGTTTGGGGACCCCTGCCCTAGACCATTCCAGACAAATAACTGTCCAGTCTCTTCTTGAAAGCCTCCAGTGATGGAACACCCACAACTTCTGGTGGCAAGCTGTTCCAATTCTCCTGCCATTTGTCAGAAATGGTGTAGGGTCTCCCACTTGGGCGGGGGGTTGGACTAGATGACCTACAAGGTCCCTTCCAACTCTGATGATCTGTTTATCTGTCCTCACTGTTAGGAAATTTATCCTTAGTTCCAGGTTGCTTTTCTCCTGGATTGATTTCCATCCCTTGTTTCTCCTCCTGCCTTCTGGTGCTTTGGAGAGGGGCAGGATGGCCTCTGGGTTCCCCCAACCAACCAACCAACCAACCTAGCAGCTCTTCTCTCTCTTCCCTCCAGGTTCCAGATGGCCGTCCGGGCTGCCCTCCTGCTTCTGCTAGCCCTCTGGGGCGACTGCGGCCTCTCCTCCTCCTCTTCCTCCTCCTTCCCGCACCACCTGGTGCAGCTGAGCTCCCGCCGCAGCGCCTGTAAGCCCGTGCCCAACAGCATGAGCCTGTGCCACGGCGTGGGCTACAGCGAGATGCGGCTGCCCAACCTGCTGGGCCATGACACCATGAAGGAGGCCTTGCAGCAGGCCGCCTCCTGGGTGCCCCTCCTGACCAAGCAGTGCCACCGGGAGACCAAGAAGTTCCTCTGCTCCCTCTTCGCCCCCGTCTGCATCAGCCAGATGGAGGAGCCCGTCTTCCCCTGCCGGTCGCTCTGCGAGGCCGTCCGGGACAGCTGCCTGCCCGTCATGGCCGCCTTCGGCTTCCCATGGCCCGAAATGCTCAACTGCAGCCGCTTCCCTGGGGGCAACGCGCTCTGCATCCCCCCGGTGGGCCCCGAAGACCAAGGACAGCCCCCGCGAGAGGGTGAGCGAGAAGGGAGGGGCTGGCCGGGGTGGGGGCAGCAGGGAGACCCCCCTCCCAGGCCCAGGCACTGCTTGCAGCAAGCTGGCCCCACTTCAGTGCATAGGCGCACCCTGCGTTGCAACCCCTTGCCCGGGGGGAGGGGGGGGCCCTTCAAGGATGGAGAGTCCTTGGTATTCGACCGGAATTGAGCCCAGGTTGCTAAGGGAGACCTGTATGAAGGGAGTTTTGTCCCATGTGACGGGTCTTTCTTGGCACCGTTGTTAAGTGAATCACCGTCCGCAGGTGTTAAGTTAGTCACACGGTCGTTAAGTGAATCCGGCTTCCCGTGAACTTGGCTGGTCAGAAGGTCGCCAAAGGGGAATCACGTGACCGTCGTAAATACAAGTCCGTTGGGAAGCGGCTGAATTTAGGTCACGTGACCCCGGGGAGGCTGCAGGGGTTGAAAGTGTGAAAAATGGTCTTTAAGTCAGGTTTTTTCAGTGCCATTGTGACTCTGAACGGTCACAAAATGATCTGTTGTAACACACACACACACATACACACACACACACGACTGAAATGCTTTAGGGTTTCCTGACTAAATAGGGTTGGACTAGAAGACCTCCAAGGTCCCTTCAAACTCTGTTATCCTATTCTCTCTCTCCTCTCTCTCTCTCTGTACATGTGTGTGTGGTGTGTGTATAGAGAGAAAAGAGCGGGAGAGAGAGATAGATAGATAGATAGATGGAAGATAGATAGATGGAAGATAGATAGATAGATAGATAGATAGGGATGGTCTTCAAAAGGCCTAAAGTTGCTGGGTCTCCAATCAGAACCTCTCCGGAAGGACACCCCTCCATCCCCCAGTGCTACCTTAAATAACAAAAAGGAAGGGAAAAGGGAAGGGGGCCTTGCTGTCCATCCCTGGTGGAGGGTTAGGGTCCCCACCTCATTCTCAGCCACTGAAGAGTCCCGGAAGCCGGCTTGGGGCGCCCATGGGGTGTCCTTGATGCCCTCTGAGCCTAGTTGTGTTTCTCGCTGTTGTTTCATCACCCAGCTACGGAACATCACTAATGAAGGCATTGTTAACGGGAGACTGGATAGCCATTGGTCTGGAATGGTCTCTCCTGCTAGAGCAGGGGGCTGGACTAGAAGACCTCCAAGGTCCCTTCCAACCCTGTGGTTCTGCAGAAGTCCGCAAGAAAAGCATCAAACTCAGAACTCCCCCCAGTCAGCCCTGAGCTACGAAGATTATCTTCTTCTTCTATTCTTCTGATGACCTTAACAGCCCTGAGTGGCCTTAAGAGCAGGAACAAGGACGCTTTGGCCTGGGGGGGGCAGAGGGAGCGGGGAGGGAATTGTTTGCTGAAGAGCTATTGAGTCTGTGTACAAAGGGATTCAGGGAGAAGGTGAGATCCAATCTAGAAAGGCGGCATTGCCAAATATTACACAGACCCAACACAAAAGAGGATGCAGACCAGTTGAGAAAGATCTCACTTACATCAGAACCCCGGCCCCATACCTGCAAAATGCTCTCTCTCTCTTTCCTCTGTGTGGTATTTTGTCTCTCTCTCTCTCTCAGCGTCGCTCTTTGTATCAATCTGGTATCTATCTCCATTTTTATAGATAGGTCTCTCTTTATAACGCTCTTTATATCTGTATTTCTATCTCTTGTTTACGTCTCATTAAATTCTTTGTCTAGGTCTTCTCTCGTCTATATAATCGATTGCCAAGTCTCGATCTCGCGAAAATCTTTACGCTTCTCTTTCTCTTTCTGTCTCGCTCTCTTTCTGTCATGCTCTGAATCGAATCTATATATATTTCCACACCACATCAAACAGTGGGTGTATGGGTGTGTGTGTGTGTGAGCTCTCAAATCCCCCTTCTTCAATTAAAGAGATGGCAATTCGTGGTACAATGAAGATACGGCTCGGCTCCGAACATCCATCAACTGTGCAAAGGGCTTTTCCTTCTGGCGCCTCCCCATCTTCCACAAGGGTCACCCTTCCGGAAGGGAGGAGAGGTAATTTGTGGCATTGCAGAGTTTAGAGGGTAGAACCAAAATTGTTGGAGGGGGGGGGCCGACAGCAGGTCTTCTAAAGATGAAAAGCAACTATTGTAGCTCAGGTCGTTGGGAACATGTGGGGTATTTTTGCGTATGAACGTGGTGGTTTTCTTGCTGACGTTTCAGACCCCAACTAGGGCACATCATCAGTGATGGAAGGAGGGCCTGCATTGAGGAGGAGAGGAGAAGGAGGAGTGAGATGAAACGATGGGTCCTGGAGCTCTTGAGCTTGGTTGTTCTGCAGACGTTTCATGACCAAGTAGGGAACTCCATCAGGGCCCTGGTGGTGCTAGTGCACTGAAGAAGTCGCAAGAAACAACTCAAGTTCAAAGAGCCAACTAAGGACCAAAGCATGATTCTACACCGCCAAAGGTGCGGACACGCCCCCTCTGCTCCGGAGGAAGGGGGGCGCCCAGCCCTGCCCCCTCCCTTGTCATCCCACACCATAGAGTGTGTCCAGGCCGTCTCACTCATAGGAAACGAGGGGGGGGGAGGGGTTGTTCCCTTGCAACATCCGCGAGTCAGCACAAGGGTTGGGGGGGTCCGGCACGCAACCCAACGAAGAAGCAAACCCATCAAAGCTCATTGTGTTACAGACCCAACTGAAGTCACACAGTG
>CM042850.1:994948-1165634 GCA_023653725.1 Bungarus multicinctus
TCGTTGAAGAGAGAAAAGTAAAGAGAAGAGTGGGAGAATGCAGAGAAAATAGGGAGAGAAAAAGAGATAAAAGGATGAGATATAGACAGAAAGAGGGACAGATTCAAGGAGATTATAATCAAGGGAGAAAGATAGAGAGAATAGGAAACAGCACGAAAGAGAGACACATAAGAGAGGAAATAGGAGACAGAGAGGAGAGAGATAGAATCGAGAGAGGAATATAAACGTTAAGGAAAAAGAGAGATGTGAGGCTGGTTAAATTCTGTGATTTGAAGTCCACCGTCTTAAGTCGCCAGTTTTTGGGACCCCTGCCCTAGACCATTCCAGACAAATAACTGTCCAGTCTCTTCTTGAAAGCCTCCAGTGATGGAACACCCACAACTTCTGGTGGCAAGCTGTTTCAATTCTCCTGCCATTTGTCAGAAATGGTGTAGGGTCTCCCACTTGGGCGGGGGTTGGACTAGATGACCTACAAGGTCCCTTCCAACTCTGATGATCTGTTTATCTGTCCTCACTGTTAGGAAATTTATCCTTAGTTCCAGGTTGCTTTTCGCCTGGATTGATTTCCATCCCTTGTTTCTCCTCCTGCCTTCTGGTGCTTTGGAGAGGGGCAGGATGGCCTCTGGGTTCCCCCAACCAACCAACCACCAACCTAGCAGCTCTTCTCTCTCTTCCCTCCAGGTTCCAGATGGCCGTCCGGCTGCCCTCCTGCTTCTGCTAGCCCTCTGGGGCGACTGCGGCCTCTCCTCCTCCTCTTCCTCCTCCTTCCCGCACCACCTGGTGCAGCTGAGCTCCCGCCGCAGCGCCTGTAAGCCCGTGCCCAACAGCATGAGCCTGTGCCACGGCGTGGGCTACAGCGAGATGCGGCTGCCCAACCTGCTGGGCCATGACACCATGAAGGAGGCCTTGCAGCAGGCCGCCTCCTGGTGCCCCTCCTGACCAAGCAGTGCCACCGGGAGACCAAGAAGTTCCTCTGCTCCCTCTTCGCCCCCGTCTGCATCAGCCAGATGGAGGAGCCCGTCTTCCCCTGCCGGTCGCTCTGCGAGGCCGTCCGGGACAGCTGCCTGCCCGTCATGGCCGCCTTCGGCTTCCCATGGCCCGAAATGCTCAACTGCAGCCGCTTCCCTGGGGGCAACGCGCTCTGCATCCCCCCGGTGGGCCCCGAAGACCAAGGACAGCCCCCGCGAGAGGGTGAGCGAGAAGGGAGGGGCTGGCCGGGGTGGGGGCAGCAGGGAGACCCCCCTCCCAGGCCCAGGCACTGCTTGCAGCAAGCTGGCCCCACTTCAGTGCATAGGCGCACCCTGCGTTGCAACCCCTTGCCCGGGGGGAGGGGGGGGCCCTTCAAGGATGGAGAGTCCTTGGTATTCGACCGGAATTGAGCCCAGGTTGCTAAGGGAGACCTGTATGAAGGGAGTTTTGTCCCATGTGACGGGTCTTTCTTGGCACCGTTGTTAAGTGAATCACCGTCCGCAGGTGTTAAGTTAGTCACACGGTCGTTAAGTGAATCCGGCTTCCCCGTGAACTTGGCTGGTCAGAAGGTCGCCAAAGGGGAATCACGTGACCGTCGTAAATACAAGTCCGTTGGGAAGCGGCTGAATTTAGGTCACGTGACCCCGGGGAGGCTGCAGGGGTTGAAAGTGTGAAAAATGGTCTTTAAGTCAGGTTTTTTCAGTGCCATTGTGACTCTGAACGGTCACAAAATGATCTGTTGTAACACACACACACACATACACACACACACACGACTGAAATGCTTTAGGGTTTCCTGACTAAATAGGGTTGGACTAGAAGACCTCCAAGGTCCCTTCAAACTCTGTTATCCTATTCTCTCTCTCTCTCTCTCTCTCTGTACATGTGTGTGTGTGTGTGTATAGAGAGAAAAAGAGCGGGAGAGAGAGATAGATAGATAGATAGATGGAAGATAGATAGATGGAAGATAGATAGATAGATAGATAGATAGGGATGGTCTTCAAAAGGCCTAAAGTTGCTGGGTCTCCAATCAGAACCTCTCCGGAAGGACACCCCTCCATCCCCCAGTTGCTACCTTAAATAACAAAAAGGAAGGGAAAAGGGAAGGGGGCCTTGCTGTCCATCCCTGGTGGAGGGTTAGGGTCCCCACCTCATTCTCAGCCACTGAAGAGTCCCGGAAGCCGGCTTGGGGCGCCCATGGGGTGTCCTTGATGCCCTCTGAGCCTAGTTGTGTTTCTCGCTGTTGTTTCATCACCCAGCTACGGAACATCACTAATGAAGGCATTGTTAACGGGAGACTGGATAGCCATTGGTCTGGAATGGTCTCTCCTGCTAGAGCAGGGGGCTGGACTAGAAGACCTCCAAGGTCCCTTCCAACCCTGTGGTTCTGCAGAAGTCCGCAAGAAAAGCATCAAACTCAGAACTCCCCCCAGTTCAGCCCTGAGCTACGAAGATTATCTTCTTCTTCTATTCTTCTGATGACCTTAACAGCCCTGAGTGGCCTTAAGAGCAGGAACAAGGACGCTTTGGCCTGGGGGGGGCAGAGGGAGCGGGGAGGGAATTGTTTGCTGAAGAGCTATTGAGTCTGTGTACAAAGGGATTCAGGGAGAAGGTGAGATCCAATCTAGAAAGGCGGCATTGCCAAATATTTACACAGACCCAACACAAAAGAGGATGCAGACCAGTTGAGAAAGATCTCACTTACATCAGAACCCCGGCCCCATACCTGCAAAATGCTCTCTCTCTCTTTCTCTCTGTGTGTCTCTTTGTCTCTCTCTCTCTCTCAGCGTCTCTCTTTGTCTCCATCTGTGTCTCTCTCTCCCTCTTTTTCTCTATGTCTCTCTTTCTCACTCTCTTTCTCTCTGTCTTTCTCTCTCTCTCTTTCTGTCTCTTTCCCTCTCTTTCTCTCTGTCTGTCTCTCTGTCTCTCTCTCTCTCTTTCTCACTGTCTCTCTCTCTCTCCCTCTTTCCCTCTCTCTCTTTCTCTTTCTGTCTCTCTCTCTTTCTGTCTGTCTGAATCTCTCTCTCTCTCTTTCACACACACACACACACACATGTGTGTGTATGTGTGTGTGTGTGTGATGCTCTCAAATCCCCTTCCTTCCAATTTAAAGAGATGGCACTTAGTTGTCACTGAAGATACGGCCCTACGGCTCCTACCCATCCCTCAACTTTGCAAGGGGCTTTTCTTCTGGGCCTCCTCCTCATCTTCCCAAGGGTCACCCTTCCCGGAGGAGCAGGAGATGGTCACTTTGTGGCCATTGCAGAGTTTAGAGGGTAGAACCAAATTGTTATGGGGGGGGACAGACACGCAGTGTGATTCTTACAGATAGAAGAAACTATTTGTAGCTCAGGGTTGAACTGTGGGGTCTTTTATGCTGTCTGAACTTGGTGGTTTTCTTGCTGACGTTTCATGACCCAACTAGGGAACATCATCAGTGCTGGAAGGGAGGGCCTTGCATTGAGGAGGAGAAGGAGAAGGAGGAGTGAAACTATGGGTCCTTGGTGCTCTCTGAGCTTGGTTGTTTTCTTGCAGACGTTTCATGACCCAAGTAGGGAATATCATCAGTGCCCTGGTGTTGCCTAGTTCAATGAAGAACGTCTGCAAGAAAACAACTAAAGTTCAAAGAGCACTAAGGACCCCAAAGCCTGATTCTCCCCCCCAGCTCCCAGGTGGGACCAGCCCCTCTGCTCAGGCGGAAGGGGGCGCCCAGCCCTGCCCCCTCCCTTTTCATCCCAACCATTCCTGAGTGTGTCCAGGGCCTTCCTCATTCTCCTAGGAACCGAGGGGGGGGGAGGGTGTCCCCTTGCAACATCCCGTGAGTCAGCCAAAGGGTTGCTGGGGGTCCTGCACGCACAGCCCACGAATGAAGAAACCCATCAAAGCTCAATTGTGTTCACAGACCAACTGAGTCACACAGTGACTGCGCAATCAAAACAGTTGCAACCACCAGTGAGAGCTGATTTGCAAAGAAGTTTCACCCAAGAGTTGGAGTAGATCTGCAGTGCGAGGGGTCTCTCTCTCCCCCTCCCTCTGCTCCACAGAGACTGTGAGCCTCCCAGATCTCCCCTGATCCAGGCGGTGGGGAGGAGGGAAGAGAGCCACTGCAAATACCTTCAGCAACTCCATTCATTCATTCATATCTATCTATCTGTAGTCTTTTAATCTATTGTAGAATAGAATGGAAATAAGAATTAGGAATAGAGAATTAGGAATAGAGAATAGAATAGAATTCTTTATTGGCCAAGTGTGATTGGACACACAAGGAATTTGTTTTTGATGCAAATGCTCTCAGTGTACATAAAAGAAAAAAGATATTCATCAAGAATCATCAGGTACAACTCTTAATGATAGTCAGAGGGTACAATAAGCAATCGAATCATACTAGGAAACAGTCAATATAGATTGTAAGGATACAAGCAACAAAGTCACAGTCATACAGTCACAAGTGGGAGGGGAGGGGTGATAAGGAGTGATGAGAAGGTTAATAGTAATAGTAGTGCAGACTTTGTAAAGTGTTGAGGGAATTATTTGTTTAGCAGAGTGATGGCCTTTGGGGGAAAAAACTCTCTTTGTATGTCTAGTTGTTCTGGTGAGCAAGGCTCTATAGCGTCGTTTTGAGGGATTTATTTATTTATTTATTATTTATTTAAATTTGTATACCGCCCCCGTCTCCCGGAGGGACTCGGGGCGGTGAACAGCCAAGATAAAATACACATATAAGAATACATATACAATATTTAAAAGTTAAAAGAATTAAATAAGTTGGCCATATCAAAAAATTAAAAATAAGCGATTAAAAAGTTAAAACCAAATTAAAAGCTCTAAAAACCCCTAGGCCAGGGTAGGAGGGTAGGAGTTGAAACAGTTTATGTCCAAGATGTGAGGGGTGTGAAGGGTAATCTATTATCTCTATCATCTACCTACCTATTTATTTTCTATCTGTCTGTCATCTGTTTATCTATCTATCCTGTCATTTTTCAATCAATCAATCAGTCTATCCATCTAATCTCCCTCTCTCATCTCATCTCTCATTTGTTTATCTGTATATCTATCAATTTATCTATCTGTCATCTTTTAATCTAGTATATCTATTTATCCTATCTTCTATCTACTGTCCATCATCGATCTATCTATCTATCTATCTATCTATCTATCTATCTATCTATCTATCTATCTATCCTTGTATCATCTATCAATCAATCTATCGATCTAATCTCTCTCTCATCTCATCTCTCATTTGTCTGTATATACCTATTCATCTATCTTCCATCTTTTATTATATTTATCATCTATCCTATCTTCTATCTATATCTTCTATCTATCTATCTATCTATCTATCTATCTATCTATCTATCTATCTATCTATCTATCTATCTATCTATCCAGCCATCCATCCATCTATCTATTATCTATCTATCTTCTATGCTTTCCATCCGGCCTGGAGGGAACTGTAGGTGACAGACAGTCATTAAACCCAATAAAAATATATTTAAGCAATAAATATACAGTCAAATATACAGACTCCCATTTACAGGGAGTCTTTGACTTATGACTACAACTGATTTTCACCCTGCCTCCCCGCCGCCGTTGTGTCCCCTTCCAGACACCGTATGCACAGCCTGCATTGATTCTGGACCGAGTGAGAAGGATTTCTTGGAGAAAGTCTGCAACCAGGATTTTGGTAAGTCTGGAGAAAGTCAGACAGCCATTTGCTGGAAATGGTTTAGAATCTCCTGCTCAAGCAGGGGGTTGGACTAGAAGACCTCCAAGGTCCCTTCCGGTATTCTATTATGAAGATGGACAGTTTCAGGAAGTAGGTAGGACTAACAAAGAGAAGGACCAGGGGTGACACGATGGCAGTCTTCCAATATTTGAGGGGCTGCCCCAAAGAAGAGGCAGTCAAGCTATTCTCCAAGGCAGGACAAGAAGCAACAGATGGAAACTCATCAAGGAGAGAAGCAACCTGGAACTAAGGAGAAACTTCCTGACAGAATAATTAACCAGTGGAACTGCTTGCCACTGGAAGTTGCGGATGCTCCATCTGGCATGTATGTTCCTCTTGGTTTCTAGGGGCTCACTAAGAAAGGATTTTTCGCAATGACCATCAGAGCATTTAGAGTATTTCCTATATTATTATTATTATTATTATTATTATTATTATGCTCTGATGCTAAGGAGTTCTACTCCCCCTCCTCACCTGAAAAGAAATGTCTTCCAAATACAAAACAGAAGCAGAGGAGAGCAGTTTCTGTTTCAGCTTCAGAGCACCGAATAGCTTTAGTTGAGAACAGTTGAGCTAAGCAATGCCCAGGCTCCTTGCTGTCTCCTTGTTCACACACAAATACTCTTTCAGTTTCCAAACAGCCCTCTACTCTCTCACACACTGACAGGACGCTAGCCAGATGAATGCCAAAGGAGGCTGATAGGCAGAGGCAGAATTTTCCCCCCTTATTTTCCTCCCCAAAAACTAAGCTCGACCACGTAGTTCTGTATTGTCTGGAACGGTACAGGGTCTCCTGTTTTGAGAAAGGGGTTGGACTGGAAGACCTTCAAGGTCCCCCTGTTCTTCTGTATTAACCCTTGACCTCCAATTGGCCTCTTCCGTCTCCCTCTTCCAGCTCTGAAGATGACCATCAAATCCTTGTCCGGCATCGGGGGCGACCTGAAAGTCATCCCGGAGCTGCGCGGCCGGACGCTTTACAAGCAGGCCAGCTGGTCTGAAGAGGAGCGGAAGAAGCCAGTCCTGTGGCTGGCGGATGGCGAGGCCTGCTCCTGCGAGGAGCTGGCCGGGGGGCCGGGCACCGTGGTGCTGGCCATGGGGCACCGTCTCAGCAACCGCCTCGTCCTCTCCTGGGTCCGGAGGTGGAAACACGGGGAGAAGGAGCTGAAGAGGTTCTCCAGGGCGGTGCGGAAGCTGCAGTGTTAGAGGGGGCTCCTCCGTAGCCCATCATCCTCTGCCGGCTGTGGACCCTCGGAGTGGGAATCGGGCCCGCCCCAAACCTTGCAGGCAACCGGTTTTCCCAGACCGCAGACGGACTGACACTAAGGGAGTAGCTAGCAAACTACAAGTTACAATAGAACTGAACGAGTGACTTAGGACCATTTTTCACAATTTGGTGCACAGTTGCACCCGTGATCAGGTAATCAATATTCAAAGGCTCGGCAACTGTTCATATTTATGACGGTCACTCAATCCCCTTTTGCAACCTTCTGATGGGCAAAGTCAATGGGGAAGCCGGATTCACTTAACAACCAGCTTACTAACTTATCACTGATTCACTTAACAACTATGGCAAGAAAGCTCATAAAATGGGGCAAAACTCACTGTCTCTTAACAACAGACATTTTGGGCTCAGTTGTGGTCATAAGTCGAGGGCTCTCTGTAAAATGACAGGGCGAGAAGCAAGGCAGAGGGAGGGGCCCTTTTCGCTAGACAATCACAAGTGCAGGAAACTGACAGGGAGCAATTCTGCTTTTTGTTTTTTAAAGCCAGAGATGCAGCAATATTAAAATTTGCAGCCTGACGTGCATTGATTGGGAAACAATTTTGGATTATCAATTTAACACCCACCTAAGAACAGAGGCTGTGCCCAGCTAGAAGGCACCTGTGGCAGCTCTTTCCTCCCAGTGCCCCATCAAACAGCCTACGGAAGGCCACTGCCAGGTAGCGGATGGCCGTCAGCCCACATTGGCACAAAAATAATGTGGCAGGTTTCTGGTGGTTCATCCTTGGGCAATAACTAACCTGGTGAATTGGCAACCCGGGGTAAAACCCAGAAAATGGGTGGATTTGGTGACCAGGCAAAACACAATTCCTGACCCATTGAGTCATTGGCACCGACTGGGACCCAAGCGGCCACCAGCTCTCTTCAAAGGCCCTGTTAAGGAAGGAGTTGGGGACGCCCAACTCCAATGCCAACTACTCCCACGTTGGTCAGTTTTGTGCCATAGGCTGGACCGAAGTGGTCTTGGCTAAAGGAGCATGTGTATGTTTCAGCCTCTCATGGGTTTCCAGCCATTGGCACCCCAGAATGTGGAAATGGCCTGAGTGACATTTGCTCCCTGCATTCGTCTCTCTGCCAAGTGCCAGCTTATTTTATAAGTTCTTGAGGCATCCAAGGTGGGCGTGAGGGACCCAGCAGAAACAGATCTCTAGAACAGGGGTCCCCAAACTTGATAACTTTAAGACTTGTAGACTTCTGGGAGTTGAAGTCCATAAGTCTTAAAGTGGCCAAATTTTGCAGCTCAAAACTCCATGCAATTGATACACTACACGGAGAGCCTCCTAATGCAAGCAGGGTCTACCTGTCTTCTCATTAATCCAGGTTGGTGAAGGTTAGGGTCATTTGATGTACCAGAAGTTCTGTCTGCCCATAATTCTGACAATACCACTTTCTTTTGTGATATCCAAAATGCCATCAGAAGCTGCTCCTGAAAGTCAACCTCTTATTTCTGTTCTGTGACTCTCTTTTTTTATTATGCCTTAGCTAAATAGTTGGCTGTTATTAAAGGAAGCCCATGTACCCAGCCTGTTGGTTTAATTTCTAAATGGTGGGGAAGAAAATCATGAAGGGAATTCAATTCTGAGGATTAGGGGACTGGAGGCTGAAACCTGCGAAGGAGGGTTGCAGGAATTGGGTTTATGTAATGTAGTACATAAAGGGGGGACATGATGGCAGCCTTCCAATATCGGAGGGGCTGCCCTCAGAAAGGAGGAGTCAAGCTATTCTCCAAAGCCCCTCAAGGCAGGACAAGAAGCAACAGATGGAAACTCATCTGGGAGAGAAGCAACCTGGAACTAAGGAGAAACTTCCTAACAGGGAGGACAATTAGCCAATGAAACTGCTTGCCACCAGAAGTTGTGGATCTCTAACACTGGAAGAGATTGGACAACCATTTGCCTGGAAATGGTCTAGGATCTCCAAAATGAGGTGGTGATTGGACTAGGTGACCTCCAATGTCCCTTCCAATTCTGATATTCTCTATTCTATTCTGATTTAGGTATTTATAGTAAAGAATTAGGGAGAAGGAGCAGCCACAGCTAACCCTCCGGTCACAGTCCTCCTCTTAATCCCCAGTAACATCTTTGAAGGGTCTCCATCAGAGATGGGATTCAGTTGGTTCTGACCGGTTCTAAAGAAAATTCTGAGTAGTTCGGAGAACCGGCCAATCCCACCTCTGACTGGCCCCGCCAACCCATCTCTTCTCTGCCTCCCATTGAGTCCCAGCTGATTGGCTGGGTCTCCTTTGGTTGCCCTGCCCAGGAGAACGGAGCTGGAAAGCAGGCCAGTGGGGTGGGGAGGGGAATAGGATTTTGCAGTATCCTTCTCCTGCCATGCCCACCAAGCCATGCCCACCAAACCATGCCATGTCACGCCCATCAAGCCACGCCCACAGCTGATCGGCTGGGTCTCCTTTGGTTTCCCTGCACAGGAGAACGGAGCTGGAAAGCAGGTCAGTGGGGTGGGGAGGGAAGGGGGATTTTGCAGTATATCCTTCCCCTGCCACGCCCACCAAGCCACACTCACCAAGCCATGTCATGCCATGCCCATAATGCCATGTCCATGGAACACCACGCCCACCAAGCCACGCCCACAGCTGATCGGCTGGGTCTCCTTTGGTTTCCCTGCACAGGAGAACGGAGCTGGAAAGCAGGTCAGTGGGGAGGGGAGGGAAGGGGGATTTTGCAGTATCCTCCCCTGCCACGCCCATCCTCCCCTGCCACGCCCACCAAGCCACGCCCACAGCTGATCGGCTGGGTCTCCTTTGGTTTCCCTGCACAGGAGAACGGAACTGGAAAGCAGGTCAGTGGGGAGGGGAGGGAAGGGGGATTTTGCAGTATCCTCCCCTGCCACGCCCACCAAGCCACACCCACAGAGCCGGTAGTAAAAAGATTTGAATCCCACCACCGGATCTGACAAATCCTCAGAACCTCCAAGGGGACAAGGGCCCTCCTGGGTGGCACGAAAGACATGCCTGGCGTTGGGAGTGGGCGTGGCCATTCTGTCCTCCGTCTACCTGGACAGGATGCCAACCTTGAGATGCAAAGTCATGTTTATCCTTCGCCAATGGTTCCCCTTCAGGGCTCGACCTACTGAGGTTGAAATCCTGTGGTGTTCCTTTCCTATTTGCCACCTGTCTCAGGTGGACAGGTAACCCAGGAAGTAGCTTCAGGGTTGCCATCAATCATTCATGCCACCCATTGTCCTTTGAGAAGGCAGAAGGCATTTTCCAAGCACACAAAGGTCTCGGCTGGCTGCAGCTCCAGACAGGTAAGGCAACTGAGGGGCCGCCCCATGGCAGCTTCCACAGCTTAGGGTTCTTCACCGCAACCAGCTGACTTGGTCGCCCCACATCCTTGGAGAAAGAGGTAAGTGGCCTGAAATTGAGCTCCAGCATTTGTCTGACTTCCCTCCAAGGTCCGGAGAGCAAGTCAAACCACGCAGTGAGGTGAAGAGGGCCCTGGACCAGGGATGAGGACAAAAGGCTGCCCACCTGTAGGGTTGGGAATAAGATCAGGACAAGAAGGACTAAGGGTGACATGATAGCAGTCTGTCAATATCAAAAAAAAAAGAAAGGGTCAACTTATTTTCCAAAATCCCTGAAGGCAGGACAAGAAGCAACAGATGGAAACTCATCAAGTGCAGATGCAACCTAGACTTGAAGGAGGAATGTCCAGGGGTGGGATTCTACCCATTTGCACCTATTCGCTAGAACCGGTTGTTAACACTCTAAGCAGTTCGGAGAACCGGTTGTTAGAAGAAATTCCTGGCCTAATCCTGTAAGGAAGGCAGGAAGGAAACATTCTGGTTTTGCTTACAGAAACTGCCTCTCCGTTAACCCTCATTACATTCTTGGCAGGACTGGACTTCCTGTCTCAGGAATGTCTCTGGAGTTTTTTTCCTCTCCTTTGCTGGTACTTTGCTTGTGTGGAGGGACCATTCAAAGTGACTGAAAAAAGTGACTTATGACCGTTTTTCACACTTACGACCGTTGCAGCATCCCCACAGTCATGAGAGGCCAGGCGAGGAGTTGCATGCCTTGATGTGAGTGATATTGAGTTGGCCACGCCCAGCCAGTCACATGACCACCAAGCCACGCCCACCACCTAAGCCACACCCACAGAACTGGTTGTTAAAAAATTTGAATCCCACCCCTGGGAATGTCCTGATGGTGAGAACAATTGCTCAGTGGAATGGCCATCACTGGAGGCTTTCAAGAAGAGACTGGTGAGCCATTTGTCCGCAATGGGCATAGGATCTCCAGCCTGAGCTAAAAGACCTCCAAGATCCCTTCTGTTTTTCTGTATATGGCTCTCAGTCTCTTCTGGAGGGAAAGCCATTCCGCTGATGAATTCTTCTCAATGTCCGGAGGTTTCTCCTTAGTTCCTGGCTGCTTCTCTCCATCTTATTTTCCATCCGTTGCTTCTTGTCCTGCCTTGAGTTGCTTTGGAGAATAGCTTGACTGCTTCTTCTTTGCAGCAGCCCCTGAAATACTGGAAGACAGTTACATACCATCCCTAGTCCTTCTCTTCATTAGACTGCTAGACTATTAGAAGTAATTCAATAATTAATTAGAATTGGAATTGTCCGTGTTGGTCAGTTTTCAACAGGAACATCTCTTCCTAGGAAGCAGTGGTGGGATTAAAAAATTTTTTTACTACTGGTTCTGTGGGCATGACTTGGTGGGCGTGGCTTGGTGGGCGTGGCAGGGGAAGGATACTGCCAAATCCCCCTTCCCTCCCCACCCCACTAACCTGCTTTCCAGCTCCACTCTCCTGTGCAGGGCAACCAAAGGAGACCCAGCCGATCAGCTGGGACTCAATGGGAGTCAGAGAAGAGGTGGGGTTGGTGGGGCCAGTCAGAGGCGGGATTGGCCGGTTCTCCGAACTACTCAACATTTCCGCTCCTGGTTCTGTAGATCCAGTCAGAACCGGCGGAATCCCACCTCTGGTGTTGACCAGTTTTCAACAGAAAATCTCTTCCTAGGAAGACATCTTGACAAGTGACTGAGCTGCCACTTGTAGCAAAGGGGGGCAGAGTGAGCGGAGGGGCTCCCCTATCTCTGCCTGTCACCTGTCCTTCTCCAACTGGTCTTCTCGCCCCTCCAGCCCTCCCGAGTGGCCCCCATGGTCTCTCCGGCCATCGCCCTGGCCTTCGTGCCCTTTGTGGCCACCCTGCTCATCCGCTACCGCCATTACTTCCTGCTCTTCTACCGAGCGGTGTTCCTTCGGAAGCTGCGGGACTACCTGACCGGCCTCTCCCGGGAGGAGCGGGCCTTTCGTTACGTCCTGACCCACGCCATCCCCGGAGACCCCCTGCACATCCTGGAGACCTTCGACCAGTGGAGCTACCACTTCGAGTATCTCAGCAACCTGGGACCCCAGAAAGGTGGGCACTCTGGAGATAACCACCCCACCCCACCCCACCCAAGCACCTGCCCAGAGCTGCCTTGTAGTTAGGTGAGTGGCCAATACATCTGATAGATATAAATGGACAGAAGATAGAGGATAATGACAGGTGTGAGAGAGAGAGAGAGATGGAGAGAGGGACGAGAGAGAGGAAAGGAAGGAAGGAATAAGAAGAGAGAGGAAAGGAAGGAAGGAATAAGAAGAGAGAGGAAAGGAAGGAAGGGAGGAAGGAAGGAAGAAGGAAAGAGAGGAAAGGAAGGAAGAAGGAAAGAGAGGAAAGGAAGAAACAAGGAGAGAGAGGAAAGGAAGGAAGGAGCAAGGAGAGAGGGAAGGAAGGAAGGAAGGAAGGAAGGAACAAGGAGAGAGAGGAAAGGAAGGAAAGAAGAAAGAAAGAAAGAAAGAAAGAAAGAAAGAAAGAAAGAAAGAAAGAAAGAAAGAAAGAAAGAAAGAAAGAAAGAAAGAAAGAAAGAAAGAAAGAAAGAAAGAAAGAAAGAAAGAACTTAGCAGTTTAGGTAGAAAGAGAATTGCAAGGAAGCTCCCCTCCATTTTCTTCTTCCATTAGAAAATTGACTGCCGAAAATGATCATCGTCACCCATCCATCAAGTCTGCCTTTCGGATTTCTTTCTATTATTTATCTCATTGTAGTCTTTTTAAAAAAGTTTGCTCGGGCGATGGGCCTGCTGTGTTTATATCCCGAGCATGTTTGAACCCAGTCCCTGAGGAATGACCCACTGCTTCTGCTGGACTCTCTATTCCTGGCCTAGAACCAGTGGAACCCCTGGCCTCTAGGAGCGGAGAATGCGCCAACATTTACAAGGGGTGAGAGGTTGAGTCCGCAGACCGCTTAGAGAGAGGGCTGTAAAAGCCCCGTGAAATGGCAGACAGGTAGTCCTCGACTGTTTGAAGTTAAAAACGGCGCTGAAAAAAAGTGAGTTACAGCCACTTTTCACAGTTACGACCTTTTACATTCAGATGCTCGGCCACTGACTCACACATATGACGGTCGCCGTGTCCCCGGAGGTCAGGTGATCTCCTTTTGCGACCTTCTGATGAGCAAAGCCAATGGAGGACGCCAGGTTCTCTTAACGACCCTGTGACTCACTTAACAGCTGCAGTGATTCCCATAACAAACGGGGCAAGAAACGTCGCAAAGCAAGGCAAAATCGACTTGAAGAACGGTCTTGCTCAGCCACATAAACGTTGGGCTCCGTGGTGGACGTAAGCTGAGAACTACCTGCATTTGAGTCTAAGCGCTGCATTCTGATTAAAAATATTGGGGGGAAAGTAATAATCAGCAGAACGGAAGTTGCCTCCAGAAATTGTGGCTGCTCTGTCACTGGAAGCTTTTAAGAAGAGACTGGACAGCCATTTACAAGGAATGGGATAGGGCCGTGATGGCGAACCTGGGTCCAACTTATCTATACTGCGCATGTGCGCACTGCCCAGTTGATTTTCGGCCCATTTGAGGCTGTTTTCACCCTCCCGGAGGCTCGAGGGAAGCCTCTGCAGCCTTTGGAGGCCGAAAAACGGGCCTTCTGGAAATACCAGAAGTGCCGAAACAGGCCCGTTTTTCGGCCTCCTAAGCCTCCAGAGGCTGAAAACAGGCATTTCCAGTATTTCCAGAAGGCCCAATTTTTGACCTCCAAAGGCTGCAGAGGCTTCCCTTGTGTCTCCAGGAGGGCGAAAAGGGCTTGAAATGGGATGAAAAGCAGCTGGGAGGCATGCACATTGCAGGTAAGGAGGGTGGGGTGTTGTGCACGCATGCACGCATTGCATTGTGGGTGCCGACACGTGCGTGCTTTCGGCACACAACAAAAAGGTTTGTGATCTCTGGTATAGAGTCTCCTCCTTGAGCAAGGGGTTGGACTAGATGACCTCCGAGGCCCCTTCCCACTCTGTCATTCTCTTCTTCCGAATGGTATGTTTTCCCCTCTGAAGGCTCTTTGAGGAACGGTTTGCCTCCAGGCGACGTGGGAGCTCCAAGACAGGCAGTTTTTAAGGAGAGATTGGAGAGCCATTTGTCTGGCATGCTATAGTGTCTCCTGCTTGAGCTGAGGGTTGGACTAGATGACCTTGGAGGTCCTTTCCAACTCTGCCATTCTGTATATTCTGAACCTCCCCTCCTCAGGGCATTTATTCCCCCTTCCGCTTCGGTCTTTCTGATCTCCCTAGCCAAGATCCTGGAGCGTCTCATCTACGACCAGGCTCCCCTGACGGTGTTGGAGCTGGGCACCTACTGTGGCTACGCCTCCATCCTCATGGCGCAGTCGCTGCCCTTGGGCGCCCGGTTGTACACGGTGGAGATGGACGTGTGCCGGGCGTCCGTGGCGGAGAAGGTGATCCGGCTGGCCGGCTTTGACGATGACACGGTGAGCAAGGCCGGGTGCGTCAGTAGGTCTCCCTGGCCTTTGCTGGTGGGTGGGTGGGTGGGAGCGAGCACCGAGTCTTAAAGTCGCCAAGGTGGGAGACCCCTGCCCGAGCCAACGAAGGGGAAGCTGTTCTCATAGGTGCCAGGCCACTGGCATTCAGAAAAGAGAAATGCCACACACCCAATATCTGAGAATGGACAACCTACCCCAGGGGTCTCCAAGCTTGGCGACTTGAAGACAGGTGGACTTCAACTCCCAGAATTCCCCAGCCAGCCACGTGCAAACCCTACTCCCTTCTACTCCTGATGATGTTATCTAGTTGGGTCATGAAAGGTCTGCAAGAAAAGAACCAAGCTCAGAAACCACCGAGGACTTCACAATCATCCTTGTCTTCCTCTTCCTCCTCCTCCTCCCCCCGCTCCTCCTCCCTGCAAACCTTACTCCCTTCTAGTCTTGATAATGTTACCTAGTTGGGTCATGAAAGGTCTGCAAGAAAAGAACCCAGCTCAGAGACCACCGAGGACCCCATATTCTTCTCCCACAGCCAGCCTGGGGAGTAGACTTCCCCAAGGCTGCCCAACTGAAACTGGTCTCCTGGCCCAACCCCCTTATCATGGCACCCTGGAGATGCCCCTCTTGGCCAGGTTCTCAACCCCCCCCCTCCCCTTTCGGTTTCCAAGTGGGTGGCTCCCAGGCAGCTGGACTTCTCCCCCAGGAACCGTTCTGATGACCTCCACACCCCTCTTTCCCCCTCCCTGCAGGTGGAACTCATCGTGGGCCCCTCGGAGGAGGTCATCCCCCTCCTCAAGGAGACCTTTCTGCTGTCGGAGGTCCACCTGGTGGTCATGAGCCACTGGAAGCGATGCTACCTGCGGGATCTGCAGCTGCTGGAAGACCACGGCCTCCTCCAGCCGGGGGCCACCATCCTGGCGGACAACGTCATCTTCCCCGGCGCCCCCCGATTCCTCCAGTATGCCAAGGCCTGCGGGAAGTACAAGTGGAGGCTGCACCGGACCAGCCTCCAGTACTTCCGCAGCATCCCCGATGGCCTGGCCCAGCTGACCTACATGGGGCTGGAGTGAGGGGCAGGGCTGCCTCCCTGCCAGAGGGAGCGGTGCCAGGGGTGGGATTCAATTTTTTTTTTACTACCGGTTCTGTGGGCGTGACTTAGTGGGTGTGGCTTAGTGGGTGTGGCTTGGTGGGCGTGGCAGGGGAAGGATATACTGCAAAATCCCCCTTCCCTCCCCACCCCACTGACCTGCTTTCCAGCTCCGTTCTCCTGGGCAAGGTAACCAAAGGAGACCCAGCCGATCAGCTGGGACTCAATGGGAGGCAGAGAAGAGGTGGGGTTGGCGGAGCCAGTCGGAGGTGGGATTGGCCGCTTCTCCCAACTACTCAACGTTTCCGCTACTGGGGTTTATGGGAACATCTTCTCTTTGTTGGCTAGGGCAGGGGTCTCCATCTTTGGGGCTGGCTGGAGAATTCTGGGAGTTGAAGTCCACCAGTCTTCAAGCCCCCAAGGATGGAGACCCCTAGGGTAGGTTGTCCATTCTCAGATATTGTGCAATATGTATGTTTCTCTTTTCTTAATGCTGGTGCTTTGCCTTCGTTTGATATTGTGCTTTGTGCCGACTGCTTTATTGTGTTAACATTTTGAATGGCGGTGTTGTTCCAGTTCTACCCAGAAACATCCTAAAAAGCATTTCCATGAAATATTTGCAAATATTTACGGATTCTCCTATGCACTTTTATCTCCCCTGCAGTAGCCCTACTCCCAGCCCCAGGCTGAGCCTTTCCCTAGTGGAAATAAACCCACCGAATAGAAGGAAAAACGAGGAAGAATTTAGCTTGAATTGGTTTCTCCGGAACCGCAATGGAAACTCTGAATCAGGAAATGATTGTGGTGACACGCCCCTCACCTAGCAGGTTAGTCCTCGACTTACGACCACAAGGCAGTCCAAAATTTTCATTGCTAAGCAAGAAAGACAGTTGTTAAGTGAGCTTTGACCGATTTTGCGACCTTCCTTGCTGCTGTTAAATGAATCCTTGGCCACTTGTGGACTTCAACTCCCAGAGTTCCTCAGACCCCTGACTTAGATGACCCTTCTGGTCCCTTCCAACTCTATCATTCCTGGCTGGCTGGGGAATTGTGGGAGTTGAAGTCCATGAGTCTTAAAGCGGCCAAGATTGGAGACCCCTGTGTTAAACGAATGGCTGCAGCATCCCCATGGTCCTGTGATCATAATTTGTACATTTGGCATCTGGTTCCTATTTATGACGGTCACAGCATCCTGATTCCCTTTTGTGACCTTCTGACAAGTGAACTCAATGGAGGAAGCCAGATTCATTTAACAACTGTGTGACTAACTTCACAACTGCAGTGATTCACTTAACGACTGTGGCGAGGAAGGTTGTAAGGGGCAAAACTCACTTAACAAATCTCTCCCTTAGCCACTTAAACGCTGGGCTCAATTCTGGTCATGAGTCGAGGACTACCACCTGTATTATTGCTCCAAGGAGGAACCCTGCTACAGGTGTGATGACCCAACGGGGCGTGGCACAAAGTCAGATAATCAGTGGGAGTCCCTTTATTAGCTCCAACTTTGCCCCCAATGTCTTGGGAAGTTTATGAAAAACTCTCCCAGGAACAGCCTTTGGCTGCAGGGAATCAAGTCCAAAACCTGGTTAACAAAAACTGTAACTAAAAGTCCAAGCAAGGCAAAATGCAGCAATTAGTCCGGCAGGGCAGGAGAAGGAATTCCAGATGTGAAGGCATGGCAATAACTCAACATGGTTGGGAAGACGCCAGGAACATAGATAATCGCAGTCAACACAAATTAAACTCACGTTTGTTCCCAGCAGACACAGCACTCAACTTGCATCTCTTTTAAACTCCGTTCCTAGCTGCGGCTAATGAAGGGAATCAGGGCCCTTTCCTCCCCCATAAGCCATGCAACTCATGTTGCTCCCTTCTCTGTTCCTCCCTGCGTGCCCTAGGATGAAGAGGAGGTGGCCTGGGTCTTCCTCTGAACTTCTCTCCCTTGTTCTACCTCTCCCCTACCTCTGCCCAGCTGGACTTTGCCTTTCCCCAGTTTCTTCCACAGCCGACGGAGCCACACTCCCACTTCCTGTCAGCTGTTCGTCTTCCTCCTCTGATTCAGACTCAGACAGGGACAGGACAACAGGTGAAAGGGAGGTTAAGCACAGGTTGAGTAAAAAAAGAAATATTTTATTTACAAAAGAACTTCAACTGAGAGCAGGAAGCCCACCAACAGGCTGAAAAAGAGAGGCAGACACAACCCTTAAGGCTTTCGCTCTGGTCAGTGGGTCAGCAGAGTAGCGCAGGAGGTCAGCTCGCGGGGCAGTTGGCAGGCATTCAGACCCCCCTCCCTGGCAGGGAGTCACGGCGGGCACAGGACAGCCATGTGGGTATGGTTGGGGGCAGCCAAGCTCAGGAGCCCCTTTGGAGCTCACAGACTGCAATTCCCAGCAGGGGCGGCTGGTCCGACATCGTCTAGATCATCCACTGATCTTGGTCTTGTTCTGCCCCTTCCATGTCCACCTGGGGGGAGAGGGATAAAGTGGGGGGAGCCTTAGCAGAAGAGAATTACTGCTGAAAGGCAGCTCGGTGAATCTGGGGTCTCCAACCTTGGCCACTTTTAAAGCCTGTGGACTTCAATTCCCAGAATCCCCCAGTCATCTGTGCTGAGGGTTGAAGTCCACAGCTCTTAAAGGGGCCAAGGTTGGAGACCCCTTGCTGTAGGCCACCAGCTCTGCCCCCTAGGAGAGAGCAAACGTAAGCACAGGGCCCTGCCGAACTCTATTTCCCTAGTACTTCCTGCAGTCAAAACCTCAGGAATGGGCCAATCACCAGGAGACAGTGAGTTCTAGTCCCGCCTTGGGCGTGAAAGCCATATGGGTGACTTTGATGACTTTGATCCAATCTCTCTCTCTCTCTCTCACCCCACCCCACCTTGTTTGTGGAAAACAGGGGGACGAAGGTGTGTTGGAGATGTTCACTGCCTTATTTATAAAACTAAGAAAGAGGGATAGAAATATCATATTTTTCGGAGTGTAAGACGCCCCAAAGTATAAGATGCATCTAACTTTTGGGGAGGAAAACAAGAATAAAAAAAATCTGCCTCTGCCTCCCTGCAATTTGCCTCTTTCACCTTCAGCACAGCCTGATTAGCATAAGCAGCTGATTGTCGGTTGGATTGGCCTCCCGACGATCAGCTGTTTCAGGCTGCAGGGATCACCATCGCCTGTTACCCCCTCCGCACGCCCCATTTTTGGCCTCTGTGCGCCCCATTTTCTGCCCGTTCCGATCTGTGCGGAGGCTGAAAATGGGGCGTGCAGAGGAAACGATAGACGAAACAGCTGATCGTTGGGAGGCCGATCCAACCGACAATCAGCTGCTTATGCTAATCAGGCTGTGCTGAAGCTGAAAGGCTGTTTGCTCTTTGCTGCAAAGAGGCAAATTGCGGGGAGGCAGAGGCCGAAGGGTGGGGCCAGTGGATGGGCGGGGCTTCAGCTGCATTCACTGTATAAGATGCACAGACATTTCCACCCACTTTTGGGAGTGGAAAACGTGCGCCCTATACTCCGAAAATTAAATACAAACATACTCAGGCAGTTTATGCAGCCAACGTTCCTTTTAAGGGATGGTTCCAGCCTGGCCCCAATCTCCACCAGAGACTCCTGCCACTTGGCCCCTGGCCCTATAGAAAGCCGTGGGCTTTTATCCAGGCCAAAAGGAGGCACACATTCCCAGCGGCCCCACCTCGTTAATCTCCCCATCGTCGGGGGACTCGTTGTAGTCGTTCATCTCATCCATGTCCTGCATGTCCTCATCGTCTTCGGAGTCCTCCTCACTGTCCTCGTCATCCTCATCATCCTCTTCCTCCTCCTCGTCGTAAGTCTGCTAAGGCAAAGCAGGGAGGAAGCCGTCATGAGAGTCCTGGTGGGGCAGCGGTCAAGAGCTGACTCTGCCCCATTGCCAGCAGTTCGACCCTGACCAGCTGAAGGTGGACTCAGCCTTCCGTCCTTCCCTTCGAGGACCCAGATGGTTGGGGCAAGAGGCTGACTCTGTAACCCGCTTAGAGAGGGCTGGAAAAGCACTGTGAAGTGGTAGATAAGTTCTATCTATCTACTATCTATCTTATCCATTCACGTATCCTCCCTCCCTCCCTCCCTCCCTCTTTATCTATCTATCTATCTAACTATCTATCTATCTATCTATCCATCCATCCATCCATCCATCCATCCATCCATCCATCCATCCATCCATGGTGGCACAGTGGCTAGAGTGCAGCATTGCAGGCTCTGCGGATTGCCAGCAGTTTGATCCTGACTGGCTCCAGGTTGACTCAGCCTTCCCTCCTTCCGAGGTGGGTAAAACAAAGACCCAGATGGTTGGAGGGCAATGGGCTGACTCTGTAAAGCGCTTTGAGAGGGCTGGAAAAGCACTAAGTGCTACTTCTAGTGCTGTCATCTCTTTGCAATTCCAGAAAGCCAAAAAACACATCCAATCAACAGGGAGGTGGGGGATCTTTTCTCTACACCCCCAGCACAGGGCACCCTTTTAAGCCTTTTACAAGTGGTTCTCAGTTTACAACCATCCGTTTAGTGACCGTTTGATGTTACAATGACACCCGAAGAAGTTGAGTTACGGCTGGTTTTCCACACTGACAAGCATGGCAGTCTCCCCAAATGATCAAAATGCTTGGCAACCGACTCATATTTATGACCCTGGCTGTTTCCTAAGGTCACATGGTCCCCTTTTGTGACCGTCTGACAAGCAAAGTCCAAGGGGAAGCCCGATTCACTTAACCGTGTTTCAATCTTAACCATTGGGAGTGATTCACTTAACAACGGTGGCAAGTAAGGTCCTAAAATGGGGCAAAGTTCACTTAACAATTGTCTCCCTTAGCAATGAAAATTTTGGGCTCAATTGTGGTCGTAAGTCAAGGACTACCTGTAATAAAAATTTGTAAGTGGGGAAAAGATGCGATCAGACAGCTGATATTTCACTAACATAGTTCACTTCTTACAACTTTGGCAAAGGGGCGATTTTAAAAGTTCTAATATTCCAAATTTTCACCCATCAAGGTACAGATTTCCTCCACCAGCATCCCCAAAAATACCCTCAGGTGGTGCCATGGGGCAAATTAGCTCTTACCTCCGAGGCTGGTTTCCCGATTGGCACCAAATTATTGTCTTTCTCAGCTATGCTCTGCAGCTGAAGAGAAAAGCAAAGAATGATGCTCGGAAGGAAAACAAGGGAGCCAAGATTGTCAACGCTTCATAAAGGCCGGGCAGGGGGCAACATTTAGGGGTGGGGAGGGAGAGAGAAGCAAAGGAAGGGGACCCCCTCCCTGCTCACCCAGGCCTGGTGTTGCTGCTCCTGCTGCTGCAGTTCGTTCTCATCCACGCAGGGCCGGTCCAGGTTGAACCACAGAGACTCAGTGACTCGCGGGAACAGGGAAGGGAAGAGGGTGGACATGACTCCCTGGGGGTCAGAAAGAGGGGCTGATGAGAGGCAAGACCCTCAAAAGAGGAGGAAAAAGGATTGGGAGGGGGGCAGGGAAGGATTCCCCACCATTCAGAGCTGCAGATTCGGTACAAATTCAGCCTCTCTGTGCTTTAATTGTGGAAGCCAGGAGCTGCAAATGGAGCCTTGTGCATTGCTTTTCAATCTGTGTTTAGCTGCAGAGCTGGCTGGGGGATTCTGGGCGTTGCAGTCCACCCATGGTAAAGCCGCCAAGCTGGAGAAAACACTATTTTTAACGGTCATTTTCTGGAGGAAAAAAGAGGATGGGATGGATGAGCTCCAGCAACTAAGATGATGGGGACCCAATTAGGGACAGATCCTCATCCCGGAGAAGATCCATTTGCTAAATGATTTAATGACACCTAATATCTCCATTCAAGTCCCAAAGGTGCTTTTTTTTCAAGAGGCAACTGGACTTTCTGGTTTTTTTTTCTTTGAAGACGTTTCGCTTCTCATCCAAGAAGCTTCTTCAGCTCTGACTGGATGGTTTTATACCCCCTTGCAGACAGCTGGTCATTTGCATCCTTTTAGAGGGTCACAGAGGCCACTTGGAGGTTTGTCTGTGTCCTCTCAAGGTCACCTGAGTGGTGCAAATGGGTGGGAAGCCTTCTTGGCTGCAGGATGTTTTCTACCCTGTGTCCTTTCACTGTTGGCTCCACGCCCATTTGCACCACTCAGGTGACCCTGAGAGGACACAGACAAACCTCCAAGTGGCCTCAACGGCCCTCTAAGAGGATGCAAATGACCAGCTGTCTGCAAGGAGTATAAAACCATCCAGCTTCTTGGATGAGAAACGAAACTTCTAAGAAAAACCAGAAAGTCCAGGTGCTTCCTGGGGAAAAAACAAACAAACCACCTTTGGGACAACCATGATCTGGATGACTGACAATCTCCATAGACTTTTTCTCCATTCAAGGTTTTCTCTTTTTATTTTAGGGTCTATCTTTGTTGTACTGGGGGATAAAAAGAGGAGGGAGGAAGATTTTGGATGTTAGCAGCCTGGAGCTACCTGTAATAGCAATAAAGGCGGGATAAAGAAATGTAATTAATACATAAAGCGATGAAATATGCTCAATTTCATCCCAGGATCTTAATTTATCTATTTTTGTCATTTTATAGCCGATGATGTGAATGCTTTTTATGGTTTTTAATGCTGCAAGTGGGCCAGAGTCGCCTGATACTGGAAAGAAACTTCATAATAAATGAATTTCATAGTAAATAAATAAATTCATTTCCACTGAATTTTCGTCACCAGATTTTCACCCGGGGGTCCACAAGGGATTTAAAACGCCCCCAACCAGCTCAAGGGTCTCCCTGGGGGCATCCAGACGCCCCTTCAAGCCTCCCCTCCGCCTTTCTTAGGGCTCTCCCCCTTCTTGTGCCCTGAAACAACAACCCTGCGAGGTAGGCCGACCCAAGGGACAAATCACCCGGGCGTTTCCGGGATTCGGAGGCGGGACTTCCGCTCAGTCCCCCGTCGCTCCCCGCGTTTGCCGGCGCCGACGGAGCCTCCCCTGCCACCGGCGAAGGCTGGAAGCCGGGAGAACGACGGCCGGAAGTGTTCCCGCCGCGACCCGGAAGCGATCTCTTTTAGGATGCTGGTATGCCGGTAGAAAGAGAGTCGGAAGTGCTTCCACCGCTCTAGGGAGCCGTTGGAAGAGGCATTTCCGGTCCCTGGTTTCCAACGCGAGAGCTACCACAAAGATGATACGTCCTAGACTAGCGATGCCCCGGGTTGCCATCACATGTGCTTTTCAAGCGCGTCCCTCCTGGGGTTTCTAGCCAAGGCTTTCACAGGAGGCATTGCGCATGCGCACAAGGGGAAGTCTGGCGTCTCGCCATGCCTCTCCCAGACAGCGCATAGTGCGCCTGCGCAAGGAACCACATGCTTCTCCCAAGCAAAATATTTGAAAACTTTAATGAAAAAAATTAATTAAGCGATTTTGCAACCTCCTTCCTGCGTCCCTCCCATCTCCTTTCCATCTCCTTCCTTCCTTATTCAATTATAGGATTAAATCATGAAAACATAAGGCATTAAAAACTAAAGCATTAAAATAAATGTTTTATGCTTGCAGGACACCAGTGCCCATTGTCCGCAGATGGCATGGGGAGGATGGGCACTGCATTCTCATCCTCCCGAAGTGCACGTTTTACTGAATTAATAATATTTTTTTGCAGTCAAACAAAATGCCGAAGCATGAACCAAAGTGGTTGGTTTCACACACTTTATTTTATTTATTTATTTGTTATTTCAATTTATATACCGCCCTTCTCCCAAGGGACTCAGAGCGGTGCACAGTCCATCTAAAACCCCACAGAGAATACAAAAGTAAAAAAAGTATTAAATTAATGTTGGCTGGTTAATGAAAATAAGAAAACTCCACACCCCCCTTAAAACCCCAATTAAAATTAAAAATGATATGGAGACCAATTAAAACCATCTCAGCCCAGGCCGGCCTGCTCAAAGAGCCAGGTCTTCAACGCGCGCCTGAAGGCCCTCAGGTCCGTGCCAGTACGAAGCTCCGGAGGCAGAGTGTTCCAGAGGGCGGGGGCCCCCACAGAGAAGGCCCTATCCCTCGGCGCCGCCAGACGACACATAGAGGCTGACGGCACCCGGAGCAGACCCTCTCTATGGGAACGCACCGGCCTGTTGGAGATCACTGGCAGAATGCGGTCCTGCAGGTAACCTGGTCCCATGCCATGGGTCGCCCTAAAGGTCAGAACAAGAACCTTAAAGCGAACCCGGAGAGCCACCGGCAACCAATGCAGCTCGCGCAGGAGAGGCGTCACATGGGCGCTACGCGACGCCCCCGTGATCACCCACGCGGCCGCATTTTGCACCAGCTGGAGTCTCCGGGTGCTCCCCGTGGGGAGCCCCATGTAGAGGGCATTACAATAGTCCAGGCGAGAGGTGACAAGGGCCTGAGTGACCGTGCGCAAGGCGTCCCGATCCAGGAAGGGCCGCAACCGGTAGATCCGACGGATCTGATGAAACGCCCCCCTGGAGACGGCCGCAATGTGATGTTCAAGCGACAGCCGTACCTCCAGGAGGACTCCCAGGTTGCGAGCCCTCTCTGTGGGGGGCAAAATTTCCCCCCCAATAGCCAGCGAAGGTATCAGCTGGCTATATCGGGGCGCCGGAAACCACAGCCACTCGATCTTGGATGGGTTGAGCCGAAGTCTGTTCCCGCCCATCCAATCCCGCACGGCCTCCAGGCACCTAGACATAGCCCCCACAGCATCGTTGGGGTGGTCCGGAGTGGAGATGTACAACTGGGTGTCATCTGCATATAGATGACACCTCACTCCAAGACCACGGATGATCTCACCCAGCTGAACTATGAACATGAACTATGATACAGAAAAACCTAACCAGGTTTAGCAATAATCCAGCATAACCTGCTATGTAAATGCAGCCTGTAGCTCTTTCAATGACTTGGTTAACCGTGTAGGGGGAACGCACCTGCCATCTTGGCATAGATTCAACCTAGATCACTCTTTTGGGTAAAACCTGGCATTTAACACTATCCCTGATTTTTTGTAATTATTAATATTTACTAATTTGGTCTCCATTGGTCCTTAAACTACTGCTCATTTTCAAACGCTTATGAGCTACTGGCTGTGGAATCTTTCAAAATCTCTTCAGGAACTTTGCAAGCCATTTTTAAGTATTTCCGTTATTGCAAACATAGCTGGTTGGGGAATTCTGGGAGTTGAAGTCCTCCCGGCTTAAAGTTGCCAAGGTTGGAGACCCCTGATCTAGGGATTACAAAGGACACTTCATTTTCAGTAGAGTGGAAATATAACTTTCTGCCCTAAAGAATTATATGCAAATATAATGGCTTGAGCAAGGAAGGAAATATTTCCTGAGTGTGAGGCAGTGTCATATCTGGAAGAGATTTTCCGAGTATTTAATGAAGTTGCTGGAGCTTGCCAATTTCTTATCTATGATACACGTCCTCGTTCTCTGTCTAGATGTCAGAATCATCAGAAAAGCTGTTGTGCTCTTTTATTGTCTATAAGTTCACTGACAGGTCAGGGACCAACTGGATTGGCAGGTGGCATGCAGGGCAGAGGGGGGGTAGCAGACGGTTAGTTTCTCCCATTTACCCATCTTTTGAACAGAATACATTGAGCATCACACAATTTTTCTCAGAATTCACTTCTGATTCTTCTTCTTACCTCTATTTACAGGAGAGCTAATCTTTAAACTGCAATTGATACCCATTTATGGAAAAAACCCATTTCGAAAAATCTAAATGACTTCAACTTATTCTTTCTGATATAGAATTTACTTTTTTGTCTGCAATTAAAGCTACACTTTAACTGCAACTCTTATACTGCAAAAACATATGGACTACACAACTTGATCAGGGCAAAGCAATAGACGCAATCTACATAGACTTCTGTAAAGCCTTTGATTTGGTGGTACAAGACAAACTACTCCTAAAACTAAAATCTTATGGTACCTCTGGACACCTGTATAACTGGATAGAAGCATTCCTGTCAAACAGACAACAAATGGTCAAAATTGGGAGCGTCCTATCAAATTCTGTACCCCCAAGGCAGTGTTCTAGGACCAACTCTTTTCATCCTCTACATAAATGACCTCTGTGATTATATCAAGAACAACTGCATTCTCTTCGCTGATGATGTAAAGCTATTCAACACCACAGAAAATACTGCTACCCTTCAAAAAGACCTTGACTACATATCAGAATGGTCAAACAAATGGCAACTTCAAATCTCAACAAATAAATGCTCTGTCCTACATATTGGCAAAAAAATCAGAAAATAAAATACAAGCTGAATAGTCACGACCTTGTTGAGGATCCAAACTCTGTCAAGGATCTTGGAGTACTCATCTCTAATGATCTAAGTGCTAGAGCCCACTGTAACTACATAGCCAAAAAAGCACTAAGAGTTGTTAACCTAATCCTATGTAGCCTTTTCTCTGGTAATATTACACTAATAACTAGAACATATAAAACATTTGCTAGACCAATACTCGAATACAGCTCATCAGTCTGGAACCCACATTACGTATCTGATATTAGCACAGTGGAGAAAGTCCAGAAATATTTCACAAGAAGAGTTCTTCACTCCTCTACTCGTTGCAGAATACCTTATGCCCCCAGACTTGAAATTCTAGACCTAGAAAACATTGAATTACGTGTCTTTGGTCCGATCTAAGTATAGTATATAAAATCATCCATTGCAATGTCCTACCTGTCAATGAATACTTCAGCTTCAACCATAACAACCCAAGAGCACACAATAGATACAAACTCAAGGTTAATTGCATCAAACTTGATTGCAGGAAATATGACTTCAGCAACAGAGTGGTCAATGTCTGGAATACTCTACCTGACTCTGTGGTTTCTTCCCCAAACCCCAAAAACTTTAATCTTAGATTGTCTACTATTGACCTACTATGTGCCTACCGTCCCTGTCCTATTGTTTATTTTTTTATTTTTCTTATATGTATCCATGTATTCATAACTATGTTTTTACTTATACCTATTATCTTGTAAGCGATTGACAAAAATAAATAAATTAAAAATTAAAAAAAAACTTTCACTTCCTTATATGTATTCACCTAGTCTTGCCAGACAATCAGATCTTTTCAATCAGATCTATAACAGATAGCAGATAATCAGAGTTGCAAGGGACCTTATAGGTCATCTAGTCCAACCCACTACCCAAACAGGAGACCCTACAGCATTTCTGACAGATGGGAGTCCAGTCTCTTCTTGGAAGCCTGCAGGGATGAAGCTCCTACCACTTCTAAGGCAAATTCTGTTCCATTGGTTCATTGTCCTCTCTGTCAGGAAATTTCTCCTTATTTCCAGGTTGAATCTCTCCTTGTTTAGTTTCCATCCATTATTCCTTGTCTTCCTTGTTATTCCTTATCCTTCCTCTTTCCCTTGGTTTCTTTCCTTCCCTCCTTTATCTGGTTTCCTTTCCTTCCTCTCCTCCCTCCCTCCTTGCTCTCTCTTCTTCCCTCCCCCTCTCTCCTTTCTCACTGTCTCCTGTTTCCTTCTTTTCCTTCCTTTACCACACTATAAAAAAGATGTTGAGACTCTAGAAAAAGTGCAGAAAAGAGCAATCAGGATGATGAGGGAACACTGGAGGCTAAAACATACAGTGGACAGTTGCAAGAACTGGGCCTGGCTGGTTTAGGGAAGAGAAGGACCAGGGGAGACAGGACAGCATCTTCCAATGTTTGAGGGAGGGGCTGCCACAGAGAGGAGGAGGGGTTTCAAGCTGTTTTCCAAGTCACCTTTGAAGGCCAGACAGGGAATGATGGATGGAAACTGACCCAGGAGAGATTCAACCTGGAAATAAGGAGAAACTTTCTGACAGTGAGAACAATCAACCCATGGAACAGAAGTTGTCCTCGGAAGTTGTGGGAGCTTCATCACTTGAGACTTTCAAGAAGAGATTGGACCGCCATTTGTCAAAAATGTGTTGGGTCTCCTGCTTGTGCAGGGGGTTGGACTAGATGACCTACAAGGTCCTTTCCAACTCTGTTAATCTAATCCTTCCTTCCTCTCGCCTTTACCTCTTACTCCAGCTACATTCCAAATTACGCTCCTTGGAAAACATCTTATGGGGATTGATGAGGCCCACATCTATTGTCCTGTCCCCCATGATATCTTTAATCCGTCAAAGTTTTCATACCTCTCAGAAAACACATGCACTGGAAAAGGTGGGCTTTCTTATTTCTCTGGCCCTAAATGTTCCTCAGCAAGAAGCTTTCCAGAGTAAGGTTGAAATTTACCATATCCTAGTTTAATCCTGGTTTAATAAATAAGCCATGGTTGGCTGGATTATCAAAACATGCTTAACCACAAGCAACTGTTTTCAAAGCATGCAGACTGGGTGAATTCAATACACACTTAGCTTATACACTAAGCAACCTGAATTTTGTCTTACAGACTGAATTAGTCAGCAGTTTCTGCTGAATTAACCTCTTTTTTTTTTGATTTGGCCAAGAAGCTATTTTTGTTTGCACAAAATGATAACAAGGAAAAGGAAAAGGAAACTGAGGTTAAAAAAAGAGGAGCCCTTCGTGTGAATCATTTGCTGGGGGTTCCCCTTACATGACGCCCCCCCTGCATATAGGGCTCCTCTAAGTAAAAATTCATGCAGTTTTGGGTCATGAAGGATTACTGAGGGACCTCTTCCTTTTCTCCCTCCTTTAGTGGCACCCAGGTCTGCTGGACTACAACTCCCATCAGAGGGACTGACTACCTGAGAGGGTTGCAGGGAATAAATGCCCCCCTGCCACACACACCCCCCCCAGCATCTCGGAGAGGACTCTTGCCCCCTGAGTTGGTGGGCAAAGGAAAAAGTCCAAGACGTGAGACTGGATCCTTGTCCAATCATCGCCCAAGGAGTGATCTCCTGATCTTTGGACCGATCCTTTTGCTTTAAGAGGCAGCTGCAGCTCTTCCCCTTCCAAGCCTCTCTTCTCTGCAGCCAGCCCTTCTTCACCTGTGCTGACCCCACCTGCAACTGGCCAGCCTTCACTATTAAAGCCGGAAGGAAGTGTTGCTGACCAGTAGCTGCTATGCACAGGTAAGATGCATTTGGGGGAGTATTTTCTTCATTAAAGGACCCCAGCCATGGATTTTGGGGGGGGGGGAGGGTGTGTTTCTGGCTTTACCTGGAACAGCCTTGATGCTCCACTTTTGAGAGATTGCTGTGGTATATGGGGGTGGTGGTGTCTGGGGTTGGCAGACTGGCTGGGGGTTTCTGGGAGTCTAAGCCCACTTCTCCTGAAGTGGCCAAGTTCTAGATTAACTCTCCCTTTCAACCAGTGGGTCCATAGTTTAGTACAGAGGTCTCCAAACTTTAATTTTCAGACTTTTGTGGACTTCAGCTTTAAGCCTTGTTCAACTTGAAGCTATGCTGGCTGGAGAATTCGGGGAGTTGAAGCCCCCAAGTTGCCAAGTTTGAGGACCTCTGGTTTAGTGCTTTAGACGAGACCCAGTTTGGTCTATAGTTAAGGCACCTACCTGGCTTGAACGTGGGGGGCTGTGAGTTCAAGTCCTGCCTTGGGCATGAAAGCCAGCTGGGTGACTTTGGGCTAAATCCTTCTCAATATCTCAGCCCAACCCACCTCTCAAGGCGGCTGTTATGAAGAAATAAGAGGAGGAAAGTGTGTTGGATAGGTTTACTGCCTTCAGTTATTTATAAGCATAAAAGGTGGGATAGAAATAAATAAACCTTCTTCCCATTTCCCAGAGTCTTCTAGAGTGGATGAGTAGCTTTTCCTAATCTCCCAATCCCCATTATCTTGAGTAACCATCCTTGTGTGGGACTCTGGAAGTAGAAACACCCAACTTTAGGGCAGTGCAAGCCAAAGAATTGATTCCCCAACCTTTAGGCCAGCAAATAATAGAGGGGAAGGGGCCTATCTGCCTTCCCTAGCAGCCAAAGCTTTTGCTGAAATGAAACCCCTCCAGCAGCTGAGTGAGGTGAATCTGCTCAGCTTTTCTCTCTCAAAACTTGCCAATTATGGTTAGTTCAGGGAACCAGGTTAAATGCATCATGGCTTAATGCATCATGGTTAAATGCATCATGGCTTAATGCAGCATGGTTAAACACATCATGGGTTAAAGCAGCCCACATCTCTGCCCTGGTTTTCCTTTTATATTATAAAGAAGAAACTGGATTTAAGAACCACTCATACCACCCCAAATTACTGGAAACGCCTGTAGTTCTTTGACTAATATTTGCTTTCCATTTTTAAATTTCCGTTGAGAGTCTTCACATATGCAAATATTTCTTTGGTTGGGTTTCAGAATCAGTGTTTGGTTTTCAATGTGCTTTGTGTATGTTTAAACTTTTTTAAAAAATTGCTCCTATTTTTATAGTTTGGGGGAGGGAGGGGGTTACTGGTTTTATTTCCTTATTAGTCAATTTACAGGTTTTTTTCAAAATGAATATTTTGTTTGTATATCATATTTAGAAACCACTTATCTCCTTTCTAAAGAAACATTCTTAATAATTAATAGTTAGTAGTTCTGTGATATGATAAAGTCTCTTAAAGCCACTTATCTCTTCTCTGGCCTTGAAAAGAAAGTCAGGTTGAACAATTTTCCAGCCTATGATAATGTTTCAGTCTGTTCCACTTTCACCCCAAATGAAAATGAGGATGAGTGGGGGGGGGGACCCAAAATCCAACCACCACCAAACTGGGAAAGGAGATTGGCCCTATAGAGACGTTACAACAGAGGTCTCCAAAGTTGGCCACTTTAAGACTTGTGGACTTCAACTTCTGGGAGTTGAAGTCCACAAGTCTTAAAGTGGCCAAGTTTGGGGATCCCCTGCCTTACAAAATCCCCACCTACACGCTCTTCAAACTTCAAATGTTTGGGATTTTGGCCACCTTGGCCATTCGGTACCTACACCAAACAGAATAACAATGAGTTGGGAGGGACCTCAGAGGTCCTCTAGTCTAACTCCCTGCTCAAGCAAGAAGACCCCCATACCATGCCAGATAATTTGGTTGGGCTCTCACCTCACAATCAGGAGGCTTTGAATTTGATCCTAAGTAGAGCCTAATATTTGGGATAGACTCTCCTGCTCGAGCAGGGGGTTGGACTAGATGACTTCCAAGGTCCCTTCCAACTCTGTTGTTCTATGATTCCATGAAGTTGGCTGCCATTTCCTCTGAATGTGGCCAGAGGACTGCAGAGGGTCCTGGTGATGTTTCTGACTACATCTCTGGAGTGGAAGAATAGAATATAGAATAACAGAGCTGGAAGGGACCTTGGAGGTCTTCTAGTCCAACCCCCTGCTCAAGCAGGAGACCCTAGACCATTTCAGACATGGTTGTCCAATGTCTTCTTGAAAACCTCCATTGCTGGAGCACCCACAATTTCTGAAGGCAACCACTCCATGGATTAATTGTTCTCCTTAGTTCTAAGTTGCTTGATGAGTTTCCACTAATTGTTTCTTGCCCTGCCCTCAGGGGCTTTGGAAAATAATATGACCCCTCTCTCTTCTTTGGGGCAGCCACTCAAATAATGCAAGATGCTGTCATGTCACCCCTGGTTCTTTTCATACCCAATTCCTGCAACTGTTCTTCATACGTTTCATCCTCCAGCCCCCTCATCCTCCTGGTTTCTCTTCTCTGCACTCTTTCCAGAGTCTTTGCATCTTTTTTATATCGTGGTGACCCAAACTGGGTGCAGAGAATGTGTGGGGCAGGGAATCCCAGCAGGCTCCCCTCCTCTCTCTCTCTCTGCCCGCAGGGGGATGCGTGCCATGGGGCGGGTGCTGCTGTTCTTCCTGGCGATGGCCGCTGCCCAGGAGTCTATGCTGAACGTCTGCATGGATGCCAAGCACCAGAAAACCAAGCCGGGCAAGGAGGATAAGCTGCATGAACAGGTGGAAAAGCAGAAGGGGAAACGATCACAGCCGGGTGTCTGAGGGCCTCCAAAAGCGAGGGTGGAAAAGAGGGTAGAAGATTCTGTCAGGCCTGGACCCCCAACCCCCCCCCCCCATGTCTTGGAATGGGTGTTGGGGCTCAAGTTGAGTAATCCAAGGCTGACCCAGAGAGATTTCTCCAGCCCAGGGGTCTCCAACCTTGGCCCCTTTAAGACTCGTGGACTTCAACCCCCAGAATTCCCCAGCCAGCCATGAATGATAGAGTTGGAAGAGACCAGAAGGGTCATCTAAGTCAGGGGCCTCTAACCTGGGCTTCTTTAAGACTTGTGGACTTCAACTCCCAGAATTCCCCAGCCAGCCATGAATGATAGAGTTGGAAGAGACCAGAAGGGTCATCTAAATCAGGGGTCTCCAACCTTGGCTGCTTTAAGACTCATGGACTTCAACTCCCAGAATTCCCCAGTCAGCCAGGAATGATAAAGTTGGAAGAGACCAGAAGGGTCATCTAAGTCAGGGGTCTCCAACCTTGGCTGCTTTAAGACTCATGGACTTCAACTCCCAGAATTCCCCAGTCAGCCAGGAATGATAGAGTTGGAAGAGACCAGAAGGGTCATCTAAGGCAGGGGTCTCCAACCTGGGCCACTTTAAGACTGGTGGACTTCAACCCCCAGAATTCCCCAGCCAGCCAGGAATGATAGAGTTGGAAGAGACCAGATGGGTCATCTAAGTCATGGGTCTCCAACCTTGGCCCCTTTAAGACCTGTGGACTTCAACCCCCAGAATTCCCCAGCCAGCCAGGAATGATAGAATTGGAAGGGACCAGATGGGTCATCTAAGTCATGGGTCTCCAAATCTTGGCCACTTTAAGACTTGTGGACTTCGACTCCCAGAGCATACTTTGGAATATAGCTGTTGGGAGTAAGTGGTAAAGAAGAGAGGAAGGAAAGGAAGGAAAAGAAGGAAACAGGAGAGAATGAGGAGGGAGGGAGAGGGAAGAGGAGAAAGCAAGGAGGGAGAGAGGAGGAAGGAGAGGAAGGAAAGGAAACAGATATTAGGACAGAAGGAAGGCAACAAAGAGGAAGATGAAGGATAAATAGAGCTGAATGAAAAGATCTGATTGTCTGGCAAGACATAGATCAGTGGTCTCCAAACTTGGCCACTTTAAGACATGTGGACTTCAACTCCTGGACTCTGGGAGTTGAAGTCCACCAGTCTTAAAGTCGCCAAGATTGGAGGCCCCTGTTCCAGGGAGGAGATGCCCAATTCTCTCCTCGGCTCCAACCAGCCTCTCTCTCTCTCCTTCTCTCTATCCTCAGTGCTCTCCCTGGAAAAACAACACCTGCTGCACACTGAACACCAGTCAAGCGGCCCACCAAGACACCTCCTACCTCTACAATTTCAACTGGAACCACTGTGGGGCCATGTCGGAGAAATGCAAGAAGCACTTCATCCAGGACACCTGTCTCTACGAGTGCTCCCCCAACCTGGGGCCTTGGATCAGCAAGGTGGGCAGCCAGGCTGGGCCTCGATGCCCCCAGACCCAGGCAGAGAACCGCCAGGTGGCATCATGGAGGTGGGCGGCCTTGGGCTGCTTGACACCCATGTTGGGGGCGGTTGGAGACCCCCTGAAGGTCTGTGGGAGCAGATGGTCCCAAGAGATCTAGGAGAGCCATGATGGAACTGGTTTTAGGGGTGGAAGTGTTCCTCCTTGGAAGTGGAAGTAGCCCCCTCCTCATCTTTTCACAGGCGTGGGATGGGGGCGGGGGGGTCCTTGGTGCTCTCTGAGCTTGGTGGTTTCCTTGCAGACCTTTCGTGACCCAAACTAGGGAAGCTCATCAATGCTATTTTGGGTCATGAAACCTCATCAGATTAGCACTGATGAGGTTCCCTAATTGGATCATGAAACATGTATTAAAAAAACACAAAATTCAGAAAGCACCAAGGATCCCATAGTCTCCCCCTCTCCTCTTCCTCTGTAAACTCTTCTAGCACTGATGATGTTCCCTAGTTGAGTCATGAGACATCTGCAAGAAAACCCCCAAGCTCAGAGAGAACCAAGGACCCCACAGTGGTCTTCCTCCTCATCTTATCCTCCACAAATCCCACCCATTTCTAGCACTGATGATGTTCCCTAGTTGGGTCATGAAATGTCTGCAAGAAAACAGCCAAGTTCAGAGGGCACCAGGGACCCCACAGTCGTCCTCCCCCTTTCTCCTTGTCTCTTTTTCCTCCTCCTCCCTTCTAGCATTGATGATGTTCCCTAGTTGGGTCATGAAACGTCTGCAAGAAAAGCACCCAGCTCAGAGGGCACCAGGGACCCCTCGTTTCAGCCCTGAGCTACAGATATTCCCCTCTGCCCACAGGTGGACCAGAGCTGGAGGAAGGAGAGGATCCTGGATGTGCCACTGTGCCGGGAAGACTGCGATAACTGGTGGGAGGACTGCCAGGACGACATGACCTGCAAAGAGAACTGGCACAAAGGCTGGAACTGGACTCGAGGTCAGGGGGCTGCCTAGCCTTCCCCTCCCCCCCCCCGCCATGGGCCCCGAGAACAGCGGCCACATAGCTGGGGTGAGCCACTTCCCCAACGTTGTGGTAGCAAAGGCTGCTCTGGAAGAAGGCTCAGAGGACACAGTGGCGCCACTAAATGTTGAAGACCTGGTGGGGTTCGTGGAGGAGTGAGAGATCCTGTGGAAAGAGTCTGTTCCACCCACAAAGTGGAAGTGGGCCTCCTTTATTTATTTATTTATTTATTTATTTATTTATTTATTTATTTGTTTAAACTTCTATACCGCCCCCTCTCCCAAAAAAGGGACTCGGGGCGGTGTACAGCCTACTAAAACATACAAGATATACAATAAATACAGTTAAAAATAAATTAAATAATTTAATCCGGCTGTCTAATTCAGATTCAATTTAAAAGTTAAAAACTAAAAACCCCAATTAAAATTTAATTAAAAACCTAAAACACAGTTACTGGGCCAGGCCGGCCTGATTAAAAAATAAAGTTTTCACCGCGCGCCGGAAGGTCAGGATATCCGTCATAGACCGTATCTCCGGGGGAAGATCATTCCATAGGGAGGGAGCCCCCACAGAGAAAGCCCGAACTCTCGGGGCCGTCAGCCGACAACGGCCAGGTGGCGGTACCCCAAGCAGGGCAACCCTGTGGGAGCGTACTGGGCGGCGGGAGGTTGACGATGGCAGCAGGCGGTCCCGTAAGTATCCAGGTCCCGAGCCATGGAGCGCTTTAAATACCATCAGTACCACCTTGAATCGAATCCGGTAGGCCACAGGGAGCCAGTGCAGCCTGCGAAGCAGCGGAGTAACGTGGGAGCTCCGAGGGGCACCCACAAGCACTCGCGCGGCTGCATTCTGGACCAGCTGTAACCTCCGGAGACTCTTCAAGGGGAGCCCCATGTAGAGAGCATTGCAATAATCCAGGCGGGAAATGACGAGGGCGGACGTGACTGTGCGAAGTGCGCCCAGATCCAGAAAGGGCCGCAACTGGTAAATCAGACGTATCTGATAAAAAGCCCCCCTGGCGACGGCTGCAATATGCTCTTCTAAAGACAGCCGCACATCCAGGAGGACACCCAGATTGCGCGCCCTTTCCACGGGGGTCAAAACCTCTCCCCCCACGGCCAGCGAAGGAACCAGCTGGCTGTATCTGGGCGCAGGAAACCACAGCCACTCGGTTTTAGTCGGGTTGAGCCGGAGCCTGTTACGACCCATCCAACTCCGCACGGCCTCCAGGCACCGGGACATCACTTCGACAGCTTCGTTGGGGTGGCCCGGGGTGGAGATGTACAGCTGAGTATCATCAGCGTACTGATGGAACTCCACCCCGAAAGCCACGGATGATCTCACCCAGCGGCTTCACATAAATGTTGAACAGCAGGGGCGAGAGCACCGACCCCTGAGGAACCCCACATAGTAGGGGCCTCGGGGCCGACCTCTGCCCCCCTGTCAACACACATTGCGAACGGTCGGAGAGGAAGGAGGTGAACCACCGTAACACGGTGCCCCCCACTCCTAACCCCTCCAACCGCCGCAATAGGATACTGTGGTCGACAGTATCAAAAGCCGCTGAGAGATCTAATAGGACCAGGACAGAGGAACAACCCCTGTCCCGAGCCCTCCAGAGATCATCAACCAACGCGACCAAAGCCGTCTCCGTGCTGTGCCCGGGCCTGAAACCCGATTGGAGGGGGTCAAGATAACTCGCTTCATCCAGGCACTGCGGGAGCTGACGTGCCACCACACTCTCAACAACCTTCGCAACAAAACGAAGGTTGGAGACGGGACGATAATTTGATAACAGTGCTGGGTCCAGGGACGGTTTCTTGAGGAGGGGCCGCACCACCGCCTCTTTCAAGGCAGCAGGTAGCAGCCCCTCTCTCAAGGAAGCGTTTATAATACCCTGGAACCAGCCTCGTGTCACCTCCCGAGTGGCCAAAACCAGCCAGGAGGGACACGGGTCCAACAAACAGGTGGTGGCATTAAGCCCCCCCAGTATCCTGTCCACATCCTCTAAAGTAACAGGGTCGAACTCAACCCAACCAACTCCACCGATATCCACCCCCCCCCCCCCACCCGGAGATGGCCAGTCGGAGTCCAGTTCGCTCCGGATCTGAGCGATTTTGTCCTGCAGAAACCTAGAAAACTCCTCAGCCCGTCCCTGTAAGGGGTCCTCCCGCGCTCCCACCTCCAGGAGGGAGCGGGTCACCCTAAACAGGGCGGCTGGGCGGTTTTCCGCGGACGCGATAAGGGTGGAGAGGTAAGACCAACTTACCTTTGCCCAACTGTAGGCAGGTGGGCTGCTTTCTTCAACGTTAGCTGGCACAAAGGGGGCTTACCTTCTGTCACACAGGTAGGAATCTGCCTGGCACCTTCCCTAAGGAACCTTATTCCTCCCCACTTTTAGAATACCAGAGTTGGAAGGGACCTTGGAGATCTTCTAGTCCAACCCTCTGCTCAAGCAGGAGATCCTATGCTAGGGGTGTCCAGCTTTGGAACTTAAAGCCTGGAGGACTTCCAACTCCCAGAATTCAACTTCAATTCCCCAGCCAGCCTTGTGGACTTCAACTCCCAGAATTCCCTAGCCAGCAGCTGGGGCTGGGGAACTGACGTTGAATTCTGGGAGTTGAAGTCCACAAGACTTAAAAGTTCCTAAGGTTGGACTCCTTCCTCCTTCCTCCAGACCAATGGCTGTCCAACATCTTCCTAAAAACCTTCCATGATGGAGCACCCACAACTTCCAGAGGCAAAAATGGTTCCACCGAATAACAAACTTGGAAAGGGACCTTGGAGGTCTTCTAGTCCAACCCCGCCCCCTCTCTCAAGCAGGAGACCTTAATCTCTTCTCCCTTCTTTCCATCCCAGGAATCAACAGGTGTCCAGTGGGCGCAATGTGCCAGAAGATGAAGAGAGTCTTCCCGACTCCCCAAGATTTGTGCGAGAAGATCTGGAGCAACTCTTACAAATACACCACCTTGTCCCGGGGAAGCGGACTCTGCATCCAGATGTGGTTTGACCCTGCCAACGGCAACCCCAACGACGCCGTGGCCAAACATTACGCGTCGTCAGGGGAGACCTTGGCCTTCCATTCAGCCCTGACTCTGTTGCTTTTTCCAGCCCTCCTGGGCCTGCTCTAAGATTGGCAGGGACCCTTGGCTGCCCAGAACTTTGGCTACCGTCAGCAAGTGGGGGGAACCCTCCCTCCTTCCCCACCATGGCAGGAATTTATAGGCTTTGGAGTCCCCGGAAATGCAGCTGTTCATCCAGCCCTCTCATCCAAGTGCTTCTGCAGGAGGTTCTCCTGATCTCCTTGGGATGGGAAACTGACCTTGACCACATGAATTACCACATAAAGAGGTGCAAGAATAAATATCAAGTCTCCTACGATCAGTTGTTTCTGGGATTTTTTTGGTCCTTTACCTGTTCAGGTGAGGAGTAGTGCTCAACTAGAACTCAACTCCACCAATGTCACATTAGAAGTTGCACCAGCATCTGAATCCACCACATATTCTTTTCTGAGCACCAACAGCTCCATGAATCAAACCACGAATCATAGTTTTTTAGCACAGGGGTCCCCAAACTTGGCACCTTTAAGATTTGTGGACTTCAACTCCCAGAATTCTCCAGCCAGCTATGAGCAAGAAAGAGCAACAGGAAGCAATTATGCCCCAGGAATTCTGGGAGTTGAAGTCCACAAGTCTTAAAGGTGCCAAGTTTGAACAGAATATAACTTTGTTACGGTCTTAGACCAGTAATAGACATCACTATTTACAATATATTAAAAAAGTAGTACTGACACACTATAACACATTAATAGTGGATAAAAACATCCCTGTTAAAAAAATACATGTTTTCAAACAGTTAGAGGCACTCCCTGGTTTATATGAGTGGAAATCCAATAAGTATGTGTGTAAATATCATTTTCCAAAGATTGTTCTATCTCCAAAAATTGTCACAAATTGACAGCTATAATTCTGTAGCCTATTTTTTTTTTCCTAGTAGACATTGCAGCAACACAGAATTTTTCCACTGCCCGCGGAATAGCTGGGCTTCACTTAAAGTAATCCATTTGAGTCCTGTTAAAGCCTGCATAAAAATTGTCTGCCCTCCCTGGCAATCTCTCTCGTAAGGGGAGGAGATACAATGACCTATAAACTCTGTATTAACTCACAGTACAATAAAACATGCTTCAACTTCTGCTTTACCACATATACATACCTGTTCTGCTATGGGTGTTTTCTTATACCTGCTCTGAAGGTGCCAAGTTGGGAGACCTTTGATTTAGTGTATGGCATGTGTTAGCCAAGGATCACTGAGGTGGCTGCTTGCCTCTGTGAAATGATCTTATTTTCGGGCAATGTTATCTTTACCGATGGTGTTGAGTGGGCATTGCCTTCACACCCGAGGCAATTTGGCATCTTTGTTGGGCATTTGCCTTCTTTTGGCAACACAACTTGTGTTCCCGTGGGCCTCAACTAGATGCCACCTGGACATTGTGGTTAATGAACAGGGTGCAAGGGCGGCAATGGGCCCAGTTCCTGCACTGCAGTGGAGAAATCCCCTCCCCATGTCCAGAGACTGGGCACTGACCTCCACGGCCATTTTGGTTGAGCAGCTGGGAGGGTGGGGCATGGAGCTGGCATCTCCAGGCTGGCATTTTTGTGGGTCTCACACAGGCTTAGAGCTGGCTTGAATGGTGGGCAGATTTGGGTTTGATTCAGAGATGCTTCAACTCTGACAATTTTCAGATAAGTGGACTTCAACTCCCTGAATTCCTCAGCCAGCTGGCTGGGGAATTCGGGGAGTTGAAGTACACCCATCTTAAAAGTGGTCAGAACTGAGAAACACTTCACTTAAAGTAATCCCATTTGGTCCCTTCCAACCCTATCATTCATGGCTAGCTGGAGCATTCTAAGAGTTGACATCCACGTGTGAGAAAGTTGAGAAACCGTGGTTTAATATCCCAGGAGAAGCCAGCTTGTCTCTCAAGCTTCATGAGATGGGAAATTTGGCAGACGTTCTGGTCCCCAAAGAAATCATTCTCAAACCCCATAATATTTTGATCTGTAACAGCATTGACTTCTCTGATGCCAGAGGGGCTTGCTTGCAAGCACACCAATGCAGTTTTCTTAACATTCCCAAACTAGGATTGCAAATTCATCATGGTCCCCTGAACAAGCCAAGCTTGACTTCATATGCTGCACCGAGCCAAAAAGCAAAGAAACTACAGGAGGTTTAGCCACAAAACCTGGGCAAAAGAGGCTAAATAGGTCAAGGAATGGCACCCCTTATCCCAGGGGTCTTCAAACTGGACAGCTTTTAAGACTGGTGGACTTCAACTCCCAGAATTCCTCCTCCAGTCATGTTAGCTCAGAAATTCTGGGAGTTGAGGTCCACCAGTCTTAAAGTTGTTAAGGTTGGAGACCCTTGTCTTATCCAGATGTTTGGCTCTCTGGCTTTTGAGAGCCATCAAAAAAACTTCTGCTCTTTTCTTGCCAATCTGAGGTTCCACTGGTGGCCAGCAGGGGGTGCTGGCTGTTCATACTGGCCCGTTGCTGGTTGCAATATAAGGGGAGTGGGGCGTTGGGGTGGGAGGCGCCATTTTTTTTCAGATGGGGCAGTTTCTACCCACACAGAGGGGGTGAGGTGCTTCATGTGCATTTTGGTGGAAACTCCCCCCCCCCCCCAAGCTTTTCCCCTCTGCAAGGAGTTTTCCCAAGAGGCAAAATGGGATTGGGGGTTGTTGTTGTTAGATGCAAAGTTGTGTCCGACCCATCGCGAACCCATGGAAAATGTTCCTCCAGGCCTTCCTGTCCTCTACCATCTTCTGGAGTCCATTTAAGCCAAGGGTCTTCAAACTTGGCAAGTTTAAGACTGGTGGACTTCAACTCCCAGAATTCCTGAGCTAACATGACTGGAGGAGGAATTCTGGGAGTTGAAGTCCACCAGTCTTAAACTTGCCAAGTTTGAAGACTCTTGGAATAGATAGATAGATAGATAGAGAGAGAGAATAGATGGAGGGAGAGAGAGAGAAAGATAGGATAGGTGGATAGAATAGAATAGAGAGAGAGATAGGATAGATAGATTGAAGGCCTTCAAACTTGGCAAGTTTAAGACTTGTGGAGTTCCAACTCCCAGAATTCCTGAGCTAATATGATTGGAGGGGAAATTCTGGGAGTCCACAAAGCTATCAAGTTTGAAGACTCCTGGCACAGATGATGGAATAACAGAGTGGGGAGGGACCTCGGAGGTCTTCTAGTCCAGCCCCCTGCACAAGCAGGAGTCCCTAGACCAGGGGTCTCCAACCTTAGCAACTTTTAAGACTCATGGACTTCAATTCCCAGAATTCCTGAGCTAACATGACTTGGAGGAGGAATTCTGGGAGTTGAAGTCCACAAGTCTTAAAAACTGTTCAGTTTGAAGACCGCTTGGCTTAAGCTCACGCTGACTGCTTCAATGACTCCATCCATCCCCCTCCTTCTCTGCCGTCCCCTTCTTCTTCTATTGCCCTCCATTGTTCCCAGCATTTGGCTCTTCTCCATCGAGTCCTTCCTTCCTTCTCATGAGGTGGCCAAAGTCTTTGAGCTTCATCTTCAGGATCCGGCCTTCTCAAGAGCAGTCAGGGTGGATCTCCTCTAGGACCGACCGGTTGGCTGGCCTTGCAGTCCAAGGCACTCGCAGGAGTCTCCTCCTCCAGCCCCAGAGTTCAAAGGCCTCCATTCTTTGGCGCTCAGCCTTCCTCGCGGTCCAACTTTCACAGCCGTGCATTGCAGCTGGGAAAACCAGAGCTGGGGGTGAATGGGGTATTTTTTTCTGGCTCTCCCACCAAAGCTGCCCCCCTCTTAGCTAAAATAACCACCACTGCAGCTTTTCTGGACCAGCTATCCTTGTTCAATAGTTGCCCACACACCCTAGCCAGTTTCTGTCTCGACTACTACAATGAGCTCTACCTGGGGCTGCCCTTGAGGGGTATCCGGAAACTTTGATTGGGTCAAAATGTGGGGGAGCCCTGCATTTTTTGTTGCAGGCTAGATTTGCACAGGGGTCACCTCTCTTGCAGGAGCTGCACTGGCTGCCGATTTGCTTCTGGGTCCAGTTCAAGATATTCCAATATTTGAGGGTCTGCCCCAAAGAAGGGGGGGCGGAATCAAGCTATTCTCTGAAACCCCTGAAGGCAGGACAAGAATAACGGATGGAAACTCATCAAGGAGAGAAGCAACCTGGAACTAAGGAGAAACTTCCTAATAGTTAGAACATTTGATCAGTGGAACAGCTTGCCACCAGAAGTTGTAGGTGCTCCATCACTGGAGGCTTTCAAGAAGAGATTGGACAGCCAATTGTCTAGAATGGTATGGCTTCCCCTGCTTGACCAGGGGATTGGACTAGAAGACCTCCAAGGTCCCTTCCAGCTCTATTCTATTCTTTAAAGCCTTTCATGGTTTCAGGCCAGGTTATTTGAAAGGCTGTGTTTTCCCAGTGACATCCACCTGACCCAGCAGAGGCCTGAAGACATGATTTGGCCCACGGGCGTGGAGACCCCAGAGAGACATGGAGCCCATCAAGGGGTTGGTGTGATCAGGGCTCTCAAGGGCCCCACGGCATTGCTCCAAGGGCTCCACTCACAACTGGGATCACACATGGTTTCTTTTTCCAAAGTTGCTCAATTTCAATTTGTAAGACCCGATACTGTGTGATTTTTTCTTGCTGCGTCTCTTCAATTCGTGCATCACCAGGTATTGCAATGTATTATTATTATTATTATTACTACTACTACTATTATCATCATCATCATCTTCATCATCATCTTTCCAAAGCTGATAAAGAAGGTGATTCATCCTTCTGGGAAGTCGGCATTCAGATTTTATCCGTCTCCTTTTCCATCAGAGCAACTGACCAGGCGCCAATTATTTTCCAAGATGAGCCACCGAGACATTTCCACTTTTGAGAGGCTCCCAATTTTGGCAGCCAGGAGTCGGGAAGACACAACATGGGGAGCCCTGGACTTACGACCCCAGCTGAGCCCAAGATTTCCGCTGCAGAGGAAAATGTTTATTCAATGAATTTTGCCCCATATTACGACCTTCCTTGCCACCGTCGTTAAGGGAATCGCTGCGGCTGAGAAGTGAAAGGGGGCAAAGCTCCCTTGACAAATGTCTTGCTTAATGACAGAAATGTTGGCTCCCTTGTGGTCGTAAGTCCAGGACCACCTGTTACATATTCAGACAAACAAGATGTCCAGTGTCTTTTTAAAAAGTGCCCCCCCCTCCAGGCTATGCCGGCCTCAGCTCAGGTGGGGTTGAACTAGGTTTGGGGCTGGCTCTTTTGCAGAACCCAAACCTGGTTTTTGCATGGTTGGGCCCAATCTTTGAGGGGCTGCCCCAGGGAGGAGGGGTGGCGGCTTTATTCTCCCCAGGGCCCAAGGGGGGCCGGGAAACAAGGATCAACAGCTAGGAAGCTGGTCGAAACTCGAAATAAGGAGGAATTCCCCCGGCAGGGGGGTGGACCAGAAGCCCCCCCCCCAAAAAAAAATCCCCCCCCCCCGTCCTGCAAATGCTCCAACATGTTTGCGGAGCTCCGTTTTCTTCTCACCGAGGCTGAGCTTTTGCTCCCGATTCGGGAGCGCCACTTTTGGAAGGCAGGCAGGATCCCGCGCACCGAATTCGCTAGGCCCCTCCCCCACCCTGGCAAGACTCCCCCTCCCCAATTCCCCGGGCGGGGATCCCCTCCCTCCACCACCCACCCACCCACCCTTAAAGGGGGGAGGGGGCTCGCGGCTTCAGGAAGGTCCGGGAAAAAAGCGGAGCCTCCCACTACCCTTGCGCGGCTTTTGTGGGGGTGGGCTCCTCGGCTCACCTCCCCCGCCCCGTTTCCTCTGGCCTCCGGAACGATGCCCTCTAGGTAGCCCCCAACCAGGCTGCTCTGCCCGCTTTCCCCGGCGCCCGCCCGGCTGGAGCAGAGGGCCGCCCCTTTGGGAGCCCCCGCCCCCGCCTCCTCCCCAGCCGAGGGGCCGCCCCAGGAAGCGGAGGCCGGCCGAGCTCCCCCGGCGACGCTTCGGGGCACCGCGCGGCTTCTTCTTCTTCCTCCTCCTCCTCCTCGGGGTCCCGCCGGGCGCCTCCCCTGCGCCGGAGAAGCGCTGAGCGGCCGCGAAGTCCCGCTCGGCGGCAGCGGCGGCGGCGCGATCAACCCGGCCGCAGGGGAAGCGGCTCGGGGCCCGGGCATGCCCTGAGCGGCCGGGGGTCCCGGGCGGCCATGCGGCGCTGGGGGCGAGGCGGGCGGCGGCGGCGGCGAGGGGGGTCTCGGCCCGCTCGCCTTTGTTGAGCGCCCCCCGCCCCAGCCTGGGCCGGCCATGGCGGCGGCGGCGGCGGCTCTCGCTCCTTCTCCGGCCGGCCCGGGGTCGGCGCCGCTCTGGTACCACAAGGACCTGAGCCGGGCGGCGGCCGAGGAGCTGCTGGCGCGGGCCGGGCGGGACGGCAGCTTCCTGGTGCGAGACAGCGAGAGCGTGGCCGGAGCCTTCGCCCTCTGCGTGCTGTGAGTCGCGCCCGCGGGCGCCGCGTTGGGGGACGGGCGCCGGAAGGGGGCGGGGGGCTGGGATGGCCGGGCCGCGCCTGGGAACCGCCTTCGGGGACCCCCCACCCCCACCTGCCGCTGCAGAGCGGACTCTGGCCAAGCTTCCCCCTCCCCTTCCCTTTTCCTCTCTTTCTTTCCTCCATCCTTCCTCCCGCCTCCTCTTCCTCCCTCTTTCTACTTCCTCCTCCCTCCTTCCTTCCTTCCCTCTCTTCATGCTCATCTCCTTCTTTCCTCCCTCCCTTTCCCATTCGTCCTTTTCCCTTCCTTCCTTCCTTCCCTCCCTCCTTCCTCCTCCCTCCCCCTCTCCGCCCTGCCTGGCGCTGGAGTCCCGGGGGTGACCTTCCGCCATGTAATCCGAGACGAGCCTTCGGGGCTGCGAAATGTCAGCCTCCCGGGACGGGCTGGGCGACCGCTTCCCGCTTCCCCCGTCCGCCCCGATCCAACCCCGCCCCCGCCCAGGAAAGCTCCGGGCAGCTGCCGGTGCGCAGCGCTTCCCGCGCCCGCCCTGCGAGCGACGCGGTTAGGGAAGCGCCTCGGGTTGCAACCGGAGAGCAAAACCAGCAAGAGCCGCTCAGCTGCTTCTACTCTGCAGAGGTTCCCTTCGGCCCGTTGCGCCCGGGGGCCAAAGTCCAAAATTGTCCCGGGGCTCCCGAGTCACGTGCCGCGGTTGCCCCTTCCTCACCTGCGGCCTGGATGCACCTTTGTGGCTTTGGGAAAAGTTCCTCCGGACCCAGCTGGGCTCTTTAGGGTCTCCAAACTCAGCAACTTTTGAAAGCTTGTGGGCTTCAGGTCCCAGAATCCCCCCAGCCAACGTAACTCAGGGACCAGCTGGGCTCCAAATCTGGCAACTTTTTAAGGCTTGTGGACTTCAGCTCCCAGCTATGCTGGCTGGGGGATTCTGGGAGTTGAAGTCCACAAACCTTAAAAAGTTGCCAGATTTGGAGAGAGACCCTCTTTCAGGCACCTCGAGGCTTCCTGGCCTTGTGTGGTGGGAGCAGTTTCAGAGGTTGGGGGGTGGGTGGGTTTAAGACAGCTGTTGCCTCCAGCACATCTGGCCCCCAGGCTCCCTCCTTGTGATTTCCTCTGGGAGTTCCTGGGGCTCTTTCTGCCTAGAATAGATGGGGGGAGGAGGGATTGCTGCCAATCCCTCTCTGCCCTCCCTGGATCCCGAGAGGGGTGGGATGGGACCCCCCCCCAGCATTTGGGGTGGGCAGGAGGGAGAAAAGCAGAGAAAATAAAACCGCGGGAGACCAGAGATTATCTGGAAGAGGAACTTTTGTTACTTAGGACTGGCTGTTTGGAGGGGGTGTGTGTGTCAATCCTGGGGAGATTATTACAGGCTTGTTTTTCCACTCATAATGGGATACTGGTCAGCGGTTGGACTGGACTGTAGTTATTGTGGGAGGCTGGGAAGGCGGGGGAGTGGGGGGTGTTTGTGGCACTGGGTGGGCTTCCCAAGTAAGCTTTGCAAGAGTCTCTCTCCCTCCTCTGTCTGTGTCTGTGTCTCTGTCTCTCCTTTCTCTTCCTCACTTCTTCCCTCCTCTCCCTCGTTTTCCCTCTCCTGCCTCCCTCTCCCTTTTTATTTCCCTCTATCTCCCTCTCTTTCTTTCTCTCCCTCCTTCCTTCTCTCCCTCTATTTCCCCTCTTTCCCTTTCTCTATTTCTTCTTCCCTTGCTTGCTCGCTCTCTCCCTCCCTCCCTCCTTTCTTCCTTTTTACATCCCTCCTTCCCTTCTTCCCTCCTTCTATTTCCCCCTCTCTCCCTGTTTCTTTCTCCATCCCCCTCCTTCTCTTCCCTTCTCTCCCTTCCTCTGTGTCTTCTTCCCTCTCTCCCTCCTTCCCTTTCTTTCTCTCCCTCCCCCCCCCCTCTCTCTGTCTCACACTCAGAAACACACACACACAGAGGAAAACCCTGCAGGATTTCTGCTGGTGCTGATGCGTGCCCAGTGAGTAAGGGCTCCCTGGCTGTGAGCATCCTTCTGGGCTTCTCAGTGCCTTCCCTGGAGCAGATCCTGGGTTCAGCCCCTCCTGCTGGAAGTGTGGGGGAGGGTGGCAGCTGCCAAATGGGAGAGGATTCTTTGGTGATGTAGCCATTCCTGCTTGTCCAGGGACAGACTTCATCCTTCACACACACACACACAAACACACACACACACACACACCACCAAACCTTCAAGCCCTGGTGGCTGTTGGAACAGGGTGGGTGGGAGGGTGGGCACCCCAAGTGGAGAGAAGGGGGAGCAGGGCCACGTCTGGTGCCAGCCAGTTTCCCTCGTTCCGCGATGCTTTCGGTCGGGCACAGCCTGTTCCGTTGCTGGGGCGGATGAAGAGGCCGCTGGACATTGGCAGCTGCTGAGCCGGTCAGGGAGCCCCGCCAGAGGGGTGGGAATAGAAAGCGGTCTGTTTTTTTAGACCCCTCTCATGACAACCACCCCCCCTTGGCACCTCTCCAGAGCTGGCAAAGGCCCCTGGGGTGAGGACACGAAGGAAACATTGGCAGGGCTGCGTGTGTGCCAACCGCCTCGTTCGCTAGGCCTCTCGGCTGGAACCCGAAGTCCCGTCTTGGAGAATCGTAGAAGGCCAGAGCTGGAAGGGGCCTTGGAGGTCATCTAGACCAGGCCCCTGACCAAGGCTGGAGACCTTATGCCAGGTTGGACAAAAGGCTGTCCACTCCCTTCCTAAAAACCTCTTGCAATGGAGCTCCCACTAGAGGCACTGGTCTGTCTGTCTCTCTCCCTCTCTAATCTGTCCATCTATCAATCTGTCTGTCTGTCCGTCCATCCATCCATCCACCCACCCACCCATCCACCCATCCATCCATCCATCCATCCATCCATCCATCCGCTATCTGTCTCTCTCTTTCTCACTCTCTCTCTTTTCCTCTCTTTTGTTCTCTCTGTTTTTCTCTGTCTTTCTCTTTCTCTCTCCCTGTCTCTTTCCCTCTTTCTCTCTCTTTTACTCTCTCTCTCTCTTTCTCTAATCTGTCTATCTATCTGTTGTCTCTCTCTCTCTCTCTTTCTCTCTCTTTTGCTCTCCCTCTCTTTCCCTCTTTCGCTCTCTCTCTTTCTCTTTTTCTTTCTCTCTAATCTATCTATCTATCTATCTATCTATCTATCTATCTATCTATCTATCTATCTAATATCTATCTATCTATCTATCTATCTAATATATCATCTTTACCTACCCCGTTTCCCCAAAAATATGACCTACCCTGAAAGTAAGTCTGGACTTTCTGGTTTTTCTTTGAAGACGTTTTGCTTCTCCTCCAAGAAGCTTCTTCCACTCTGACTGGACGGTGGTGGATGGAAGGATTTACACGACATCATCTACCTCCAGTCTACAACACAGTCCTTCCAGCAGTTCCAAGAAGGCTCCCCACCCATTTGCACCACTCAGGTGACCCTGAGGACACAGAGAAACCTCCAGGTGCTTCAACCAGGGGTGAAATGCTACCGGTTTGGCCCGGTTTACCTGAACCAGTAGCAAAAATTGCTACCCATTCGGCCAAACTGGTAGTTAAAAAAAGCCTCTGATGATCAGCTGAGAGGAAAACAAAGAGGAAAGTGCAGGATCGGCCCTGCCACTCGGCCCCTGCGCTATTCTCTGCTGATTGGCGCTGCAGGCCTCAGCTGGCGGGAAAGCTGCGGGCAACCGGTAGGGAAGCTGGTAGAATCCCACCACTGGCCTCAATGACCCTCTCAAAGGATGCAAATGACCAGCTGCCTGCAAGGAGTATAAATCCTTCCATTCTCCACCATCCAGTCAGAGCCGAAGAAGCTTCTGGGATGAGAAGGGAAATGTCTTCAAAGAAAAAACAAGAAAGTCCAGGTGCCTCTTGAAGAAAAAAAAAAAAAAGGCACCTTTGGGACTTTGGAGACTAAGCTGGCGCCCTCTTCTCTGGGACAACCCGTCCAATATTGGAAGAGAGACACCACGATGTTCCCCCTAATTGTTCTCTTCGAAAGGTTAGGATGAGCCACAGTTCCGCTTTTTGAAAACTAACTTTCTGTTTGGAATAATTAGAGCTGCAATTTAGTGCAACCTGATAAAAAAGAGACTGCCTTATGAATCTCTCTCTCTCTCTCTGTTCTCCCCTCTCCCTCTTTCTTGCTCTCATTCCCTCCCTCCCTCCCCCCCTCTCTTACTATCTCTCTGTCCTCCCCTGCCCCTCCCTTTCCCTCCCCCTCTTCCTCTCCCTCTGTCCTCTCCTCTCCCTCCCCCTCTCTCTGTCCCTCCCCCTCATTTCTCTCCCTCCCTCCTCCTCTCTGTTCTCCCTTCTCCCTCTCTCTTTCCCTCCCCCCCCTCTCTCTTTTTCTCGCTCTCATTCCCTCTTTCCCTCTCCTTCTCTCCCTCCCTCCCCCTCCCTCCCTCTCTCAAATTCCCAGTGAGCTGGATTCCTCCACATCCTTCCCTCCCTCGCTGGGGGAGGCAAGATAAAAGAAATAACATCCTTTGGAAGAGACTGATAGATTAGAGGAAGTTTTCCAACTGGCCTTCTAGCCGCTTGCACGCTTCTCCTCCTCGCCCGCTACTGTGGAGCTGGGATGAAGTGGGCAAATTTAGTCTGCGGGGCCTCCAGAGATGGGCTTGCAAAGGGTGTGTTACCGTGGCCAAAATGGGGCAGGAAGGTGGCAATTCCCATTGTGTCCCGGGAGGGCTTGTATGACCCTCCTTGGGTGAACGGCTCTCTTGCTAAGCCATATAATACAGCATGATTTACAGGTAGTCCTCACTTTATGGCCGTTCATTTAACGACTATTCCAACTTACAGTGGTACTGGGAAAAGTGCAGCTAATCCTCAACCTACAAGCATTCGTTTAGTGACTGTTCAAAGTTACAACGGACTGAAAAAAGTGACCAATGACCATTTTTCACACTTATGACCATTGCACTCTCCCCGTAAAATTCAGACGCTCGGCAACTGACTCGTAGTTATGACGGTCGCGGCATCCTTCGGGGGTCACGTGATTCCCTTTTGTGACCTTCTGACAAGCAAAGTCCATGGGGGGGAAGCCAGACCCACTTAACGACTGTATTAATAACAGCTGCAGTGATTCACTTAACAACTGTGACAAGGAGGGTCGTAAAATGGGGCAAAGCTCCCTTAACAACTGTCTCACTCAGCAATGGAAATGTTGGGCTCAATTGGGGTTGTAAGTCAAGGATTACCTGCATTAAAAAAAATATATCCCTGCGTTAAAGCAGGGAAATACGATATAGAAATACGATATAGAAATACGATATAGAAATACGATCAATAAATAAATAAATAAATAAATAAAGCGTGTTTGGCCCGTGTCAAAAACACTCAGACCAATCCCCTAAAAATACAAAATTAGTCATTAAAAATGGAGGCTGATTATCACAATTGTAACTTCTGACAGTCATACATAGGGCACCCTACCTGATTTTATGTCCTTTTTTGCAGCGGTCACTAAATGAACAACACAGTCGTTAAGCAAACTGATGGTTTGTTGTTTGTCAGTTTTGCTGAAAACTGAAAAACGTAAAATGCGCTTTAAACAGCTGTAAATGCAGCCAGGAAACTGGGGGGGGGGGGAGGTAGTGTCATAAATCCTCCCCCAGGGAGGCATTAACTCTGAAACATCACCAAGCAACCCATCGTAAGTCACGGACTATCTATAGTTTCTTTCTCTCTGCCTTTCCTAACTTGACCATAAACTTTGTTTATCCCAATCTGGACTTTGTCCTGGGTGAGTGTCTCACCTTGCAGCTGTTCCTGTTTGTGCATATGCTAAAAAAAAACACCACACAAAGGTGTGTGGCTTTTTTTTAAAAAAAAAGGTGGAATTGTGCGTCACCTGGGCTGGCGGTGCACCACAATTCTTTCAACCCAGAGCTGAAAATCTTTCACAGGTCACATTTTTTATTGTGGTTATTAGTAACCTTGAGCAGACAAGAGTTGGGTTCATTTTTGTTTATTGCAGTTTCATTCCCAAGAAGTTGTCGTTTTAACCAACATGTTGGCAAAAAGTGTTGTATTTAGGGTAGATTTATGTTGTTGTTTTTACTTTTTGCTCAAGTAGCATGGACAAGAAGGTAGGATCTCTTCTTTGACCAGAATAAAATTATTTCTCATCTTGGTTCTTTAAGACGATGGGCAGATGGGATGTTTGCAAGCTCTCCTTGGTTTTGCATGCTTAAAAGAGCACATAGCTAGTTCTCGACTTACAATTGTCCATTTAATGACCATTCAGTGTCATGACACCTGAGAGTTATAGTAAAGAAAAGACATACCTAATTATTCACGTATTAACTGCAGCTAGAATAGTATTTGCCCAAAACTGGAAAAGTGAAAAGATTCCGATAGAGGACAATGTGATTAGGAAAATATTGGAATGTGCAGAAATAAATAGATTAATACTGGCAATTAAAAAAAAAGAACAATCTGAATATTATCTGATATGGGAATTATTTTATCAATGGTTAGAAAAGAAAAATGGAAATTAGAAATTAAATATATGAACCTAGAATTATATATATATAAGGTTTATATGAATATATGAATATAGAGAGGAAGGAATTAAAAAGGGGAAGGTTACAATGATAAGATATATTATGTATATTAGTTCAAAGTAAGAATGTAATGTAACTATTGTTATGGTAAGGAAATTGTATTAACCATAAATATTATGCACAAGACATTTGAACCCAGATGAAGTAAATGGAACGGTTCTAAAATAAAATAAAAAAATTTACACACATACACACAGATACAAAAGAGTCACAGCGCTGCTGGAAAAAAGTGACCGAAGACTTCTCATTGCACTTATGACCGTTGCATTGCAGCATTTTCGGGGTCATGTGATCAAAATTTGGGTGCTTGGCAACCAGCAAATGTTTTATAATGAAAATAATCATGGTATCATGGTTGCATTGTCCCGGGGGGCATGTGATCACCATTAATTTGCAACCTTCCCTCCCCCCCTCCCATCAGCATAGTCAATGGGGAGGGGAGCTTAACAGCGGCATGATTCGCTGAACGACCGTGAGAAAATGAGGTTGTAAAATAGGGCCTGACTCGCTGAACGATGGCATCACTTATAGAATGGAAGTTCCAGTCCCCATTTGGGTTGTAATTTGAGGACTATCTGTGCTGGCTTAAATTGGGAATTCTGGGAGTTGAAGTCCACAAGTCTTAAAGTGGCCAAGGTTGAGAAATACTGATCTATATAAGTAGTCCTCGACTTAAGACCACAATGGAGCCCAGAGTTTACGTTGCTAAGGAGGAAATTTGTTAAGTCAGTTTTGCCCCATTTTTATGACTTTTCTTACCCTGTTTGTTAAGTGAATCACTGCAGTTGTTAAATTAGTAACAGCGGTCATTAAGTGAATCTGGCTTCCTCCATTGCTTGTCAGAAGGTTGCATCGTAAATTTGAAGCAGTTATCGAGCATCTGACTACAGATCACTTGACCTTGGAGATACTGCAACGGTCATAAGTGTGAAAAACAGTCATAAGTCACTTCTTTCATTGCTGTTGCAACTTCAGACGGTCACTAAATGAGGTGTTGCAAGTCAAGGACTGCTTGTAGTTCAAAGCAAAAACCATTTTTTTCTAGCATCTAGTTTTTGTTTTTTTCTTCTAGCTTTCAAAACCACAACTCCTAAGTTCATTTTTGTCTGCTTCATGCAAAGCACCTCTGAGTTTCCATTCAGCCGTAAATGTAAATTCTGCCTTTTCCCTAACCAAATAATTTCATTGAGCCATCTCTGCCAGTTCTGTCACCTTCGCCAACCATTGACCCCTCGGGGGGCTGGTGCAAACCCCCGTAGTTCAGCTTCAGTACTTTTTACCTACATCCTTTTTCTTCTTCTTCTGCTGATGGTGTTTTATTTTAAGTTTCCTTTTTGGGTTTGACAAAGTTTCCAGACTGACAGTTTATCCCTTTTTAAATAAATTGTAAATATTAAAAATACAGGTGCAGTGCAGAAGGAGAGAGGATATTTGGGGCAATGGGTATGGAGCAGCAAATGGTAAATATTTTAAGGGGCTAGAACCAAGGAAGTTTCCCCTCCCTGTAGACCCCTGACCCACTAAGACAGGGGTCCCCAAATTTGGCCACATTAAGACTTGTGGACTTCAACTCCCAGAATTCTCCAGCTAGCAAAGCTTGGCCACTTTAAGATTTGTGGACAAAGCTGGCTGGAGAATTCTGGGAGTTACAGTCCACAAGCCTTAAAAGTAGCCAAGTTTGGAGACCTCTGATGTAGGCCAAGAAGCAACAGAACAGCTGGCCTTCTGGAATTATGGACTCTCCATCTCTGGAGGTTTCAGTTTCTATGGGGTGATCTGAGGATTCCTTGCCTTACCAAGGTGGGTAGATTGGAAGACCGCCAAGGGATCTTCCATCCCTGGATTCTGGGATTCCATGAGATGCCTTCATAGGCGATCCGCCCAAATAGATCTTCAGAATGCCGCTTTGTCTGGAGATGGATTTGGGGTGAGTCTACCTGGTGGAAGGGAAGAGGTGAACAGTGAAGTCCACAAGTCTTAAAGTCGCCAAGTTTGGAGACCTCTGCAGTAGGAACTTACTCTCTTCAAAGTTGGATTGCAAGAGGAGAGGAAATGGACTGGGAAGAGGGGTCGTTTTTCAGGATCAAGATCTGGATTTACAAGGCCAAGGACTTAGGCCTTTGAGGCAGTGGACCCCTGAACTTTGCTGCCTCCCTCCTTTGCTCACCCCAGTGTTACCAGAAGCCCCCTACCCTGCATTTGAAGGGGGAGGGTCAGAACTCCTGGCAGAGCTTCATATGCACCCCTAAATTTGACAAAGCAAAATGGCAATTGAGAATATCCCCAGCTTTTTTCCTGTAAAGTGATGTGTCAATTTCAACCCTGATTGCTAGATAAAATCATCATTCTCAGGACCAGAAGGGGTGTCAATTTCAACCCTGATTGCTAGATGAAATTAACATTCTTAGGACCAGAAGGGGTGTCAATTTCAATCCTGATTGCTAGATAAAATCATTATTCTTAGGACTAGAAGGAGTGTTAATTTCAACCCTGATTGCTAGATAAAATCAACATTTTCAGGACCAGAAGGAATGTCAATTTCAACCCTGATTGCTAGATGAAATTAACATTCTCAGGACCAGAAAGGGTGTCAATTTCAATCTTGATTGCTAGATAAAATCAACTGCCTTAGGATCAGGTGGTATGTCAATTTCAAAGGTGATTGAAATCACCTTTCTCAGCTTCTGCGCCTTCCCTGGTCAAATGAGGTGCTTCATGGTTGATGTTGTGGCCAGAAAAATAAACTAGGTTAAGGTGACGGGCCAGCTTGATTCACCCAGCCTGAGGTGGCATCAGCAGGCTCCCAACAACGTGGGCCTATATTCCCAAGCTTTGCCAGTTCATTTTGTCCTGTTCCAGCGTGGATGGTGCCCCATTTTAAGAACGCTTGGGCGTGGGGGCATGCCAGTATGTGTCCCGTTGCCGTTGTTGACTGTTTTGAGTTGGAGGCTCTGCCAAAACCCAGCCCTGAACAACTGGACACCAACTGGTGCAGCAGGGCCCTTCTGTGCAAAACACCCATTTAGCGGCCGCCGTAAATGCCACTTTACGCCCAAGGCCTGTTATTACCGTGCCAGCTTTAGCTCTGCTCTGGATTTTCAAGGCTGCTGTGCAAATTGGGCTTTGAAAAAGCAACGTTTCCCAGCCGTGCGCCAAGCTCCCTTGTGCAAACTCCTTGGAAACCTTCAAGCCGCTTCTGCTAAAGAGGGGAGTGTGGGGGGGGGGGGATATTTAGTCAAGGGAATGGGGGGGGGGCGGCGGCTTCGGTTGTGGTTTGAAAAATATCACAAGAAAGCAGAGTCTTTTTTCCTTTCTCTTTCTTTTCCCTCTAGCTTTGCACTCTCTTCGAATCCCCAGGAGGGAATTCTCTCTCTCTCTCTCTCCACTTTTGCATTTGAAGAGAGAGTTATTTGTATAGCTGGGGTTGGGGGGAGAAAATTGGAATTCCCCCCCCTCCCTTTGATTCCTCATGGCCTTCCTGGCTGTCCAGGGAGGTTTTTTCACGGGCTTCTGAGTCAGCCTGGGAATGTTACGGGAATGCACTGAGGTTGCCAGCCACACAGTGGCACGTGGGACTCATTTCTGCTCCTGTTTTTTCCGGTTTGCTCTTGCTCACTGGATGCTTGGGAGGGGGGCAGGAGGGGGAAAGGGGGGGGGAGGGCTGGCAGGAAACAGAATGATAAGAAGGGACCTTGGAGGTCTTCAAGTCCATTCCCCCCTCCTCAAGCCGGAGTCCCTATGTACCATTTCAGACAAATGCTTATCCAAGCTCTTAAAAACTTCCAGTGTTGGAGCGCTTACAACTTCTGGTGGCAAGTGGTTCCACGGATTGTCGGGAAATTTCTCCTTAATTCTCCTTGATGAATTCCCACCCATTGGGAAAAGAGGCCCCCAGGTCTCTCCTGCCCCCTCCCTTAATCTAGATCAGGGGTCCCCAAACTTGGCAACTTTTAAGACTTGTGGACTTCAACTCCCAGGATTCCCCAGCCAGCTGTGCTGGAGGACTAGGAGTCCATGACCACAATTGAAATAAATTTTCAACAAATTTAATAAACCAAATACATTTAATATATACATTTAATAACTAAAATAAAATCAATAAACACGTGAGATTTCTTCCTTTTTATCTCTCTGTTCCATGTTCCCAACTGGACAAGAATTAAATCAGTAATTTTTTTTGCAATGGAACAAGATGTTGCAGCCTGAAAGCTTTCTCATTTATTATTTTTTTAATTCTGAGGGTAGATTCTCTATTTTTTTTTGTTGTTGTTCCATACCTATTCCATTTTAAGTTCTGAACTGATATTAGGTTCATTATAATGGTATATGGACCAAAACGTTTTTGTTTTTTTTTGGCTTCTGAACCCAAAATATTTCCCAATCATACTGTAACAGCTAAAGTTTGAGAGCATGTTAGAGTTAAGATCAAGGTCTCCAAACTTGGCAACTTTAAGATTTGTGGACTTCAACATAGTGGGCTGGGGGATTCTGGGAGTTGAAGTCCACAAGTCTTAAAGCAGCCAAGGTTGGAGACCCCTGACTTAGATGACCCTTCTGGTCCCTTCCAACTCTATCATTCCTGGCTGGCTGGGGAATTCTGGGAGTTGAAGTCCAGAAGTCTTAAAGTGGCCAAGATTGGAGACCCCTGGGCTAGATGGATTCTGCCACCCTCGCCATCCAGTTAGCAAGACCAGGAGGAGGAGGAGGATGGGCTTTGCAGTCCTGGATGTCCCAAGGGATCCCGAGCTCGGCTTTCCTGACCCAGCTTCGGTGGCACTGAGGTCTCTCCCGCCTGTCCTTTGGGGTCCACTCAGTCTCCCAAGGCAGCTGTTTTCCTCTGGCTTCCTGCCCTCTTAGCTCTCCTGCAGACCGTGGGAAGGGGGTCCCCACAGCAGAGGAGCAGCTGCTGCTGGAATTTCACCCCCACGCCCCACCCGGCAGTGGCAGCCCTGGCAAGCCCTCCCCTGCCCCCTCCCAGCCTCTTTGTCTCCCTTTGGGGCTGGCAGAGCTTCCGTGGCATTTGGGTAGCCGGAGGGGCCTGTTGTAACACCTCTGCCCAGGTGCCTCCTCTGGATTGTATTCCCTGCAGTACTGGCGGTCCTCGGCTTACGACCACCATTGGGCCCAGCGTTTCGGTGGCTAAGCGAGACCGTTAAGTGAGTTTTGTCCCGTTTTACAACCTACCTTGCCAGAGTCGTTAAGTGAATCGCTGTCGCTGTTAAGCCAGTAACACGGTCGTTAAGCGAACCTAGATTCTGCCTTGAGTTTGCTGGTCCTAAGGTTGCAAAAGGGAATCACGTGACCCCACGGGGGATGCTGCAACCGTCATAACTACGAGTCAGTGGCCAAGCGTCCAAATTTAGATCTCGTGACCCGCCTGCACATCTGTATTAGTGCAAGATTTTTTGGGGCGCCGTTGGCATCTCACACACACGCAGACACAGACGTTTGCCTGCACACCTGTGCAAGGCTCTTCAACTGCATCAACCTCTCTCTCTCTCACACACACACGCCTGTGTCTGCTGGCACAAGCGTGTGCTTGCCTGCTAGTGCAAGACTTATCACCTTTGTCTGCCTGGCACGTCTCTGCTAGTGCAAGGTTCTTCTGGCAAATGCGTGTGTCAGACACACACACACATATTTGCCTGCCTGGCAGTGTGTGTGTTATTCAAGACTCATCAGCTGGGTTAGCACCCCTGCCACACAAGGCACAGGGAAGATGCTTCCTCCCCTCTCTTCTCTTGTCTCTCTCCCCCCTCTTTCTCTTTCTGTTCCTCTCTCTCTTTCACTCTTCATTCTCTCTCTTTCTGTCTGTCTCTCTCTCTCCTGTCTGCTGTCTCTCTCCCTTTCTGTCCTTCTCTTTCTCTCCCTTTCTCTTTCTTTCTCCTCTCCGTCACTCTCTCCTTCTCTTCTTTCTGTCCTCTCTTTCTCTCTCTCTCCTCTCTCTATCGTCTGTCTCTCTGTTGTCCTCTCTCTCTCTTTCTGTCTCTCTCTTCTTTCTGTCTCTCTCTCTTTCACTGTTCTCTCTCTCTCTCTCTCTCACCATTTCTCTTTCTGTCCCTCTCTTCCTCTGTCTCCTCTGTCTTCTCTCCCTCTTTCACTTTCTGCCCTTCTCTCTCCTTTCTCTCTTTTCTTTCTGTCCTCTCTCTTTCTCTCTCTCTCTACTCTTTCTGTCTTCTCTCTCTTTCTCTTTCTGTCCTTCTCTCTCTCTTTTTGTCCCTTTCTCTTTGATTCTTCCCTCTCTCTTTCTCTCTCCCTTTCTCTTTCTCTTCTCTGTCACTCACTCTTTCCTTCTTTCTCTCTCTTCTTTCTCTCTCTTTTTCTTTCTGTCCCCTCTCTCTCTTTCCCCTCTCCTCTCTTTCTTTCTGTCTCTCTTTCACTCTTCTCTCTCTCTCCCTCTCCCTCTTGCCAGGGCTCCCTCCTGCCCTGCCATCTAATGATAGGCTGCCCCCTCCCCCCCTCCCCTCCCCTCCCCTCCGCCTGTGCTTTTCCCTGAGTCACGCCTGGCCGGACCGTGTCCATGCCTGACGGCAAGGGTGGCACGAAGCCTCCAGCCCAGATGGGGAAACCGGTCCCGGCCATGAGCCAGCTATAAATAATGCCGGAAGGATTCTTGGCTGCTGCCCGTTAACCCTTGGCAAGGCCGATGCGGGGGAGGGGGGGGGGCTGAAGCTGCTGGCATCTATGAGTCTACACCTTCTTCCCCTTGGGCCCTGCGCCCAACAACAGCCAGCCAGAGTAGGATGGTATCCGACCTTTGGCCCCTTGAAGGCTGGTGGGCTTCATTTCCCAGAATCCCCCAGCCTGGGAGTTGAAGTCCACAAGTCTTAAGGCTTTGCTGGCTGGGGAATTCTGGGAGTTGAAGTCCACCAATCTTCAAATGACCAAGATGGCTCCCCCTCCCTTAGATCTTTAAGGGAATTTGAAGCATTTTCACCCTTCTGTCTGTTGTCTCCCCGATGGGCCAGGAGCTCCCTTCCCGTCCTGCAGAGAGATGTGTTGTGCAAACTCCACTGGGATCCCTGTGGCTGTGGCACATGGGTAGGAGTGATCCTTTGCTCGTGGCTTTGTAGCAATTGTCCCCCTTCCTGGGATAGGCAAGGAAGGCTGTGCAGGGAAGATGGCTGGAGCAGCTGGGGGCACCCGACGCCCCCAAATCCCACCCTTTGGGGCAAAACCTCTTCCCTAGAGAGGACTGGCAGTGCGCAAAGGGGTGCAAACTTTGCCCCCCACCCCATGGCCCTAGGAAAAGGGGTGCCTGAGGCCAGCAGCCCCTGGGGAAACACGGGTGAACAGTCTGCTCCATCTCCTCCTGTCTCCCCCTTTTGAAATCAAGGGAGGGGGGAGAGACAGTCAAGGGAGCGTGTCCCCCTCCCGAAGTCCCTCAGCCGGCTGGTCAGCTGGGTCAGCACAAGAGTCCTTTGTCCTGGTTTTCAGCTGCTTGGCTGGGCTATTCCTGGAAGTGGACCGTCTGGAGGGGATTAGGCCCTTCCGTGGGGGGGGGGGGGGCGGCCGGCCAGAGAGACAGAATTGAGGGTCCTGGGGAGTTTTTTTTGGGGGGGGGGCGGCAGACCCAGATCATGCAGACCCTGCATTGGCAAACTCAGCCCCACCACCCGCCCCATGGATCAAAAGGGCCGGCTTTGCAAGAGGAAGCAGCTTGGTTATTCTTTCTACAGGCTGTTCTTGACTTAAAACTGTTTAGTGTCGGTTCCAAGTTAAAACGGCCCTGAGGGGGGAAAAAAGGCAGGGGTCTCCAACCCTGGCAACTTTAAGATTGATGGACTTCAATTCCCAGAATTCCTCAGCTGGCTGAGGAATTCTGGGAATTGAATTCCCCAAGTCTTAAGGCTTAAAGCTACCAAGTTTGGGGACCCCTGAAAAAAGGGACATAGCCTGGTTTTCACTCTTACAACTGTCTGGAGCCTCCTCATAGGTCATGTGGTCAAAATTCAGAGGCTCAGCAAATGGCTTGTATTAAAGGCTGGTCTTTGCTGGCTGAGGAATTCTGGGAGTTGAAGTCCGCAAGTCTTAAGGCTTCGCTGGCTGAGGAATTCTGGGAGTTGAAGTCCATAAAGTCTCAAGGCTTAAAGCTACCAAGTTTGGGGACCCCTGAAAAAAGGGACATGGCCTGGTTTTCACTCTTATGACCGTCTGGAACCTCCTCATAGGTCGTGTGGTCAAAATTCAGAGGCTCAACAAGTGGCTTGTATTAAAGGCTGGTCTTTGCTGGCTGAGGAATTCTGGGAGTTGAAGTCCGCATACCTTAAAGTTGCTCGAGTTGAGAAATCCTCACCCGGAGCCTCGTTGAGCGGTACTAAATCCGGCCCAGGGCAAGGGTCTCTGCCTGCAGCCCTCTCCCAACTGGCCCCCTCCAGATCTGAGCGTCCTTTGGCCGTGTGGCCAGCCGCCTCCGAGAGGTGCCAGGGGGAGAACGCAAGCCACCCCTGCGCCAGGAATGCCAGCCTGTTGTCTGCACGATGGTCTTCCGAAGCCTGGGCTGTTGTGTGGCTGGCCGGCACGTCCCGACTTGCCGGAGGATCGGGGCCCACTTGCCGCATCCCTTCCGGCTGTCTCTGAGGCCGCCTAAGCCTTTGTTTGGGTCTGAGCTGAACCCGCCTGGCTCCTGCCTGTCTTTTCTCCCAGCTATTTCAGGCACGGAACGGACGTTGCGAGAAAGTCCCAAGCATTTAAACGGGGGGTTAAAATGGAGAGGATGACTCTGAATATCGTGCTTCCCATTTTCGCCATGCTTGACGTCTTCTTGCCTTTTTTGTTGTTGTAAATTTTATTTTTTAACAACAAACATAAACACAAAACATAAAACCTTCTTTCCATTGTGCAGTGTGTCGGTCGGTATAAATTTTGTGCACAATATCAACCCTCCTTCCCTTCTAACTACATTATTAAAATTTATTTTACATGAATATGCATATTATCTTATATTGTTATTAATTACTTATTGGACTTTACTTACAAACTGTATCGTCCTTTTTGAGCAAATTTCAGTTTTTAAAATATCTCAATTCATAATATCATCCACTCCATTATAATTCATTGTAACATGTTACATTCAGGGTGGGATTCAAATTTTTTAACAACCGGTTCTGTGGGCGTGGTTTAGTTGGTGGGCGTGGCTTGGTGGTCATGTGACTGGGTGGACATGGCTTGGTGGTCATGTTATTGGCTGGGTGTGGCCAACTCAACATCACTCACATCGAGGCATGCATCTCCTCGCCTGGCCTCTCATGACTGTGGGGATGCTGCAACAGTCGTAAGTGTGAAAAATGGTCATAAGTCACCTTTTTCAGTGCCACCGTAACTTTGAATGGTCCCTCCACACAAGCAAAAGAGGAGAAAAAAAAATTCAGAGAAGTTCCTGAGACAGGAAGTCTAGTCCTGCCAGGAATGTAATAATGGTTAACAGAGAGGCAGTTTCTGTAAGCAACCCCAGAATGTTTCCTTCCTGCCTTCCTTACAGGATTAGGCCAGGAATTTCTTCTAACAGCTGGTTCTCTGAACTGCTTAGAAGGTTAATAACCGGTTCTAGTGAATAGGTGCGAACCAGTAGAATCCCACCCCTGGTTACATTGTCTTATGTTTACTCTCTCATTGTATTTATATTGTATTATGGCCTATTTCCCTATTCTCTTTTCTAACCATTGATAACTTGACGTCTTCTTTCCTGTCTCTTTCAGGTTCCAGAAACATGTCCACACCTATCGGATTTTGCCTGACGAGGAGGAGTTTTTGGCTGTTCAGGTGAGCTTCCATTCGTCCTCTGGTTTCCCCAGCGGTGAGCTTTTGAACCCCTTCTTGCTTAGATTCTGAACTTGAGGACTTTTAAGACTTGTGGGCTTCAACTCCCAGAGTTCCCTGAAGCCGATGCTGGAGGGGGAGTCCTGGGAAGTTGAAGTGCACACATCTTAAAACTGGCTGAGAACCACTGCTTTAGTCAGGAGTATCGTTCCTTCAATACTTGTGCCTTTCTGCATTGCTCATCTGGAATTCCCCAGGCAGACAATAACAGATTAACAAGACTTGGAAGGGATCTTGGAGGTCTTCTAGTCCAACCCCCTGATCAAGCAGGAGCCTGTATACCATTTCAGACAAATCATGGTCCAACCTCTGCTTAAAAACCTCCAGTGGTGGACAATTCACCAGGAAGGATGGATGGATGGATGGATGGATGGATGGATGGAAGGAAGGAAGGAAGGAAGGAAGGAAGGAAGGAAGGAAGGAAGGAAGGAAGGAAGGAAGGAAGGAGTTAGATCCTGACAGTCTCAGGGTTGACTCAGCCTTCCCTCCTTCCGAGGTGGTCAAATGAGTTCCCAGATTGTTGAGGGCAAGAGGCTGACTCTGCAAACCGCTTACAGGGGGATGTAAAGCACTGCGAAACGGTATATAAGTCTAAGGGCTATTGCTATTACTATTCACAACATCTGGTGGCAAGCTGTTTCACTGGTTAATTTGCACCAAGACAAATTCCTTGTGTGTCCAATCACACTTGGCCAATAAGGAATTCTGTTCTGTTCTGTTCTATTCTATATTCTGTTCTGTTATTTTCTAATTTATTCTGTATTTGTTCTATTCTATTTTCTATTCTATCCTATAAAGGGATATTAACATTTCACATGATCTTGATTGTAACCCTCTGTTAATGTTGCCTAGAAGAGTTTATCAGACCAAACAGGCTGACGGTGATAAGTAGAGGAGGACAGTTGTCCATGGAGGAATCTAATAGTGGGAATTCTGGCTGCTGAATTTCTAAAAATTTCTTGAGCTACGCATTTCTGGGCTCTGTATTTTCATGCCCTGCTTCCCTGCCAGACCCTCCTTCGCCCCCTTCCCCACGCTGAGCTCTGTATGAAGGTTTGCCCTCCCCTCCGCCCTGGAAATGGCCCAACGGGAAGACAAATAGAGGCCTGGGGGCCGCCGGAGAGAGCCATGCCGGGAAATTTGGGTCACGCGCCTCCTTTTCTGCATGCGGTATCTTCCCGGCTGCTTCTCTTGGGCAGCCCCGGCTGGTGAGAGCCCAGCAGATGCCCACACAGTGCTGATCTTGGGGCGAGGCCAGCTGGACTCATTGACGGGGCAACAGGAACTCTATTGTGCTCCTTGCCAAGGAGGAATAAGTGAGGAGGCGTCAAAGGGTGCGCCAGCTGCGGAAAGGAAGTTTGTGGGCTGACGGGGCATCCTGAGCCAGTCGTTTGGTCTGCGTGGCGAGCGGGCAGCCGAGCCAGGCCGGAATGGGCCAGCCGGTGCCCCCTGGCCAGGATACGTCCGCTCCAAAGACTAGATTCATCCTGGCTAAGCCAGAACCATAGTTAATCCTTCCCAGAGGCTGACTGGGAGTCTTTCTTATGAAATCAAACACGACGTACACATAGTCCTTGATTTATAATAGCTCATTTACTGACTGTCCAAAATTACAAGGGCACTGAAAAATGTGGCTTTTGACCATTTCTCACATTTGACACCAGAGGTTTCCAACTTTGGCTTTAGGACTGGGGGACTTCAACTCCCAGAATTCTCCAGCCAGCCAGGAATGATAGAGTTGGAAGGGACCAGAAGAGTCATCTAAGTCAGGGGTCTCCAACTTTGGCCACTTTAAGATGGTGGACTTCAACTCCCAGAATTCTCCAGCCAGCCAGGAATGATAGAGTTGGAAGGGACCAGAAGGGTCATCTAAGTCGGGGCTTTCCAACCTTGGCTACTTTAAGATTTGTGGACTTCAACTCCCAGAATTCCCCAGCCAGCCAGGAATGATAGAGTTGGAAGGGACCAGAAGGGTCATCTAAGTCAGGGGTCTCCCCGCAACAACAATTCTGTGAAGGGGGTTGGGCAGAGAGAAGGGGAGTGGCCCACGGTCACCCAGCTGGATTTCACGGTAAAGGCAAGACTAGAACTCAGCACCTGCTGGTGATTGAGCCAAAGTCACCCAGCCAGCTTTCCTGGCTAAAATGGGTCTTGAACTCGTGTCTTCTTGCTTTCTAGACTGTAACTTAACACCAACCAGGACAGGCCTCCCCCAAGCTTCAGTATAACAGAGTTGGAAAGGACCTTAGAGGTCTTCTAGTCCAGTCCCCTGCTCAAATAGGAGACCTTATACCATCCCGGACAAATAGCCATCCTGTCTTCTCTTATAAACCTCCAGTGATGGAGCAGCCACCATTTCCGGAGGCAAGTCGTTCCATCGGTTAATTCTTCTCACTGTTAGGGAGTTTCTCCTGAGTTCCAGGATGCTTCTCTCCTTGATGAGTTTCCATCCGTTGCTTCTTGTCTTCTGGTGCTTTGACAGCTTGACTGTCTCCTGCTTGGGTGAGGGGTTGGACTAGATGACCTACAAGGTCCCTTGCAACTCTGTTAATCGAAGTTAAACTGATTGACCCCCTCCTCTTTGTGGCAGCCCCTCAAATACTGGAAGACTGATATTGTGCCGACAGAGAGGGAGGGAGACGGAGGGGGAGAGAGGGAGGAAAGGAGGGAGAGAGAGAGACAGACTGAGAAAGGGAGAGAGAGAGATTGCTTAGTTCCCCCATCTGCAGCCCAGTGCCCCCAAGATGCCCTCCCCAGTCCTCCCCGTCCTCAGGGGGGATCCTGGGGTCCCCTCTTCTCACCCGGCAGGCAGTCCCTCCCTCCCTGAGGCCGGGTCCGGGGGCCTCGGGGTCCTTCGGCCTGCTGGACGGCGTCCTTTGCTTCCTGCAGACGTCCCAGGGAGTCCCGGTGCGACGTTTCCAGACGCTGAGCGAGCTGATTGCCCTCTACCTGCAGCCAAACCAGGGCCTGGCCTGCACTCTGCTCTTCCCTGTGGAACGGGAGAAGGAGAAAGAGAACGCGGAGGAGAGGGACTACTCCGGTACCAGTCAGCCCTTCCCCTCCCTCCCTCACACCCTTCCGTTCCTTTCCTTTCTTCCTTTCCCATTCCATCTCTTCCCTTCCCTTCCCCTCCTCCTTCCTTCCTCCCTTCCATCCCTTCCGTTCTTTTCTTCCTTTCTTCCTTTCCTTTCCTTTCCCATCCCTTCCTCTCCCTTCTTCCCTCCCTCTCTCCCTTCCATTCCTTTCTTCCTTTCCTTTCCCATCTTTTCTCTTCTCTCTTCTTTCTCTTCTCTCCCCTCCTCTCCTCTCCTCTCTTATGTTCTCTTCCTCCTTCCTTCCTTCTTTTCTCCCTCCCTCCCTCCTTTCTTCTTCCTCCCTCCCTCCTTCCCTCCCATCCATTCCTTTCTTTTCTTCCTTTCCTGTCCCTTCCCCTCCTTCCCTCCCTTCTTCCTTTCCTTCTATTCCTTTTTTCCTTCGTACCTTTCCCTTCCCTCCTTCCCTCTTCCTCTTCCCCTTTGCCTCCTCCTCCCTCCTCCCTTCCCTTCCCCTCCCTTCCTCTTCTTCTTCCTGCCGCTGTTCCTCCTTGTTCTGGGGGGGCCGTGGCAGCTGATCTTCTCTCTTGCAGATGGGGAGGACGAGAAGCCCCCCTTGCCCCCCCGCTCGGGCTCCACCAGCATTCCTGGGGGCAGCAGCCCTTCCGTCCTGACGACAAACCCCCCTGCAGTGCAGGACCGCGCCCTGGAAAGGTAAGGCGGAATCCCATGCTGGAAGGGCAGGGAGAAGAACAGGACGCCCCGCAGCCCCCCACCTAGAGCCACAGATGCACCCACCCCCCACCTCCACCATCTGGGCTGAGGCCCACAGATCTCCAGGCGTCCTTTTTGGGAGGAGGAAAAAGGCAGGATTTATTCCTTTGAAAAGTACACAACATGATGCATTGGCGACTTGGTACAGGTAGATCTGCTTTTACTTCGCTATGTATTTATCAGTTGAATTGATCCCTAAAAAAAACACCACTCAGAGGAAATGCCCAAAAGATTAGAACCATCAAAACAAAACACAGAACAAGATTTACAAGCATTATAAAACGGAACACTGTAAAAAAAAATTAAAAATTAAAGCAACATTTGTTCGGTGTTTCACCCAAAAGTCTCCTGCAGAAACTTGAGGCTTCAAAACCAGAATTAAGATCAAATCAATATTCGTTGTTAGCATGGATGAGGTTAGCTAGTTTGGTAATGAGATGTCTGCAAGGAAACCCACCAAGGGCTTGGCTTATCATAAGATCGCTGCAAGAAATATCCATGGCCCAGCACCTGAATTTTGGTCTTGTGACCCTGGAGATGCTGGAGTGGTTGTAAGTGCGAGGACCGATTGTAAGTCCCTTTTTTTCCATCCCCAAATGGTTGCAAGTCGAGGACTCCCTGCATTCACTCAGGACAGCTTGGCTTTTCCATCGGGATCTGCAGACACCCTGGTGGAAAGTCACCCTTCCTGTCCCAGGAAGTGGTTCGCCGGCAGCCGGTGCAGCCAGCAGTGGAGTCGGACAGTGAGGAAGAAAGGGAACCAGTCAGGGAGTCTGGAGAGCATTCGGATGAGGGTCCTGCGTCTGATGCAGGGATGGGGCCAGGACCATCTGGGAAGGGGGGGCTGCTTCTGGAGCCTGGCAGCAGCGAGGCAGAGGAGCCAGGGGAGCCTGTTCCCAGTGCGTGTATGCACAGAGCTGCTAGAAGGCTAGAGCAGCTGAAGCAGAAGGGATGACTTGGGAGTAAGGCTGGGAGGTAATTGCCCCTCCCATAAAAGATAAAAGTCAGACCTCAATGACGAAACCTTTGCAGGAAGCAAAGTAGTTCAATTAGACTCTGAGTCCTTCTTGAAGCTCGGCGTACTCTGGTCGTTTTTTTCTGATACTTTGGGTGGGTTCTGTTATAATTATTTTGGAGGCTTCTGTTTTTGGCAACATTCCCCAGCACTGACAAGCATGGGCTTATTGTTGTGGTTCGCCAACAGCAGGCGTGGACGGTTGAGGCCTCGGAGAGCGAGGACTCGGATGAGGGGCCTGCCTGTGAGGCAGGGATGGGGCCCAGACCATCAGGGAGTGGAGTGCTGCCTTTGGAGATTGGGGGGGCTGGCAGCAATGAGGAAGAGGTCCCCGAGGAGCCTGTGCCCAGGGTGCATGCGCACAGAGCTGCTCAAAGGAAAGAGCAGCTGCAGCAGCCCGGGCGACTCAGGAGTAAGGCTGCAAGGTGATGGCTCCTCCCTGAGGAGATAAAAGCCAGATGAGAAAACGGAGTTCTTTGCAGGAAGCAAAGAAGTTTTACACTCAAGCCTGGTGGACATTAGGAATATCTGAGTTGGTATTCGGAGGCTCTTTGATTTGTTGTTTAGTAACTTTATCTGCAGTTCTTGGCAGCCTTGCAAAAACTTGGCCAGGCTCTTCCCTATCGGAGCTAATTAGTTGGAAGCAGCTTTTTATCCGTGAAGAAATGGGATTCGTAAATAAAACATTAAAAGGTTGTGCTGTTACCTTTGTCTTGTGTTGGCTCTCTTGGAATCAGGTTTGGGTCAGAACACTTATCTTGGGGAACTGTATAATTAGTTCTGGCTGGAAATGAAAGTAATTCCCAGCATTGCATTAAAATAGGTTTTGCTTTTCAAACAGTTTTTGTGTTTCAATCAAGTATTTTGTTTATTACCATATTTTCGGAAGGTACATCATCTATTTTCCAGCTTTGGGCATAAGCAATTCTGGCCGCTGTTAATATGTTTGTACAATGTATTGGATATGTTTCTTCAGGTTTCCTTTGATCATCCCCAATAAGAAAGTTTCTGGCTTAAATTCAATATCGTACCCTGTAATTTCTCTTATCCGTTTCTTCAATTTCCCCCAGTATTTTTTAACTTTGGGGCATTGCCACCACATACGATAGTATGTTCCGTCTGTCAGCTTACATTTCCAGCATTGCAGGGTCATATTTGGGTATATTTTGGCCAATCTTGCCAGTGTCAAACGCCTCGATTTTGTGTTTCAGTACCTTTGACGAAGCCTGGGTCAGAACAACGATGCGTTGAGACACGGGCTCATTTATTTATTTTTCCCTGTCTCAGCCCCACCAATGGACTCAGCACCATTTCCCACGACTACCTGAAAGGCAGCTACTCCCTGGACCTGGAGGCGGTGAAGGGAGGGGCCAGCAACCTGCCCCACCTCAACAAAACCCTCGTCACGTCCTGCAGACGCCTGCACAGGTGAGGCCATCGACCCGAGGCTACGATTGTGGGCCCAGCAGGGACAAAAAGAGCCCGAGAAATGGATGGAGTCTGGGAAACGGGCCCTCTGTCGGTTAATAGGAATGCTGGTTTAATACCAGCCTGTCAGGTACAGGCAGTCCTCGAGTTACGATACACAAATCAGCCCAAAATTTATATTGCTGAATGAAGTATTTGCCCCATTTTACAATTTTTCTGGCCACAGTTGTTAAGTGAATCCTTGCATTTGTTAAGTGAGTCACCTGGTTGTTAAGTGAATCTGGATTCCCCCTTGACTTTGCTTATCAGAAGGTCGCAAAAGGGGATCTCGTGACCCCCCAAGGGGTCACTGCAGTCGTCATAAATACCAACCAGTTGCCAAGCGTCTGAATTTTGATTATATGACCATGGGGGATGCTGTAGCGGTCGTAAGGGTGATATGTGACTTTTTTTTCAGTGCCTTTTGTAACTTGGAATGGTCACTAAAAGAACTGTTATAAATTGAGGACTATAAAAGGTGCTTTTTTTTTCCCAAGAGGTAACTGGACTTCCTTGGTTTTTCTTTTGAAGACATTTCGCCTCTCATCCAAGAAGCTTCTTCAGCTCTCAGCTCTCTCTGGCTGGGGAGTTCTGGGAGTTGAAGTCCTCCAGGCTGAAAGTGGCCATGGTTGGAGACCCCTGCTATAGATCAGGGGTTGCCCACCTTTTGGACCTCAGGGACCACCAAACTCATCATTTTAAATCCCGTGGACCAGAGACCCTGGGAAAATCCCCCCCAAAATCTGCAGGAAAATCCCCCACCCCGTTTTCCTACCGATCGATTGTTCTTTATTTGGGATGGCAGGATACCGTCTCCAGCTCCGTTCTCAGGGGGAGAGAGGAAGAGACTTCTGGCTTCATGCAAGGAAAGCAGCAGAAGCTGCAGAAGTCTTTCTTTCTCTCCCCCAAACTCCACCAGGAATGAGCCTCTTAGAGCAGGAGGCCTTGCAGGGTCCCAAAGACTCATTTCTGGCGGAGTTTGGGGGACAGAAAGAAAGACTTTGGCTGCTTTCCTTGCCTGCAGCCAAAAGCAGAAGAAGAAAGAAGCAGAAAGAAGCATTAATTGCTTTTGGGGGGCGTGCTTTGGAGATGACATTTCTCTGTGGACCACCAAAATTTTCTCGTGGCCCACCAGTGGTCCCTGGCCCACTGGTGGGCGACCACTGCTACCGATAACAAACTTGCTTACAGTACATGGTGGATCCCTGAGTCTAGAAACAGTGATTCTTCCCGAGTCCAAGAACGGGACTTCTCTATGTCGATTCACTTCAGCAATCTTGAGCTTTTAGCGTCCAGCCCAAAATAATTCCATTTGGCCAGACAAATTCCCATTTCTAAGGCTACGCTGGAATTTGCTTACGCGGCACAATGGGCTGAGCGGTATATTTTAATTCCATCTTGCATTTTCTATTTTTATTTTTTGCTTCGACATGTCTCCCCGTTGGAAATCCGGGGTGTAAGATTTCAGAGCAATTATCTCAGCGGTGGGAGTGGAAATTACAGGGTGTCTCGTTCTTCTGACCATCGTCGGCCTTCGCAGGAGAGATCAACCAGGGTCTCGATAGACACAGATGAAGGGTTTCCTCTTTAGAGAGAGCAAGGGTCTTCAACCTTGGAGACTTTAAGACAAGGGTCTTCAAACGTGGCAAGTTTAAAACTGGTGGACTTCAATTCTCAGAATCCCTGAGCTAACGTGACTGGAGGAGGAATTCTGGGAGTTGAAGTCCACAAGACTTAAAGCTGTCAAGTTTCAAGACTCCCCCCCCACCTGCTTTAAGACTTAAGAACTTTAACTTGAACTTACATTTTTAATTTGAAGGCTTGTGATTCACAGAGCTGACAGGCAGGGAATGCTACAGAAGCCCTCCTTTAAGGAGGTCCGTCCGGTGGGACCGAGAAGAAGGGCCTCCTCCGTGGTGGCTCTCTTCCTGTTACTTGAAGGACCGTCTTTTCCCAGTCATATGTACCTGTCCCATTTGTTGGGGTTCACTGAAAGCAGGTACGGACGGCTGAGGCCTCAGAAAGTGAGGACTCGGATGAGGGTCCTGCGTGTGAGGCAGGGACGGGGCAGGGACCATCAGGGAGTGGAGGGCTGCCTCTGGAGATTGTGGAGGCTGGTAGCAGTAAGGAAGAGGTTCCCGAGGAGCCTGTGCCCAGTGTGCATGTGCTCAGGGCTGCTCGAAGGAAAAAGCAGCTGCAGCAGCACGAGCGACTCGGGAGTAAGGCTGCAAGGTGATGGCCCCTCCCTAAAGGGATACAAGCCAGCTGAGAAACCAGAGTCCTTTGCAGGAAGCAAAGAAGTTTTTGCACTTAAGCCTTTGTGGACGTTTGGATTATCTTGGTTGATGTTTGGAGACTCTTTGGATTTGAACTATTTCTTGGCAACTTTATCCAGTGTTTTTGGCAGCCTTGCACCATCTTGGCAAGGCTCGTTCTTATCAGAGGCAATTAATTTTAGTAGCCTTTTAACTGTGAATGAACGGAAATCATAGAGAAGCATTAAAAGGTTTTGCTTTTATCTCTGTTTGGTGTTGTTTCCTTGGAACAAGGTTTGGGTCACAACACCACCTGAGAGGGGAGGCAGGAGATGTTAGGGGTCTCTTCTCTTACGGAGGTCCACCTGGTGGGACCAAGAAGAAGGGCCTTCTCCGTGGTGGCTCTCTCCCTGTGGAACATCATCCCTGCAGGGAATAAGACTGGCCCCCATCTTCGCCCTCTTTCAAGAGGCCCTGAAGACAGGTTTCTGCCGATGGGCAGGGAGATCCCTCAGAGGGATTACGGAGCCCATCTAGGGGGCTGGTTTGATTGTTGTCGCCAGAAGGGTGGGGACTTATGGATTTTGTATTTGGGGTTTTACTTCTATAAGCCACCCGGAGTCACCACACGTGAGTTGGGCAGCCGTATACATATGCTAGGGACGCAGTGGCTCAGGGGGCTGAGACGCTGAGCTTGTCGATCAGAAAAGGTCAGCAGTTCGGCAGTTCGAATCCCCAGCGCCGCATCACGGAGGGAGCTCCCGTTGCTTGTCCCAGCTTCTGCCAACCTGGCAGTTCGAAAGCACGTAAAGAAAATGCAAGTAGAAAAATAGGAACCACCTTTGGTGGGAAGGGAACAGCGTTCCGTGCGCCTTCGAAGGCGCTTAGTCCTGCCGGCCACATGACCACAGAGACGCCTTCGGACAGCGCTGGCTCTTCTTCGGCTTTGTAACGGAGGTGAGCAGCGCCCCCTAGAGCCAGAAACAAGTAGCACGGATGTGTGAGGGGAACCTTTACCTTTACCTTATGCATATTCTAAAGAAAGTCTTCTGCAAAGGGTCCTGGCTTGGGACTCAGCTTGGAGGTCCACATTCAACCGGAGGTTGACTTCTCTTGTCTTCTTCTCCTTCCAGCGAAGTGGACAAAGTCTTAGCAGGCCTGGAGATCTTGTCCAAGGTGTTTGACCAGCAGAGCTCCCCAATGGTGTCTCGCATCCTGCAGCAGGTAAAGGTTGCTCGTCTGAGATGAAAGATCCACCGAAGGGTCCTAAGGAAGGGAGAATTTTTCCAGATCTGGGTCAATGCATGGCACTTCTTCCACTGAGGGGTCTGGGGCATTGACAGCCTTCCCTTTGCTCTGGTCCTTGGTTTTTGGAGGTCTCTTGGCCCAAGGTTCCTTCCCTCCTGAGGGGAGGGTGGAGATTGTAGGCCAAGGTTATCAGCCAGCTTTAAGACTTGTGGACTTCAACTCCCAGAATTCCCCAGCCAGGGGAATTCCCCAGGCCACGTCTTAAAGTGGCCAAGTTTGACAAACATTGATGTAGGCCAGGGATCCCCAAACTTGGCAATTTTAAGACTTGTGGATCAACTTCCAGAATTCTGGCAGTTCAAGTCCACAAGTCTTAAAGTTGCTAAGTTTAGAAACCTCTGGGTCTTCAAACTTGGCAAGTTTAAGGCTTGTGGACTTTGACTCCCAGAATTCCTGAGGTAACATGACTGGAGGAGAAATTCTGGGAGTTGAAGTCCACAAGTTTTAAAGTAGCCAAGTTTGGAGACCTCTGGTGTAGGCCAAGAAGCAACAGAACAGCTGGCCTTCTGGAGGTATGGGCCTTCTATCTCTGGAAGTTTCACTTGAAGTTCATCCAGATGTTTCTATGGGGTGATCTGAGGATTCCTTGCCTTACCAAGGGGGGTAGATTGGAAGACCACCAAGGGATCTTCCATCCCTGGATTCTGGGATTCCATGACATGCCTTCATAGGCGACCCTGACCAAATAAATCTTCAGAATGCTGCTTTGTCTGGAGATGAATTTGGGTTGAGTCTACCTGATGGAAGGGAAGAGGTGAACAGTGTTACCTGGCCAACCTTTCAGCTCATCATAAGTGGGTTTTTCGTAAGCAATGTCAGGATTATTTGAAATCTTCTGCTACCAGGGTTGGGTTAAATACTTTTTTGTGTTTATTTCATTGTCAGTTGGCGGAAAGGCTACAGGAACCATCAACAAATGAGATGGAGGCTGGTTTTTTTTTTTATTATTGTGGTCTCCCCACCCCAAATGAAAGTGACAAAAAACCTGTATGGGTTGAGGTCAGTCAACTTGACTCCCTCCATGCCCCTCCAGCAGACAATCCTGGGCAGGGGTCTCTTTCCTTGGTTGGACAATAAGATTCCCTGTTATTCTGCTATTCCTCTCAGCTGTCGTTGGTGAGGAATGAGCTGAGGGACTTTAGAAGGTGACCTGAAGTATTTGGGCCCGATTGGATTCTGGCACCCTTGGACTATCTGGGGCCCCTAAGCCTCCACCTTAAACCTTCGGTTGTTCACAACTCCATCTTGTTTACTTCCAGACTGCCGGGCAGACAGGAGAGGGGCAGGAGTTGGACAGTTTGGTCCTGAAGCTGTCCATCTTGAAGGACTTCCTCTCCAATATTGAGAAGAAGGTGAGTCTTCTCCTAGCCTCGTCTGTCTTTGGCTGAGGAGCATCCAAGGGTCTCTTTGGGCAGCTTTCCTGGTCCCCAAACTATGCTCTCACCCCAAGGAGCCCAGCAGGTTCTGCTCTCCAGGGGCTTCAGAACTTTCTCTAGTTCAGGGGTCAGCAACTACTCTCAGGGCTGCGTAAGTTCCCCCCATTTAAACCATGAGTCTCCAGCTGGATTTCCAAAACTTAAAGATGATTTATTAGGAGAAGACATGCCGGCACAGTCTGCGTGCAGCCGACTCTAAGACGCATCATTCCTTGTCCCCTTTGACCCTGGTTTTCCCCCACCCTCTGAGTGTATCATAATTCACATTCTCCAATGGGACACCTCCATAGCCCAGAGTCATCAATCATGCTCTCCAGTTAGAATTTTGTGCAGCAGAAACTTCAGTCACCTAGTTACTCTCTTTGAAAAACTATTTATGAAATGCGCTTTCGGTTTCCAAGCTGCCGCACTGCTCCCCCTGCCTTTCTGTTGGCAACTCTAAAAGAAATATTTTATGTTGACACCCACAGCTCTGGAGCCGCATGTGTCAACTCATAAAGCATTTTATATACACGTTTTATAGTTGATAACAGAAAGAAGGTGGGGGGGAGTTTCAAAGAGCAGTTGGCAGTGTGGAATCGAAAGGACATTTCATTCATGTTTTCTTCAGAGACTGATTAGATGACTGAAGCTTCTGGGCTATGGACGTGTTTCACTGGATGATACACCCAGAGGGGCGGGGGGGAAAGCAGGATCAAGGGTGACAGTGAATTACGTGTCTCGGAGTCGGCTACGCCCAGGCTAATGCCGGCATGTTAACTTCTAATAAATCCTTTGAAGTTTTGGGAGTGTGGCTCGAGGCTCATGATTTCATTGGAGTAAGTACCCCGACAGCATCTGGTTCTTTCAGCCTTCTGCTGCGGCTCCCTGACGCTCAAAATATGTGTCACAACCACCAACGTGTGTGACACCTGCCGGCATGCGATTTATTGAGCTTTTCCACCTCCGGTAGACCAACCATGGATAAATCCAAGAAAAGAAAAGTTTCAGAAGAAAACAGAAGATTTAATTTGACTACACAGGCTAGTTTTGTGGCCACTCAGGAAACAGTCAGGCACGGGGAAAAGTTTTGTGGCTCCCGGTATTTTCTGTGGGAAATGGGTTGAAATGGCTCTTGGAGTGTGTCAGGTTGCCCACCCCTGGTCTAGTTGGTACCATCCAGGGAGCTTAAATTCCCTCATGTAGGTGGTTCTGTATTGGTTTAATGTCCCTTTGAAACAACCACGGAACTGAACACGGTGACTTATGACCGTTTTTCACACAACCTACAGTCACGCAAGAAAAATTTGGTTGTGTGGCAAGTGCCATATATTTATGAGAGTTGCAGAGTGCCGAGGTCACATGGGCCCCTCTTGCGACCTTCCCAGCTGGCTTCCTACAAGCAAAATCAATGGGAGAAGTTGGGTTCCCTCCATGACCACGAGATTCACTTTACCTGCAATGATTCACTTAACAACCATGGGCCAAAAAGTGGTTTTAAAATTGAGTGCAACTCGCGTAACAACCGTCTTGCTCAACAAGAGAAATTATGGTCATAGGTCCAGGACTATCTGTTTGTAAGGGAAAGTTTTGTGTTGTTTTAACCTGAGCAGTTAGACCAGTGAGGCTAACCTTTTTGGCCTGTGCATTTCCAAAATGCAATGCGTGCATGTCCCCTGCCCCCATGCACATGCCCTGCCCCCCCCATGCATGCACATCCCCATGCATGCGCCCTGTGCATGTGCCCAGCCCCCCTGCACGTGCATGGCAGAGACCTGAAGACCAGCTGACTGGCGGGAGGCATGTACACATGCACAGCGGAGCTAAGCTGGGGCGACAGCTCATGTGCCCACACAGACGGCTCTGCGTGCCACCTCTGGCATGTGAGCCGTAGGTTCGGCATCACGGAGTTGGGCCACCATGTGCCCAATTCAGGTGCTTTCTACAAATTGGATTCACGAGTCCATCGTGCACAGCCAGCTTCTGGGAAGAGCCAAGTAGATTTCCAAGGACCAAGCGATGGTGGGCAGGAGAATTAGCCCTTCCTACCACAAGGGCTGCTAAACAGACATTGAAAGGAGCAGGTGGACATTTGGAAAGACGGCAGGAACTCCGATCTCTGGAATTCCTTGGAAAAGAATTAGGAGGGGAGGGAAAAGGAGGCTGAACACTTTGAGGTACCGATGAATAAAGGGAGCAACTGTTCTGACCCAAACCTGGTTCCAAGGAAAGCAACACCAAACAGAGGTAACAGCAAAACCTCTTAATGATTCTTTACGAATTCCGTTCCTTCCCGGTTAAAAGGCTGTTTCAAACTCATGGTCTCTGATAAGAAGGAGCCTTGCCAAGGTGGTGCAAGGCTGCCACGAACACGAGATAAAGCTACTAAGAAAGATTTCAAACCCAAAAAGTCTCCAAAAACAAACTAAGAGAGTCTGAACATCCACCAGGCTTGAGTGCAGTAACTTCTTTGCTTCCTGCAAAGAACTCCGGTTTCTCAGCTGGCTTTTATCCCTTAAGGGAGGGGCCATTACCTTGTAGCCTTACTTCCGAGTTGCCTGTGCTGCTGCAACTGCTCTTTCCTTTGAGCAGCTCTGTGCGCATGCACCCTGGGCTCAGGCTCCTCGGGGATCTCTTCCTCACTGCTGCCAGCCTCCACAATCTCCGAAGGCAGCCCTCCACTCCCTGAGGGTCCTGGCCCCATCCCTGCCTCACATGCAGGACCCTCATCCGAGTCCTCGCTCTCCGAGGCCTCAGCCGTCCACACCTGCCGTCGGCGAACCACAACAGCCGGGGGATGGATTGAGGAGGCTGGTGTGAAGGCCCCATGTTGAATTGCCGTTGTGTCTCTTGCAGGCCCTCAAAGCTCTCCAGGACATGAGCTCCACCGTCCAGCCTGGACAGGCTCAGCCGTCTTTTCGCAAAGTGAAGAGCATCCCCGTTCAAACATTCGAGGTAAGAGAGGAGGACTGTAACAACCCCGTGAATCTGGTTTTTGTAAAACCCGGAAGCCTGTAAAATACTGATCGATATTTAAACGTGTCTTCCTGAGGAAATCCAGAGGCTGGACTGGATTGGATTGGATTACAGTGGAACAGAATGGAATATTTTATTTGATCAAGTGGCTGTGATTAGGCACACAAGGAATTAGTCTGCGATGCAGAAGCTCTCAGTGTACGTGCAAAGCAGCAAAATAATGATATAATCATAATATCAATAAGAGACATGTGACAGCCAGATGTCATCTGGATGGAAATTGAGCTTGCTTTTATGAAACCTTAGATAGATCAGGGGTTGCCCACCTTTTGGACCTCAGAGACCACCAAACGCATCATTTTAAATGCCGCAGACCAGAGACCCTGGGAAAACCCCCAAAAAAGTCTTCAGGAAAATCCCCCACCCTGTTTTCCTACCGATCGATCGTTCTTTATTTGGGATTGCAGGATACCGTCTCCAGCTCCTTTCTCAGGGGGAGGGAGAGAGAGACTTTTTGCTTCATGCAAGAAAAGCAGCAGAAGCAGCAGAAGTCTTTCTTTCTCTCCCCCAAACTCTGCCAGAAATGAGTCTTTGTGAGACTCTTAGAGCAGGAGGCCTTGCAGGGTCCCAAAGAATCATTTCTGGCAGAGTTTGGGGGAGAGAAAAAGATTTTGGCTGCTTTCCTTGCGTGCAGCCAAAAGCAGAAGAAGGAAGAAGCGGAAAGAAGCAGCACGGTGGCCAGGCCAGGCCCATGGGGGCGAGTGGGGCAAGTTCCCTCCCTGCTCTTCCCCCCTCCCCTCACTACCTCATGTTGTTCGCAATGCAAGCAACGCAAGCCTTGTGTTCCTGTGGGCTATGTGGGTGGTGCACCTTGTGTTCCCGCGCAGCCTGGATTAATTGCTTTGGGGGGGACATTTCTCTGTGGACCAGCAAAATTTTCTCATGGACCACCAGTGGCCCCCGGCCCACTGGTTGGCGACCATTGAGAGAGATGGTAAGGTTAAATATCTATGGAGATTCTCAGTCATCCAGGCCATGAACCGGTCCCTGATTTGTGGTCTTCTGTCCCACCAAACGTGTGTGGCAGCCTTGTGTGTCGGAAAAGTGCCTCACACCCACGTCTGCTTTCAGGTGAAGCTGGACCTGACCTTGGGCGATCTGACCAAAATCGGGAAGTCCCAAAAGTACACCTTAAGTGTGGATGTGGAAGGGGGGAAGTTGGTGGTCCTAAAGAAGCAGAAGGACTCCCAGGAAGACTGGAACACCTTCACCCACGAGAAGAGTAAGTCTCCCACCCACCCACCTCGGTCTGGGAACTTGAGCTGTCCTTCAGCACAGGGGTCTCCAACCTTGACCCCTTTAAGCCTGATGGACTTCAACTCCCAGAATTCCCCAGCCAGCTTTCTCCTCCTCCTCTAATTGTACTTCTTCTTCTTCTTCTTCTTCTTCTTCTTCTTCTTCTTCTTCTTCTTCTTCTTCTTCTTCTTCTTCTTCTTCTTCTTCTTCTTCTTCTCCTTCTCCTTCTTCTTCTTCTTCTCCTCCTCCTCCTCCTCTTCCTCCTCCTCCTCCTCCTCAAACAGTCACTAAATGAACAGATGTAAGTCGAGGACTACCTGTGCAGTGAGCCCCTGGGGGGGATGGGTCAATGGGAAAGAGGGGATTTGTGTTTCCTGATCACCCACCCCTCCTCCTTCCCCCTCTATTCCCCCCAGTCCGCCAGCTGATCAAATCCCAGCGGGTGCAGAATAAACTGGGGATCGTCTTTGAGAAAGAAAAGGACAAGACTCAGCGGAAGGACTTCGTCTTCGTCAGCGCCAGGGTGAGTTTGGATGGCCTCGAGGTCAGGGTGTCCGCACACCAAGAGCTGCTCACAGAAAGGCGGCTGATTTTTAGCAGAAAAACTCTTCCTGCTGGGCTGCCAATCACTGAAACCGAGTTTTAAGGCGGGGTGTTGAGGTGGGGGGAAAACTGAAGCCCTGGGCATTGCTTTGGGGGTGCAGCAGTAGCCCCCCGACTTCATACCCTTTCAGATTGAATTGAATTGTCAATAAAGGAGAATATGTGCAGCTCAGGGTTGAACTATGAGGACCCCTGGTGCTCTCTGAGCTTGGTGGTTTTCTGGCAGACGTTTCACGACCCAACTAGGGAACATCATCAGTGCTAGTGCTCCTTCTCCGTCTCTTCCTCCCCGTGTTGGAAATAACTCAAAGCCAACAAAAAAAAAAACCCACCGTGGATCGTTGAAAAGAAAGAGGATTTATTAAAAAGAAATAACAGACGGTTTGCAAAGTGAAGGTGGTCTTTAGAACCTCAAGAAACAGGTTCAAATCAAAAGCCACACCTGTGAATTCCAAAACATACTTTTATATCCCTGCAGTTTCATCTGGTCACCCAAGTTCCCTCCTTCGTGAGACTCATTCCCTCCCAAGTTGAAACTGATTGGATTTTGCCCTCAGGTGTTGCATCTGATCCTGGGATGTCTCCAGGGAGAATCGTCTCCTTCCATTATGTTCTTATCCTTACCCCTTCATATCTCTTATTTTGGCTGCTCACGTGGCATCTTTCCTTAGCGTTAAGGAATGTAGCATCCCCTCATCAGGGCCTCTTTCTAAGCTCATCATATGCTACCATTTCTCCAAAGAGATTATAACTACAACCTCCCCCTCTGAAAATAATAATATAAAAGGCATATACATAAGATAAAAATATAAAAAGGCTTAACAATGGAGCATGTCAAAAGTATAAAAGCAAAGCATGAATATACAGGGAGATAGATTTCATTTGATAACAGATTAATAGAATTGGAAGGGACCCCGCAAGGTCATCTAGTCCAACCCCCATTTGTGAAACCTTTAAGCATCTTATATATTATTTTATTTTTGAATTTACTGATTTCTAACACCCTCCCCTCCCCCCTGTAAACCCCACTCCCTTCTAGCACTGAGGATGTAACCGACTTGGGTCATGAAATGTCTGCAAGAAAATAGCCAAGCTCTGAGACCCCATTCTCCTCCTCCTCCTCCTCCTCCTCCTCCCCTCCTCTCTGCAAACCCCCCTCCCTTCTAGCACTGATGATGTTCCCTACTTGGGTCATGAAACACCTGCCAGAAAACAAGCCAGCTCAGAGAGCACCCAGGACCCCACCGGTCGCGGAGGGTCCCAGTGGGGTGGAAAGCAGACCCAAGTTCTTATACCAGGGGCTCTTCAAACTGGACAGCTTTAAGCCTTGTGGACTTCAACTCCCAGAATTCCTCCTCCAATCATGTTTAGCTCTGGAATTCTGGGAGTTGAAGTCCACAGCTCTTGAAGGCCCTTGCTCTATTGAGGTTGTTGAGCGAGGCAGTCATGTGGGCACCTCGTTTAACGACTGTCCTGACTTGGGCAGGCTCCATTACGGTCCTAAGTCAAGGCCCACCTGTACAGATAGTCCTTGACTTATAATCATTCGTTTAGTGACCATTTGAAGTTACAATGGCACTGAAAAAAAACCCCTCACTTAACGACCGTATTATACTAACTTTAACAACTGCAGCGGTCCACTGAAGAACTGGGGCAGATTGAAAAAATTCAAAAATGGTCCCAGGAGATTACCAATGAGCAAATAGGATTAGAACCGGAATTATTTTTATGGGGGATATTCAGAAAGAAATATGGGAGAAATATAAAATATTTAATATTGCACATTTTAACTGCAGCCAGGACTGCCTATGCCCAATGTTGGAAGCACACATGTATACCCCCAGAGGAACTGACCATTCAAAAAATTATGAGCTGTGCCGAGATAGAAAAATTAACTTTGAGTTCACAAGAGACAGAGGAATCTGATTATTACAAGATGTGGGGGAAATGGTATGATTGGATTGAGCAAAGACAGACTCGTAGATAGATAAATGGATTGTAAATACATAGGGATAAGCGCTGGAGAAGTTAATGATTGATATCCGCACAAATTCTATATAGTTGTAAATAATGCACAAAATATTAGTATAAGGTGAATGTCAGAAACTGTTGATCTTGTATAAGATTTATATTTTTTGTTGTTTGTCTTTTTAAAACGATAAAAGATTAATAAAGTTTTTTTTTTTTAAAAAAAAGAACAACCGGGACAAAACCCCGTTTAACCCCCGTCTCACTTAGCAGCAGACATTTTGGGCTCAATCGTGGTCGTAAGTTGAGGACCACCTGCCTTTTTTTAACCTTTAATGTTTGTGGCCCTCCTGTTCTTTCCAATGCCCGGAGGGTGAAGGGGAGGAGGGAGGCATTTTGGGGCGTGTGTCCAGTTGTGACACCCGAAATGGGGAGCTCTAGAGTGGGCTTGGCCCCCCCCAACCCACTTGGGCTTCCTTGTGTGTCCCCCCCCCCCCCGTCCCCCCCGGCAGAAACGAGAGGCCTTCTGCCAACTGCTGCAGCTGATGAAGAACCGGCACTCCAGCCAGGATGAGCCGGACATGATCTCCGTCTTCATTGGCACCTGGAACATGGGTGAGCCCGGGGGGGGGGAAGGGGGCAGGAGGGAACCTTCTGGAAGATGTTTGGGGAGCAGTCTGGGCGGGAGGCCTCCCAGCAATGCAGAGCGGAAAGCCTGGAAGCCGGAAGCCCTTCAGGGTCGCCCCCCCTCCAGGAAAAGGATTTGATGCCTGCCTGGAGGAAGCCCCGTTGCTAACATGGGGGGGGGCATGGGGAGCTGGAGGGGTTTGGTGGGACTCAAAGGCGGGGGGGGGGGGGAGAAGGCTTAGCCATAGAAGTCCTAGAACCCAAGGCTGGAAGGGACCTTGGAGGTCTTCTAGTCTAGCCCACTTGGGGAACCTTATACCATTATGGACAAGTGGCTGTCCTGTCTATATGGAAGGGTGCACAAAATTTTTCTTTCTTTCTTTCTTTCTTTCTTTCTTTCTTTCTTTCTTTCTTTCTTTCTTTCTTTCTTTCTTTCTTTCTTTCTTTCTTTCTTTCTTTCTTTCTTCCTTTCTTCCTTCCTTCCTTCCTTCCTGTCTGTCTGTCTGTCTGTCTGTCTGTCTTTCTTTCTTTCTTTCTTTCTTTCTTTCTTTCTTTCTTTCTTTCTTTCTTTCTTTCTTTCTTTCTTTCTTTCTTTCTTTCTTTCTTTCTTTCCTCCTTTCCTCCTTTCTTTCATTTTCTTCCTTCCTTCCTTCCTTCCTTCCTTCCTTCCTTCCTTCCTTCCTTCCTTCCTTCCTTCCTTCCTTCCTTTCTTTCTTTTGTCCCTCCCCCCTCCCCCCTCCCTCCCTCCCTTCTTTTTTTATTAAATCTCTATGCTGCCCATCTCCATATCCAGAGCAACTCTGGGAAGGGTCACAATGCAAATTTTGGCCTGAAAAGGTATGGAGACCTGATAGCTTCTCCGTCCTGAGCCCCATGCGGGACCCCCTAACCGGCCCCCCTCCTCTTCCCCCGCAGGCAGCGTCCCCCCCTCCAAGAACATCTCCTCCTGGTTTGCCTCGAAGGGGCTGGGCAGGACCCTGGACGAGATGACCGTCTCCATCCCGCACGACATCTACGTCTTCGGCACCCAGGAGAACTCCCTGGGGGACAAGGAGTGGGTGGACGTCACGCGCAGCGCCCTCAAGGACTTCACGGAGATCGAGTACCGGCTGGTGGGTGCACAGGAGTTGTGGGGGGGGGGGCTGCCCTCCCCTCCCCCCCAGGGTCTCTGTTCTGACCCGGCAAACCCTCCGATGTGAAATCAGAAAGTGCCTTTATTAGGGGCACCGGCAGCCCCGGCAAAAGGCTGCTCCCTCACCACAGGCTATCAAGTCCGTCTGGCCGGGAGATGAATCGTTGTCTGCCACCCCTATTCATCTCCTCCCCCTGCCTTTCATCCCCAGAGCCTGGGAGGGGCTTCCCTAGCAGCGGTGGATCTTCCGCCCTGAGGACCGGCCCATAGATTTCCCCTGCTCTCCTCTCCTCTGCCTTCTGTGCGTCAGGCACTGGACCCGGCTGTTCCTCCTCTTCCCCATCAGCCACCTCCAGACCTGGGGGCGGCTGACTCTCCATCTGAGGGCTGATGGACGGCCCAGACTCCACCTCTCTCTTTCCTTCCCTCCCTCCCTCTCTCTCCCTCCCCCTCTCCCTCCCTCTCTCTCTCCCAGTTCCATTCCCCCTTGGCGCTCCCATCCTGAGGACTGGCCCATAGATTTCCCCTGCTCTCCTCTCCTCTGCCTTCTGCATATCCATGCATCAGGCACTGGACTCAGCTGTTCCTCCTCTTCCTCATCAGCCACCGCAAGACCTGGGGGCTGTTGACTTTCCATCTGAGGGCTGACGGACGGCCCAGGATCTGCCTCCCCCCCCACTCTCTCTCTGTGCTGGCTCCATTCCCTCTTCCTCCTCGAAGCTTTCAGGTTGCCCCGATGCTCCTGACTCCCACTTCTCCTCCTTCTCTGATTCGGCTGCTGGAGGGGCCAGCGGGCACAACAGTCTCTCTGTGGGTCAGCTGGACCTTCACACCACCTTCAGCTTCCCAGCCTGGTGTATATAAATTGTGATGGGTTGTCTCGATTGCAGTTGTCTTTCCCACGCAATCCAAATTCCCAGCATGGCAGCGACACAAAGAAGGCCTGATGCCAGCGGTGCCACGACAGATGTTGCGTGGGGGGGTGAAGTCAGCTCTTGGAACAGCCCATGCGCCACCCTCTCTGGGTGGAGGGGGGGCTCTCAATGGGAGTCTGGCTGGGAGTGGCAGACAGAATAACCCCAGAAACGCAGCAACAACACCAACGAAGTCCTAGAGGGGAGGAAGCCAGGGCTTCCCACACGGCCCATGGGGAGGGGTCTCCTCCGTCCCCCCATTGAAGCCCCCCCCCCTCCCGATGTCCCTCCAGATCGCCATGCAATCCCTCTGGAACATCAAAATAGCCGTCCTGGTGAAGCCGGAGCACGAGAATCGGATCAGCCACGTTGGCACCTCCAGCGTCAAAACTGGCATCGCCAACACTCTGGGTAAGCAGCAGCCCTTCAGGGAAGGGGAGGGGCTGCACCGCACCCCCTTGTCAGGGCGACGGGCACAGAGCGCCAGGCTGGAGTGGTTTCAGGGCCACCTCAGACCCCCTCCTGCAACTGGCAGGGTGGCTTCACGAGAGCCAGTGTGGTCTCCAGCAAGGGTCTCCAACCATGGCAACTTTAAGCCTGGAGGACTTCAACTCCCAGAATCCCCCAGACAGCAAAGCTTTCTGGGAGTTGAAGTCCGCCAGGCTTAAAGTTGCCAAGGCTGGAGACCCCTCCTCTAGAGAGGTTAGTGCACCTGGCTAGAAACTGGAGGGCAGAGAGTTCTAGTCCTGCTTTGGCCTTGAAAGTCGGCTGGCTGACTTTGGGCCAGTCCCTCTCTCTCAAACCAACCCACCTCACAGGGTTGTTGTTATGGAAAAAAATAAGAGGAGGAAGGTTTTGTTGGATATGTTTGCTGCCTTGAATTATTTTTAAAAATAATGAAGGCAGGTTAATAAATTATATCTATCATTTCTATCATCTATCTATCATCTATCAATATCTCTATGTCTATCAATCATCCATCCATCTCTGTCTAGCTATTTATCTAAATCTATCTATCAATCCATCCTATCTATCATCTATATCTATCTACCTACCTACCTTCCATATCTACCTACCTACATACCTACTTACCAACCATATCTATCTATCTATCTATCTATCTATCTATCTATCTATCTATCTATCTCTATCATTCATTCATCTCTATCTATCTACCTATCTACATCCAACCATCCATCCATCCATCCATCCATCTACTGTCTCTCTCTCTCTTTGTCTATCTATTTATCTATCTATATCAATCATCCATTTATCTCTGTCTACCTACCTACCTACATATCTCTTTCTCTCTATCTACCGTATCTATCTATCATACATCTATATCTGTCTGTCTGTCTGTCTGTCTGTCTATCTATCTATCTATCCATGTATATTATCTACCTATTTACTTACCTGTCTTCCTTCCTTCCTTCCTTCCTTCCTTCCTTCCTTCCTTCCTTCCTTCCTTCCTTCCTTCCTTCCTTCCTTCCTTCCTTCCTTCCTTCCTTCCTTCCTTCCTTCCTGCCTTCCTTCCTGCCTTCCTTCCTCCTGGGGGCTGAAGCCTCTCTCAGTCCACCTTCATGCCAGGCCAAGACATGAAATCCAGGGCCTGGGGCAGCTGGGCTGTTTCTCACCACTAAGCAAGGGGCCTCCTCTCCCATTTGCTCCGCAGGCAACAAAGGGGCCGTGGGCGTCTCCTTCATGTTCAACGGCACCTCCTTCGGCTTCGTCAACTGCCACCTCACCTCCGGCAACGAGAAGACGGCCAGGTGAGCCCCCTCCCCCCCTCCAACCGAAGTGCGAGGGGCCTGAGTCTGGGGGTCTCCCCGAGAGGGAGTCAAAGCAGCTTCTGATTCCCATGAAAGGCGGACCGAGAGTTTCCAGCTCTTCCTGGAAGTCTCCCTACTCTGGTCACGCCATTGCACCGAACCACAAAGGTGTAGGTTCACATGACACAATTAGCAGGAGGACAGGTAATCCTCGACTTATGACCACAACTGAGCCCCAAATATCCTTTGCTAAGTGAGACAGTCGTTAAGTGAATTTTGCCCCGTTTTACAACATTTCATGCTCAGTCGTTAACTGAATCATTGTGGTTGTTAAGTTAGCAACCCCGTCGTTAAGTGAGTCTGGCCTCCCCCTTGACTTTGCTTGTCAGAAGGTTGCAAAAGGGGATTAACCCCCCCCCCCAGGGACTCTGTGACCGTCGTAAGTATGAACCAGCTGCCAAATGACTGAATTTGTATCACACGATATCGGGGATATTGCAACGGTTGTAAGTGTGAAAAACGGCCATAAGCCACTCTTTTGTAACTTTGCATAGTTGCTAAACAAACTTACGACCATTTTTCACATTTATGGCCATTGCAGCATCCTCATGGCCATGTGAAACCCAAAGGACACATATAGACTGGGTGAAACCAGCTTCAATAGCAGGAACTGGGAGAGGGATCTTGGAGTCTTAGTGGATAACCAGCTAAATAGGAGCCAGCCGTGAGCAGCTGCAGCCAAAAAAGCCAATGCAATCCTAAACTGCATTAATAGAGGGATACAATCAAGATCAAGGGAGGTGCTAATATCACCCTATAAAGCCTTAGTAAGGCCACACCTAGAGTCCTGCATCCAGTTTTGGTCACCACATTATAAAAAAGAGGTTGAGATTCTGGAAAGGGTGCAGCCAGGATGATGAGGGGAACTGGAGGCTAAAACATGAAAAACGGTTGCAGGAACTGGGCCTGGCTGGTCTAGGGAAGAGAAGGACCAGGGGAGACAGGAGAGCAGCCTTCCAATATTTGAGGGGCTGCCCCAGAGAGGAGGAAGGGGTCAAGCTATTCTCCAAGGCCAGACAAGGAATAATGGATGGAAGCTGACCAAGGAGAGATTCAATCTGGAAATAAGGAGAAACTGACAGTGAGAACCATCAACCCATGGAACAGAAGTTGCCCTTGAAAGTTGTGGGAGCTTCATCACTGGAGGCTTTCAAGAAGAGGCTGGACTGCCCTCTGTCGGAAATGGTGTAGGGTCTCCTGCTTGGGCAGGGAGTTGGACTAGATGACCTCTAGGATCCCTTCCAGCTTTGATTATCTGTTATCTGAATAAAATCCGGATGCTTGGCCACCGGCTCATAGTTATGACGGTTGAAGTGTCGTTGCGGGGCCACGTGATGGATGTTTATGTCCTTCTGACAAGCTGTGGGAAAGCCAGATCCACTTAAACAACGAGTGGCTGACTAAACACCTAGAGTGATTCACTTAGCAACGGTGGCAAGAAAGGTCGTAGAATGGGGTGAAATTCGCCTGACAAGTGTTTCGCTTAGCGATGGAAATTTTGGACTCCTTTCCGGTCATAAGCCGAGGACAGATAACAGATAATCAGAGTTGGAAGGGACCTTGTAGGTCATCTAGTCTAACCCCCTGCCAGAGCCCGTGAAGCCCAGCCTCCCCTTTTGCCTTCCAGGAGGAACCAGAATTACCTGGACATCCTGCGCCTTTTGGCCCTGGGTGACAAGCAGCTGAGCTCCTTCGACATCTCCCTCCGCTTCACCCACCTCTTCTGGTTCGGGGACCTCAACTACCGCCTGGACATGGACATCCAGGTGAGGACCGCGGTGGGTGGGGGACAGTGTTGAGGAGGTGATGGTGCCCCTGAGCATGGACAGAGGGCCGCCAGCCCCTCATCATTATGGGTACTTACGGGACCGCCTGATGCCACCAACGGCCTCCCGCCGCCCAGTGCGCTCCCACAGGGTCGGCCTCCTCGGGGTTCCGCCGGCTGGGCGTTGCCGGTTGGCGGCCTCGAGGGTGCGGGCCTTCTCTGCGGGGGCTCCCTCCCTTTGGAACGACTTGCCCCCGGAGATACGGGCCATCACCGACATTCAGACCTTCCGGCGTGCAGTAAAGACCCTGTTTTTTCAACAGGCCGGCCTGGCCCAGTAACGATTTGTGGGGTTTTTAAATTTGGTATTTTTAAATTTTTTATCAGTTTTTATACTTGTTAATTTTATATTCGGCCTCCAATTTAATCATTTTAAATTGTTTTTAATTTTATAACTTTATACTGTTTCTGTTTTAGCTGGCTGTACACCGCCTCAAGTCCCTTTTTTGGGAGAGGGGGCAGTATAAAAATCTAATAAACATAAACATCATAGAGGCGGTAGGAATCCAGGCTGGGTATCCCTGAAATTGGGAGAGTTTGGCTGACAAGGAGAGCTTTTGACCTACAGTGTCAACTAAATATGTGTATATATATATATACTCCTTTGGTCTTTTTAGCTTTCAGCAGAAAGGAAGAGGGAAAGCAGTGCATTGCTTAAATGCTTCAGATAATTGCTATGCAGCCGAAGCTGTTGGTGTGCAAGATTATTACTGGAGAGCCTGATGACTCTGGGCTATGGATGTGTCCCATTGGAGAATAGACATCCAGGGGGTGGAGGAAGATGAGCGTCAAGGGGGAAATGAATGATGTGTCAGAGTCAGCTGCAATCAAGAAACACCGACATATCAACTCCTAATAAATCATTTTTTTTTACTCTGAGAGATGCGGCTAGAGACGTAGGATTTGAATGGGGGGGATTTGTTGGAGCCCTGACGGATGGAAAAGGACACCTTTCCCTCTTTCCTCCCCTCTAGGAAATCCTCAACTACATCAACCGCAAGGAGTTTGAGCCTCTCCTCAAAGTGGACCAGCTCAACCTGGAGAAGGAGAAACACAAGATCTTCCTGCGATTCAGTGAGCAGCCGGTCCCATCTCAGGGGTCCCTCCTTGCTATCCATAGAGGAGAATCTTTGTAGCTCAGGGTTGAACTATGGGGGTCCTTTGGGGGTCTCAGGACTGGGTGATCTGCAGACGTTTCATGACCCAAGTAGGGAACCGCATCAGTGCTAGAAAGGAAGGGGGTTTCTGGAGAGGAAGAGGAGAAGAGGAAGGGGGGAGGAGGAAGAGGAGGAAAAACAGACGAGAAGAAGGGAGGAGGAAGACTGTGGGGTCCTTGGTGCTCTCTGAGCTTGGCTGTTTTCTTGCGGACGTTTCATAACCCAACTAGGGAACATCGTCAGTAGAAGAAGGGAGTGGGATTTCCTCAGTCCTGCCATAGGGGATCCTAGGAGCCCCGATTTTGGGTGGAAGGTCCACATTTGGGAGCCAAAATGGCTGCAAACAGCAGCTTTTCTTGCACCCAGGTGTGAAACCGAAGCGATCCCCTTTCCTGAAGAGAAACACAAGGGTCTTTCTAGCAACGTCCTGCTCCCCCACCCCTTTAGCCTTCCAACAAGGTGGGCTGATCTCTGGATTGCCTGTTCTTCCCCTTCCAGGTGAAGAGGAAGTCACCTTCCCTCCCACCTACCGCTACGAGAGGGGCTCCCGCGATACCTACGTGTGGCATAAACAGAAGCCCACAGGGGTAAGTACCTGGGGGTCTCAGTGGAGCTGGTTTTGGGGGGGCTCGGGAGGGGGAGGAGCTGTGGGGTACGCTCTGTTTGCAGGTTGCCAGCTGGACTGGCGATCAAAGAGCCCAGCTGGGCTGCAGCATCCAGACAGGCCATGGGCTTTTTCTGGGGTCCTTTCATCCACTTCACATGATGTGAGTGTCCTGAGCCTTCTCAGTCTTTGCAGCTTTAAGAGGCGTGGACCCCAAGAATTCTGGGAGTTGAAGTCCGCACATTTTAAAGTTGAATCCTCAGAATTGAAATCCAGCCATTTTAAAGTTGAATTCTGGGAATTGAAGTCTGTGCATTTTAAAAATGAATTGTGGAATTTGAACTCCGTGCATCATGATCTTAAAAATGAATTCTGGAATTTGAAATCTGTGCATCTTAAAAATAAATTGTGGAATTTGAAGTCCATGCATCTTAAAGTGGAATTCTGGGAGTTGAAGTCCATACATCTTAACTGTGAATTCTGGGAGTTGAAATCTGTGCATCTTAAAAATGAATTTTGGAAGTTGAAGTGTGTGCATCTTCATCTTTAAGATTCCGGGAATTGAAGTTCACATATCTTAAAGTGGAATTCCTAAGGTTGAAGTCCACGCACCTTAAAGTTGCCATGCTTGAGAAACACTCCTCTAACCATCCGTGTGGGCCAGGAACAAATGGAGAAGCCTCCATCTCCTGGTTTGCTCACCTGAGGTCTGGTTGTCGTGGCCAAAAGCAGGACATCCATCTACCTTGGGCTGGGTATCACCAATGGGCTCCAAACATCTCTGCGTGAATCCAATCTCACATGACCTCACCGAGGCTTACTTGGCTGTTCCCTCCATGTTCAGAGCCTGGGTTATTTTTAAAAAAGTATCTGGCCAACATGGTTGAGTGCTCTTGATCCAATATCCAAAACTTCTCTCTCGTTTTCCCTGTCCCAGGTCAGGACCAACGTCCCTTCTTGGTGTGACCGCATCCTCTGGAAGTCCTACCCAGAGACACACATCAACAGCACCTCCTATGGTGAGTTCCATGCGAACGTGGCACTTTGGGCTTCCCTGGATGTGCTCATAGCTGGACCATGGACACCTTCATCTGCAAGCATCTCCCCATCTTCTCTCCCATACAACTATGAGTTACTTCAGACGTTGTGTGGTGAATGACAGTCTCTTGGTCAACTTTCTGTCCATCCCAGTTCCATGGGGGCTCCTTGGTCCATCTTCAGCCTCCTCCTCCTCCTCCTCCTCCTCCTCCTCCTCCTCCTCCTCCAAGAGGGGTAGATGCCACCATGGTTGATGGCATCTCTTGTTTTCTTGGTCAGGCTGCACAGATGATATCATGAGCAGCGACCATTCTCCGGTCTTCGCAGCCTTTGAAGTTGGAGTCACGTCTCAGTTCGTTTCCAAAAAAGGTATTTCCAGGGAAGAGGGTTGGATGGTGTGTGTTTGGGTGTTTGGGTGTGAATAAATGATCTGATAAGGAGTTTATCCAGGGGAAAAGCTTTTCACTTCCAAGCTGTGGGATCCGGGGCCATCTAAGAAACCTGATGGAAAGGAAGACTAAAATAGACAGTAGGGGGCACTTTTTCACAAAGTATAACATTAACCTGGGCAAATTGCTTCTTCAAAGTGTGGTTACATCCACTAACCGGGATTTGCTTTCAGAGGGGATTGTATGAATGCATGCAGGAGACGTTCCTTGAGGGCTATCAGTCTTAAAAACATACTGCCTCCAGAATACCAATTACAGGGAGCAACATAACAATTATCATTGTAAAAAAGAATATTTGTAGCTCGGTTCAATTGTGGGGTCCTTGATGCCTTCTGAACTTTTTAGAATAGAATAGAATAACAGAGTTGGAAGGGACCCTGGAGGTCTTCTAGTCCAACCCCCTGCCTAGGCAAAAAACCTTACACCACCTCAGACAAATGATTATCCAACATCTTTTTAAAAAACTTCCAGTGTTGGAGCATTTACAACTTCTGGAGGCAAGTTGTTCCAACTTGATTGTTTTCTTGGAAATGTTTCATCACCAAACCAGCTAACATCATCAGTGCTAGTGCTAGCAAACCCTACTTGACCAGCAATGATGGAGGAGGAGCAGGATTTGGTAATGAAATGTCTGCAAGAAGACAAGCTCAGAGAGCATCACATCTGTAATGCTGTGAACATGTCAGAACATCTCTTTGGCCTCTGGGTATTGGGCCCGAACAACCAGGCCCACATGGGTAGCATTCAAACTAGCTACTTTATTGCTCTCTGCCTATTTTACAGGAATCTTCCCAGGCTGACAGGTTGGTCCAGGGAAAGATTAGTTAAGGCACAAAGGCATGGGGGACTCAGACCTTGCCTTCTTATGTGCAGGGGTTGGGAACTACACCCTTTAGGACCAGTGGACTTCAAGTCCCAGAATTCCCGAGCCAGCTGGTAGTGCACTCAAATGGGTAATTAAGAGGAGAATCTTTGGAATTATTAATATTAAGATGGAATATACTGAATAATGAAATAAGAATATGCGATGAAATGGCAAATATGACCAATAAAAGTATAAGAATGTAGTGAACATAGAATAAGAAATAAAAAATTTTAAGATATTATATAAAGAAGATAAGAATATAATTAAAGAAAAATAGAACAAGTTATATGAATTAAAATTGGAAAAAATAAAAGTAAAAAATATAAGAATATTTTTGAAAATTTATAGAAAATGGAAAATGCAATGATATGATAAGAAACTGAATATATGAGATATATATGTAATTATGATCATGTTTGTATGGAAGTGTAAAAACCTAGAATCACACTGTTCACTAAAAGAGATGTAAAAGATTAAAAATAAAAAACTTTTTTGGGGAAAAAAAAGGAATTCTGGGAGTTGAAGTCCACCAGTCATAAAGGGGCCCAGCCCCGAACTAACGAGTCCATGCTAATTCCTTCTTTGATCCCTCCTTCTGACTGGAAGACTAGGACAACTGGAATGGTTGCTCTCCAACATTGAGTGTAGCAAATCTGGAATTAAGGTGGCCTTTGACCTGGTTCAACAGAGCTGCCTTACATTTTTATTAAAACAAATTTGGGGAAAGTAAAGTCACTCCTTTTTCTCCATCTCCAGGACTCTCCAAATCCTCAGACCAGGCCTACATAGAATTTGAGAGCATCGAAGCCATTGTGAAGACAGCCAGCCGGACAAAATTCTTCATTGAATTCTACTCCACCTGTCTGGAAGGTGAGGCCCAAGGAGGATCTCCTCTGGTCAACTATAGAGGTCTTTCACTCAGAACTTCTTCCCCAATTTTTGATAAGCCACCAAGCACCAAGGACCCCACATACTTAAGGATATTGTGTAGTAGTATGGAAAACCTGAAGGAACTCATATTATCATGTTTTGTGGACTTGCAAAAACGTTGGAAAACATTGGGTTCAAATACATCACAGTAATACAAAGACCCATAGAAACCGTCATTCAACTGAAACCATAACTGATGAAGTTGTAGAGGTGAAGTCCGCACATCTTAAAGTTCCTCAGGTTGAGAAGCCACGTTTGATGTCTCATAATGGTCATCTTTGGAGAGTGACCTTCAGGGCGCCAACAAATCCCCCCCATTCAAATCCTAAGTCTCCAGCCACATCTCTCAGAGTAAAAAAAATTGATTTATTAGGAGTGATCATGTTGGTGTTAGCTGGGTGCAGCCAACACTAAAATACATCATTCATTTCCCGCTTGATCCTGGTTCCCCCCTCCCTCCCCCGGATGTATATTTTCCAATGGGACACATCCATAGCCAAGAGTCATCAATCATACTCTCCAGTAATAATCTTGCGTGCCAACAGCTTCGACCACCAAGGCGATTATGTGAAGCATTTAAGGAACGTACTGATTTCCCCCACTCCTTCTCTGCTGGCAACTAAAAAGACCAAAGGAGTATTGTTTTTTTAGTTGACATGACCATTATGAGACATTAAATGAACCTCTTCCTGCTCTTCCACTTATTGGTGGTCATCTGAACTTTTTAACTGATGTCAGATGGGTCCCTGTGATTTGTCAGAAAACTCTCCAAATTTCTCCCAAGCACTATTTTTTTGCAGAGAGGCAAGTACGACATCTTTACGTGGCAGTTAGAGTCTACACCTTTACTTACTACCTTCAAAGTAGTCCAAATCTGGACAGAGATTCCAGACATGGACTGGAGCTGTGATTTATTGAGATAAGCAGAATCCACAACATGCATGCTTGCCTTCCTCAGTAAGCTAGGAAGAAGTCAAGCATGAGTTTCTTCCTAATTTTGCCTCTGTTTCCCAGCCTTTAAAACATGTTCTTGAGTTTGAAAGCATCTCAGCCTAGTTGTCAAGTCATAAAACATCCCTGTGCCTGTTTTAGTAGTTGCCATTAAAAAAAAGAGGGGGGCGGGAGAAGGAAGGAAATCTGGAAGAGCAATGCAGCAAAAGTACATTCCAACTTTTAGCTTTAAAAGATTGTAACTAAACTACCAGAGTTTTTGCCCGTGAATATATTCAATTGGAGATTCTGGTTGATGAGACACCCGGGGGGGGGGGAGGGGGGAAAACAGGGTCACAGGGGGCTGTAAATTACGGATGCCACAGTTGGCTTCATACTGTTCTGACCCAAACTTGGTTCTAAGGAAAGCAACACCAAACAGAGGTAACAGCGACACCTTTTAATGATTCTTTACGAATTCCGTTCCTTCCTGGTTAAAAGGCTGTTTCCAACTCATTGTCTCTGACAAGAAGGAGCCTTGCCAAGGTGGTGCAAGGCTGCCAAGAACACTGGATAAAGTTGCCAAGAAATAGTTCAAACACAAAGAGTGCAAACACAAACTAAGAACGTCCACCAGGCTTGAGTGCAAAAACGTCTTTGCTTCCTGCAAAGAACTCTGGTTTTTCAGCTGGCTTTTATCCCTTACGGGAGGGGTCATCACCTTGCAGCCTTACTCCCGAGTCGCCCGTGCTGCTGCAGCTGCTCTTTCCTTCGAGCAGCCCTGCGTGCACACACCCTGGGCACAGGCTCCTCGGGGGCCTCTTCTTCACTGCTGCCAGCCTCCACAATCTCAGAAGGCAGCACTCCACTTTCTGAGGGTCCTGGCCCCATCCCTGCCTCACATGCAAGTCCTCCCTCTCTGAGACCTCAGCCATCCACACCTGCTGCCAATGAACCACAACACATACAGGGCAGGGCCAGGATGTCGCCTCTAATGAATCCTTGGAAGTTTTTTGAAGTTTGGCTCGAGAATCATGATTTAATTAGGGTGATTGCTGGAATCCTGACACTAGTTCCTTTAAGATCCTTGGTCCTCTACAATTTACCCTCTACAATTTACCCTCTACTACAATTTATTTTTCCTCCTAGAATTCAAAAAGAGCTTTGAGAACGATTCCCAGAGCAGCGACAACATCAATTTCTTGAAGGTCCAGTGGTCCTCCAGGCAACTGCCCACAGTGAGTGCTATCTTCCTGTCAACCGGAAGGTCAACTTTGCTGCAAGGGTCTCTGGTGGCAGAGGACGGGAAGCTTAGGGTCAAGGATGGGAAGAGAGCAGGAAAGAACGTTCTGGAAGAGAAGCACATCGGAGCTTCCTTGCATTAGGAGATGCTCCAAAGCTGATCATCAGAAGAATCGCTAGCTAAGGTGGCCACCATCTCTGACTTTTCTTGCCCGCAGCTCAAGCCAATCCTCTCGGACATCGAATACTTGCAAGACCAGCATATCCTGTTGACCGTCAAATCTATGGATGGCTACGAGTCTTACGGTGAGGAGCTGAAACCGTCCAGTGCAGAGGTCTTCCAACATGGCCACTTTAAGACGTGTGGACTTCAACTCCCAGAATTCTCCCCAGCCAGCAGAGCTTGCTCTCTTGTAATCCCTTCCTCTGCAATCTCTCTCCACTTTAGGAGGTTAAGAGGAAAAAAGAAACAGACTCGGCTGGCTGGGGAATCCTGGGAGTTGAAGTCCACCAGTCTTAAACGAAGGTTGGAGACCCCTGATTTAGATGACCCTTCTGGTCCCCTCCAACTCTATCATTCCTGACTGGCTGGCGAATTCTGGGAGTTGAAGTCCACAACTTAAAGTGGCCAAGGTTGGGGACCCTTGGTCTAGTGGGTCTCCAAGGCCTAATCCTTTTTTTTATTTTTTATTATTTTTATCTTTTAAAAAGCATCTCTTTTGGTGAACAATGTAGCTCCAGGTTTTTACATTTCAATACAAACATGACCATAATTACATATTCAATGTCCATATTCAGTTTCATATCATATTATTACTTGTTCCACTTTTCTTTAAATATTCTCCTACAATTATTATACTCATTACATTCCTTTTATCCAATTTCATTTCACATTGTAGCTTATTTCTTTTTTCTTTAAATATTCCCTTACCTTATTTCACAATATTATCTAAATTCTTATTCAATTTCTATACTCATTACATGCATATCTGTCACACTTGTAAATTTTTTCACATACTATTATTCCATTCATTGTTCCTTAAAGTTCATCTTAAATCTTATTATCCAAAAGTTATCCCCTTTCATTGCCAATTCAAGCTAGCCACCCCTTTATCTTATATATTTTCCCCATTTTATTCCCTTTAATTCGTTATCAAAAATTTGTTAATATAGTCATTTTTAATTACTACATTCTACATTAATAACAATAATCCCTTAACTACTATATGTCATTTACACACACACACACACACACACATATATATGTTTAAAATCAGATTCCACATGGTATTCCCTTTTCTCTTGCATTCTACGTTTTATATTTATGCTAAAAACATTAACATAGCAAATGTATTTTCCCCATTTTAATCTGTTCAAATAATTTTGAAAACTAATAATCATCTTCCCATTCCAATTCTTGTGCTCCATTTTTAAGACCTCATCCTTGTTGTATAAACTCCTTCTCGCCTTCCCTGCTCTGCAAGGGAACAAACTGTTGAGGTCCACCCATCTCAACAGTTGGGAAACCTCATCGTGCACCCTGTTTGCCTTGTTGAAGCCGTCGCTGCATAAGTTCCCCAAGGTCATGGCCCTCCTCCAAGCCATAGAGACAAGTCTTCTCTGTGGATCAGGGGTCCCTAACCCTTCGGGCACCAGGGACCATTTTCGTGAAAGACCATTTTTCCACCGACTAGGAGGAGGATGGTTTCACGAGCAACTTAGATCCTGCGTAGACGCAGTTAAAATTTGGCTTACTTGCCCCATGTTGTGTGGCCCGGTTCTTAACAGGCCACGGTCCGGTACTGATCCACGGCCCGGTATTTGGGGACCCCTGCTGGAGATTGTCTGGACTGGAGATTGTCACAGAATTACAGGTGGGAAAATATGAGCAGGCTGATTGCTCTGTTCACCTTGATAAGCTAAGTGGGATTCAGCGTTCATTGGATCAACTGAGATGCTACTTCTGACCCGGCTCCCAAACACGAGAAACCCTCCGAAGTTAAATCAATATTTCCTTTATGAGGAGCGCCGGCAGCCCCAGCAAAAAGTTTCTCCCTCACCTCAGGTGAACAAATCCGTCCGCCCAGGAGATGAATCGTAACAACGGTAGCTCTTCCACCCCGAGGACCGGCCCATAGATTTCCCCTGCTCTCCTCTCCTCTGCCTTCTGTGCATCAGGCACTGGACCCGGCTGTTCCTCTTCTTCCCCATCAGCCACCTCCAGACCTGGGGGTGGTTGACTCTCCCTCTGAGGGCTGACGGACAGGCCAGGCTCCCCCTCTGTCTCTCTCTCTCTCCCTGTCTCTCTCTCTGTCTCTCTGACTCTCTATCTGAGGGCTGATGGATGGCCCAGGCTCCGCCTCCATCGCTCTCTCTCCTCTCTTTCCTTTCTCTCTTTCCCTCTCTTTCTCTCTCTCTGTCTATCTATCTGTCTGCTGTCTGTCTCACTCTCTCTCTCTCTCTTTCTTTCTCCCTCTCTTTCTCTCTCTTTCACTCTCTCTTTCTTTCTCCCTCTCTTTCTTTCTCCCTCTCTTTCTCTCTCTTTCACTCTCTCTCTCTCTGCCAGCGCCATTCCTTCTTCCCCCTCAGAGGTCTCAGGTTGCCCTGATGCTGACCCCGACTCCCACACCTCCTCCTCCTCCTTCTCCACTGATTCGGCTGCCTGGCGGCTGACAGGCCATAACCGATGCTCTCAATCAGTGGCAGAATAAGGGATTCCTAAGGAAGCCAACTGAACTTCTCCACAGTTCTGAAATTGTGAGCCCGGAGAGGGTGAGTCCCCCAGGTCCATTCCCTGAGCCTTCGGTCAAGCTGTGTTTCAACCATCAAGACCAACTCGTTGGCCATGAGTCAACCCAACCCAAGATCCCATCTCCTTGTGCCTCCCGGCCCACCGGCTCTGTTGCTTCCCTCCCCAGGAGAGTGCGTCATCGCCCTCAAATCCATGATCGGGAGCACGGCGCAGCAGTTCCTCACCTACCTCTCCCACCGGGGGGAGGAGACGGGCAACATTCGGGGGTCCATGAGAGTTCGGGTCCCAGCAGAACGGATGGGGACTCGGGAGAGGCTGTATGGTGAGTTGGCGGAAGAGGCGGGCGGGTGGGCTTACGCAGCAGGCGGGCTGAATAGCCGACATTTGGATAACATGAAAGACAGATCTGGGGTAGGGCGATCGGTTAGATCCGAGGGGTCCTTGGTGCTTGGTGGGTTTCTTGAAGAGGTTTTCGTGACCCAACTAGGGAACATCATCAGTGCTAGAAGGGAGGGGGGTTTGCAGAGTGGAAGAGGAGGATTAGGAGTAGAAGGAAAAGGAGAAAGAGGAGGAGAATGACGACTGTGGGTCCTTGGTGCTCTCTGAGCTGGGTGGTTTTCTTGCAGACCTTTCAAGACCCAACTAGGAAACAACATCAGTGCTAGAAGAGAGCGGGGTTTTCTCTATGTTTAGATACAAATAGCGTGCCCTGTCATTGCTACCCAGGAAGTACCAGCTGAGACAAACAAACAGTCAAAAACCAGCCTAATGAAGGAACCCCCAAGACCACTCCCACCAAGAGTGACAGGGAAGCCGCTTGTGTATAAAATGAGGTCCAAGCCCCCTCCCTTCTAGCACTGATGATGCTCTCTAGTTATCTATGGGTGGCTTGCCCTGCCAGTGTGGGTGAGGGGCTTCTTGGTTGTTCCTTGTTTGTCTAAGTTGGTCGATTAGATCTGAATCCAGAGCTTCTCAAAACACACACACACAAACACATACCCCACCTGTAGGTTCCTAAGACTGTTGCTGGTTAGCATGACTGGGAAGCGAAGACAGAAGCCCCCAGGGTGCCATCTGGGCCAGCGGTGCTTGCAGGAGGGGGGGGCGTGCCTTTCACACACACACCCATCCCACCCTGAGATTGTACCTCCCCCCCCCTCCTCTTCAGAATGGATCAGCGTCGACAAAGATGAGACCGGAGCTGCGAAGGGGAAGCTGCCTCACCCGGCATCACGGACCAACCTGGAGCACAGCAAGTAAGTGGGGGGAACCTGGGGATTGGGGAGAAGCTGGGCTTTGGGGGGAAATGGACCAGTGGTGCTTTGCTACTGGTTTTAGTAAAAGCCTCCCACGATCAGCTGAGAGGAGGGGAAAAAGCCTATAGACCAGTGGTGGCTACCTTTTTTGGGCCTCCTGTGCCAAAAATTGTGTGCGCGCTTGCACGCTTGTGTGCCAGCACCCAGAAGGCAATGGGCATGCTCCTCATACCCCCTACGCATGTGTGCGCAATCCCCACCCACTCCGCCACCCCCTTACCTGCACTGCGCCTCACAGCTGATTTTCAGCCGGTTTGAGGCCTTTTTCAGCCTCCCAAAGGCTTCTGCAGGCTTTGCAGGCCAAAAACTAGGCCCGTTTTGTCACTTCCGGTATTTTCGGAAAAACAGGAAGTGACAAAACAGGGCTAGTTTTTGGCCTGCAAAGCCTGCAGAAGCCTTCCTCAAGCCTCTGGGAGGCCGAAAAAGGCCTCAAACCCGCCGAAAATCAGCTGTGAGGTGCGCACATGCGCGGTGAGGTAAGTTTGCCTGCAGCTCGCATGCCGGCACAAATGGCTCTGCATGCCACCTGTCGCACTCATGCCATAGGTTTGCCATCCCGGCTATAGACCCTCCCACCAAAGCCTCAGCTGGTGTGGGGAAAGTTGCACGCGCCCTTTAGGTGCGTGTGCACACACGCGCGATCACCAAACCAGTAGTGGAACAGGTAGAATCCCACTCGGTGGTGGTATTCTACTGGTTCGGCCCGGTTCGGCCGAGCCGGTAGCGGCGATGAGCAGTGGAGACCGAATCGGTTCTCTCCGCTGCTCTGCTGTTGGGCCCACCTGCCTGCCTGGCTCCCATACTCACCTTTATCCCACCCCTGATCCCCCTGCTGAAATGGACCCGGGCCAGAGTTTCTTTCATAAAACACGGAGGTGGGTTTTATTTTTGTTAAGAGTTTTGCTAAGGAAAACCAGTTGGGAAAGGAGGTTTATAGCTCACCAGCATTCCCTTCTGCATGTGTCCCACAGCAAATCAGATGGTTTGGGGCCAGCCTTTCCTCCCACCCCCTGGCAGGGGTGGGATTCAAATTTTTTTAACCACCAGTTCTGTGGGCGTGGCTTAGTTGGTGGGCGTGTCTTGGTGGTCATGTGACTGGCTGGGCGTGGCCAACTCAGCATCACTCACATTGAGGCACGCATCTCCTCGCCTGGCCTCTCGTGACTGTGGGGATGCTGCAACAGTCGTAAGTGTGAAAAAGGGTCATAAGTCCCTTTTTTCAGTGCCATTGTAACTTTGAATGGTCCCTCCACACAAGCAAAGTACCAGCAAAGGAGGGGAAAAAAACTCCAGAGAAGTTCCTGACACAGGAAGCTAGTCCTGCCAAGAACGTAATAAGGGTCAACGGAGAGGCAGTTTCTGTAAGCAACACCAGAATGTTTCCTTCCTGCCTTCCTGACAGGATTAGGCTAGGAATTCCTTCTAACAACCGGTTCTCCGAACTGCTTATTCATTTATTTATTTTTTCGATTTGTATACCGCCCCCTCTCCCAAAAAGGGACTCGGGGCGGTGAATAGCCACAGTAAAAACGTACAAATAGAAAAGTTAAAAGAGTTTAAAAATTAATTAAATACATGGCTGAGACCAGTAAAACCCATAAAAAATTAAAATCAAATTAAAAACCTGCTTAGAAGGTTAACAACCAGTTCTAGCGAATAGGTGCGAACGGGTAGAATCCCACCCCTGCCCCCTGGTCTAACTATATCTCAAAGCTCTTCAGGTCCTCTCAGATCAGTCAACTCATAAAATAGTTCTATGGTCTTTTTAAGAGTTGCCAACAGAAAGGGTGGGGGGAGCATTGCGGCAGCTTGCAAAATCAAAAATACATTCCATAAATAGTTTTTCAAAGATAGTAACTAGGTGACTGAAGTTTCTGCCATGCAAAATTCTAACTGGAGAGCATGATTGAGGACTCTGGGCTATGGAGGTGTCCCATTGGGGGATATGAATTGTGATACACCCAGTGGGTGCAGAGGGGAAAAATGGGTCAAGGGTGACAATGAATGATGGGCCTCAGAGTCAGCTGCACCCAGGCAGTGCCGGACATGTTTACTTCCCATAAATCTTTTTGGAGTTTTGGAAGTTTGGCTCGAGACTCAGAATTTAATTGGGGGTCACTGCCAGAATCCTGTCAATCTCTGTTCCTGGAGGGCACCTGGTTGGGGAAGGTGGACCTAAGCCCCCTCCCATCTTTGCTTAAGGAAGGACTCCTGCAGCCTCGCCCTGTTCTTCCTTTGGACATTTGTGAGGCAGGGGGCAACCTGGCTCTCCAACTTCTCTCCACCTTCCCTTCCACCCAGATCCGTTGGGCGCAAACATTCCTTGGGGGAAGGTCCCACCTGTCCTGTTGGGAAACTCCTAGAGGACCAGGAGAAGCCCAGTGTCCTGACAACCAGCCGCCTGCCTCCTCCACATCGTGGTACCTCCAAGGAGGAGGCCTCCCAGGGCAGGTAAGTGAGCCTCAGCCAGAAGGACCAGGTGGTCTGTTAGCCACGGAGGGGCTTAGGGCTCTCGTGGTTCCTTCCTTGGTCTTCTGGCCGTTCTTCCCATCCACCTACGAGCTTCTGGTCTTAGAGTTGACTCACTCCAGGTGACCATCCCTTCTCGTTTCTCTCTTCGCTCCTGATGTTTCTGTAGAAATGGCTCCACCAGCAGCCACAGACCTGATCTTATAGCAATAGTACTTATATGCAATAGACTTATATGTACTATATATGTCTACTATTAATAGTACTTATATACAATAGACTTATGTGCTGCTTCACAGAGTTTTCTAGCCTTCCCTAAGCAGTTTACAGAGTCAGCCTCTTGCCCCCAACAATCTGGGTCCTCATTTTTTCTTACTTTACTTTTAACTTTAGTTTACTCCTTTACTTTGCTTCTTTACTTTACTTTACTTTTACTTTTTACTTTACTTTTTACCTGGCTTTACTTTACTCCTTTACTTAAATTTTACTTTTTACTTTACTTTATTGTCCTTGCACCTCGTACAACAAAATCAAACTTCATCTTCAGTGCACATCATGGCCATGAAAATAAACACAAACACACCTCCTTCACATTCCATGCAAATGAATGGAAACCCCCTGATATTGCATGAATGTTGCACTATGCAGTAGAATTCAGCAGAGTTCCTTCCCTGGGATAGAAGCTGTTTTTCAGCCTATTTGTCCTTGTTTTTATTATTGTCCTGTACTGTCTGCCAGATGGTAATAGTTCAAAAAAAGGGTGCCCAGGATGAGATGGATCTTTGGGGATGTTTTGGATTACCAACAGCCCTTAGACTTCTATACCTCTTCCCAGCACCTCCCAGCCCTCTCTAAGTGGTTTACAGAGTCACCCTTTTGCCCCCAACAATCTGGGCCTCATTTGACCCACCTTGGAAGGAGGGAAGGCTGAATCAACCTTTGAGCCTGGTGAGATTCGAATTGCCAAATTGCAGGCAGCCGGCAGTCAGCAGAAGGAGCCTGCAGTGCTGCACTCTCACCACGGAGCCACTGTGGCTTATTTTATTTATTTAATTAAATTTATATGCCACCCACCTCACTTATGGTATCCCACACTCTGTTTAAGGCTGGGGTGCCCAACCTTGGCAGCTTATAACCTTTGTGGACTTAAACTCCCAGAATTCCCCAGCCAGCCATGTTAAAGTCCGCAAGTCTTAAAGTTCAGTATAAAGTCTCCTGCTTCGAGCATGAGGTTAGACTAGAAGACCTCTGAGGTCCCTTCCATCCCTACAAATCTATGTTCCAAGCTTCCATTCCTGATAGGTTTTACCTTACAGGTTCCTTCATGTCCCAAAGGTGCTTTCTTTCAACAGGCAACTGTGTTTTGTTTTTCGTTGAAGAGGTTTCGCTTCTCATCCCAAGGAGGTTCATTCAGTTCTGACTGAATCGCGGAGGATGGAAGGCTTTATACTCCTTGCAGTCATCTGATCGTTAGCGCTCTCTCTGAGGGCCATTGAGGCCACTTGGAGGTTTATCTGTGCCCAGATAAGTGCCCAGGTTCATACATAGATAAACCTCCAATGACTCTCAGAAAGAGCGCTAACGACCAGATGGCTGCAAGGAATACAAGTCCTTCCATTCTCCGCCATTCAGTCAGAACTGAATGAAGCTTCTTGGGATGAGAAGCGAAATCTCTTCAGGGAAAAACGAAATCCAGTTGCCTTTTGGAAAAAGCACCTCTGGGGCAACCATGACTTGGATGGCTGAGACTCTGCATGGACCGGTTCCTTCATGGTTCCCCGGCTTGCCATGCCCTTCCTAGGCCAGGGCGCCCCGGGAAGGTGCCACTTCCGATGTGCATCGGCTTCCCATGAACAACGAAAGGCTGGGGGTCTCCGTCCTTTTGGGCTCATGCCAGGGACATATGGGGGGGAGCTCGGAAGGGCCTGGCGGTGCAGCCGGGGAGGAGGGGGCTTCTGCAGGGCTGAATGACCCCCCCCTCTCCTCTTGTGCAGGTCGAAGCAGGAGGGGGCCGTGGACCCCGAGGGCCCCCCGCTGAAGAACAGCTTCAACAACCCCGCCTATTATGTGCTGGAGGGGGTCCCCCACCAGCTGCTCCTCCCGGAGTTGTCCCCGGCAACGTCGGCGAAGCCCCCCACTCCCCGGAACAAGGTCCAGATCACGGTGCCCATCCAGCCGGAGTCCTGGCGCTGCCCCCAACGGGCCGAGGAGAACGCCGAAGAGGAGGAGCCGGGGGTCCTCAACCTGCCACCCCCGGACTTCCCACCGCCTCCCTTGCCCAAATCGGTGGCTTTGGAGATGGCGGAGGGGCCCCTCTACACCCCGGTGGGCGGCCGAGGAGAGGACCAGGCGGCTGGCAAGCCGCGCGCCACCGTGGTCTTCAGCGAACCCCTCAAGACCAAGCCCCCCAAGCTGCAGCCCCGGCCGGCCCCATCCCTGGGGGCGGGCTACCTCCTGGACGCCCCCACCGGAGCCCAGGTTGGCCCGGGCCTGCTGGACGACCGTTCCTGCTCCGTGCTCCAGATGGCCAAGACCCTCAGCGAGGTGGAGTACTCCAGCGGGGGCGGCCTGGGGAGGGAGCAGGCAGGCCGGCCCCCCTCCCACCCCCTGAGCAAAGTCCGGCTGGATCTGGCCCACCGCTGCCTGCCGCCTGACTACAGCCGCGCCGGGGGATTCCCTGCCCGCTCCATCCGCGAGAGCATCGAAGAGGCCGAGGAGGTAGGTCTCTGCACCCAGGAGTAGCTCTGTCCTAATTTCCAAGAATTGGTGCAGGGTCTCCTGCTTGGGCAGCGGGTTGGACTAGATGACCTACAAGGTCCCTTCCAACTATCTGTTATCGAGGACTACCTGTTATTTTCTGCTGGGTTTGGACTCAAGTTGCCTTAGTAACGGATCTCACCTGCCTCCCTCGAAGCCTTGCCCTCTACGGATGGGCTTTGTAGTCCAGCCCAGAATCCAGATGCTTTCTGCAGAGATGGGGGAGGTCACATTGGGGAGGGGACGCTAGGAACTTTCTCCCCCCCATCGCACGTTCCGCCTGCGCAGAGAAGGCTGGGGCCTCTTGGGTGGCCAGGCCTGGTCCCTGACCGGTCCCTCCTGCGACTCCTTCCCCTCCGCAGAGCCTGACCCAGGAGGGCCAGAGTGCCGGCTGCAGGCGCAGCGAGTCCAGCGTGGGAGAATGGCTGAGGGCCATCGGCATGGAGCGCTACGAGGAAGGGCTCATCCACAACGGCTGGGACGACCTGGAGTTCCTCAGGTGAGTCTCCGGTTGGCCGTTTGGTCTAGCGGTTAAGGCGCCTGCCTAGAAAGCAGGAAATGGGGAGTTCTAGTCCCACCTTAAGGTGAAAGCAGCTGGGTGGCTTTGCGCCAATCGCCAGGCGTTCTAGTCCCTCCTTAGACATGATAGCCAGCTGGGTGGCTTTGGGTCAATCGCCAGGAGGTGGAGAGTTCTAGTTCTGCCTTAGCTGTGAAGGCCAGCTAGATGACTTAGTCCAGAGGTCCCCAAACTTGGCCACTTTAAGGCTCATGGATTTCAACTATGCTGGCTGGAGAATTCTGGGAGTTGAAGTCCACAAGTCTTAAAGTTGCCAAGTTTGGAGACCTCTGACTTAGTCCCTCTCTCTCTCTCAGCCTAGCCCCACCTCACAGGGTTTTTTTTTGTAGGGAAAATAAGAGGAAGAAACTAAGAAAGTGTGTGTTGAATAAGCTTGCTGCCCTTTGATATTTGTAAGTAAATAAAAAAATAAGTAAGTCAATAAATAAGTCAATAAGTAAAAAAATAAGTAAGTAAAAAAAATAAGTCAATAAGTCAATAAATAAGTTAATAAGTAAAAAAATAAGTCAATAAATAAGTAAAAAAATAAGTAAGTAAATAAGTAAATAAATAAATAAGTAAAAAAATAAGTAAATAAATAAATAAATAAATAAGTAAGTAAATAAATAAATAAACAAAACAAAAGAAGCTGGGAGAAAGCAGAACCGAGATAGTCTCTGTGGGGCTTTGCTTTCTGGCTGGGAATTGAGACGCCAGGAGGGAGCAGCACAGAAGGATCCAAAGGTGGGGGGGTCTCAAGGGGCAAGCGAGGAAGGGACCCCACGGCCTTCGCTTCCAAGAACTTCCAGCCCCCCAGGACCGGAGTGAGAGAAGCAGCAAGTAGAACAGCAGCTGCGGGTGTTGGTGCAAAAGCTGAGGAACGCAACGTGTGCCAGGGATGAACTAAGGAGGAATTAATTGCCTGACAGTGAGGACAATTAACCAGCCGGATGGCTTCTCTCCAGAAGCCCCATCGGGGGGGGCGGGTTACTGGACAGCCATTTCTCCGGGATGCTACAGGGTCTCTTGCCTGAGCAGGGGGCTGGACTAGAAGATCTCTGAGGTCCCTTACCACCTTAGGAGTCTATGATTCTAGAAGGGAGGGAGGAAAGGGAAGAGAAGGAAAGGAAAAGAAAGAAAGGAAGGGAAAGAGAAGGAAAGGAAGAGAAGGAAAGGAAAGAGGAAAGGAAAGGCAATGGGTGGGGACTTGAACCTGGAACTAAGGAGAAACTTCCTGACAGTGGGAACAGTTAACCAGTGGAACGACTTGCCACCAGAAGTTCTGAGTGCTCCATCACTGGAGGCTTTTAAGAAGAGATTGGACAACCACTTGTCTGGAATGCTATAGGGTCTCCTGCTTGAGCAGGGGGTTGGACTAGAAGACCTCCAGGGTCCCTTCCAGCTCTACGAAGCGACCTTCTAAACATCTGCAGGACCCCATGGTCCAAAACATCCGAGGTGCTTCCATCTTGGAACAACCTCCGCAGACATCCCTGCCTTGGGCCTAGGTCACAGGTCCAGGGCCAAGAAGTAAATCCTCTGATGAGCACCAAGGCTTGCTGGGAAGTCATCATCTTTGCTTCCCAGTTTGCACGCCTACGAACAAGCTTTGAGCTAAAGAAATGCTAGTTTGCACACTCGATTGGCCTCTGCTCCGCTATCTCCTTGCAGCTGGAGGACCAGCCCTGCCACTGCCCCGTTGGGCCACCAGGAGGCGGCCGTTCCGCATCCACAGCAGGGCAGGTGTGCTTGAAACTTGTGCCAGGGAGCAAATCTGGGAAGTTGCTGCTGGGTCTTTGTAGTAATTTGCTACAGGATCCCTGGGCCCCAAGATCAGCCTCCAGGGAGGATTTAGGCCAGGGGTGTCCAACCTGGGCCACTTTAAGACTTGTGGACTTCAACTCCCAGAATTCCCCAGCCAGCCATGAATGATAAAAGTTGAAGGGGACCAGAAGGGTCATCTAAGTCAGGAGTGTCCAAACTTGGCCCCTTTAAGACTTGTGGACTTCAACTCCTAGAATTCCCCAGGCAACCTTAACCCTAACAATTCATGGCTGGCTGGGGAATTCTGGGAGTTGAAGTCCACAAATCTTAAAGAGGCCAAGGTTGGAGACCCCTGACTTAGATGACCCTTCTGGTCTCTTCCAACTCTATCATTCATGGCTGGCTGGGGAATTCTGGGAGTTGAAGTCCAGAAGTCTTAAAGGGGCCAAGGTTGGAGACCCCTGGGCTAGAGGACCTCCAAGATCCCTTCTAGGCTTAGGATTCTATGATTCTGAGAGAAATAAGATACATGATAGAGCAAAGGGTCTTCAACCTTGGAAACTTTAAGACTGGTGGACTTCAACTCCCAGAATTCCTGAGCTAACATGACTGGAGGAGGAATTCTGGGAGTTGGTCCACAAGTTTTAAAAGTTGCCAAGTTTGGATATCACTGTGATGGACCGAGAGAGAAAGGGATGGATGGATGGATGGATGGATAGAACAGCTTCCCTCCAGAACTCCATCACAGGAGGCTTTTCGGATGAGATTGGACAAACATTTGTCTGGAACGGTACAGAGTCTCCTCCTGCTGGAACAGAGGGTTGGACTGGATGACCTCCAAGGTCCCTTCCAACTCTGTTCATTCTCTAACATACCCTTCCTCTTCCTCCCTCTGTCCCCCCTCCTTTTGCAGTGACATCACCCAAGAGGACCTGGAAGAGGCGGGGGTGATGGACGCCAGCCACAAGCAACTTCTCCTGGAGAAGCTGAAGAAATAGCCAGGACTTTCTGGGGGGCGACGTTGCCCCCCCGCCAGATGTGCCTTCCCCATTCAGATTTCACCCCTCCCCCCCTTTACAGCTGCCCACCGAGGGTCCGCCTGCCTCTTTTTTCCGGGCATCCCCCCCTGGAGGGGAGGATCCAAGGAGCCCCCCCGTGGCCTGCAGCCCACCCACCCCTGTTTCCAGATGTTGCAGGAACATCTTTGCTCTTGGAGAACCTGGGGGGGTTCTGGGGGGGGTCTGAGCAGCTGGAAGGCGCCATGGCCTCGGCCTGTTGTGTGGGTTGGGGCTGCCCTGGGTTAAGTTATTCTTATTTATTGCCATGCAGGAAGGACCCTCCCCATGTTCACCCCCTCTTCTTCCTCGCAGAGAACCAGCCTCTGGGACCCCTGACTCACACCTGGCCTGGGAGGGGGGCAATTCCCAGGAGAGAGACCCCACCCCACCCCAGAACTGCTAGTGGGGAAAGCTGTGGCCTCCAGGCCTGCGATGCCAGTGGACATGCCTTTGGGGGGCCACCAGCCAACCCCCCCTCCCCTCAATTTAGAGGTCAGTGGGGGGGCAGCCGATGTAAACACCTCAACAGTTTCACAGGGTGGGGAGGGAATTTGGAGCCGGAAGGATGCTGCCCCCCTTTTCCCCAAGACAGGACGTGGGGAGCAGAATTGACACGTCCCACACGTGGCTTCGTGTTGCTGTCGATGGCCGGCTTTTCTTCTGTGGCACACTTATGGCGTGGGCCTTCCTTTCATCCCCTCATTTCAGTGTTTCCTGGCACAGGGGTCTCCAACCTTGGCAACTCTGAGACTGGTGGACTTCAAGTCCCAGAATTCCCCAGCCATAATTGCTTCCTGTTTCTTTCATCATAGCTGGCTGGAGAATTCTGGGAGTTGAAGTCCACCAATCTTAAAGTGGCCAAGTTTGGGGACTTTGAGTTAGGGTACCTGGCTAGAAAGCAGGAGGCTGGGAGTTCAAGCCCCATCTGGCTTTGCTGGCTAGGGAATTCTGGGGGTTGAAGTCCACAAGTCTTAAAGTGGCCAAGATTGGAGACCCCTGACTTAGATGACCCTTCAGGTCTCTTCCAACTCTGAGGAATTCTGGGGGTTGAAGTCCACAAGTCTTAAAGAGGGCAAGATTGGAGATCCCTGAGTTAGATGGCCTTTCTGGTCTCTTCCAACTCTATCATTCATGGCTGGCTGGGGAATTCTGGGAGTTGAAGTCTACAAGTCTTAAAGGGGCCAAGTTTGGACACCCCTGACTTAGATGACCTTTCTAGTCCCTTCCAACTCTATCATTCATGGCTGGCTGGGGAATATATATATATATATATAACTCCCAGAATTCCCCTGTCAGCCATGCATGCTTGTCTACAAATCTTCAAAGGGCCAAGGTCAGACACCCCTGCCTTAAACCAACATGCATCTCCTCACCCCGAGGGGTTTTTTCACCGTCCCATGGATGGCAATCTCCAGATTAAACTCAGGTAGCCTCCAGGAGAGAAGAAGCCCTCCCGCCCCTTGAGTGGCAGTGCCAGTTCTGGTAGAAGGATGCTCTTGGACCACCTGGGAGATTGACACCTGCTGGAGCCCTGGACCACCTTCTCCATGAGGTCGTCTCCCCTGCCTGCCAGAAGGCTGTGGGTTCTCCAGAGCAGGCCATCATGAAGAAGTGTGGGGGAATGGACCATAGGTTGACCAAGAGGGCCGTGTAGTCCAAGCTGCAGAGCTGGGATCTTGGCCAAGGACCAAATCTTGACTAGGTGGACCTTGTTGGGATGTTCAATGCTGGAGGAGAAGAGTTCCATCTTCATGGTTTGCTAGAGGTCCACCAGGGTTGAGGTTCTCCTGACCAAGTCCTTTCAACCAGGGTTTTCATCCAGAAGATGCCACTGGGGGGAGGGGGGGGGCAGCCTTTGACTCGGGAGCGATCTGGGGGGGCGGGGGGGGGCAAGGGGCTGCCGCTCCCCTTACCTGTGCAAACCACGGTGCCTGCAGAGCACGTTTCGGTCTGGTGCAAGGCAGCAAGCGGCTGGAACCCTTCCCATTGCCTTGGTCCTGCTCTCCCTTCTCCCTGGGGGGGAGGGGAGGGGGGATTTCCCCCTTGCTTTGTGCCTTATTTTACACTAGGAAAAAGTGGGGGAGGCCGGAGGGGCAGGGGGCTCCCCCCCAGTTGCAAGAAATTTCAAGATAAATCTAACCCAGTGACGGCTTTGTTGAGGGGTTTCAACACAGCTCAGACCCCACAACCAGGTTTCTTAACCTTGATGGTTTGAAGAGGGGTGGACTTCAATTCCCAGAATTCCCCAACTGGCACAGCTCCCTCCCTCCCTCTCTTTTTCCTTCCTTCCCTCTCCTCACTCATTCACTCACATCTTTTTCCTTCCCTCTTGTTCCTTTCCTTCCTCCTCCTCTCTCCCTTCCCTCTCCCTTCTTTCCCTCCCTCTTTTCTTCCTTCCTTCCCTCCCTCCCCTTTCCTGCTTCTCTGTTTCACTCCTTTCTTCCTTTCTTTCCTTCCCTCCCCTTTCCCTGCCTCCCTGTCTCACTCACTCACTTCTTTCTTCTTCCCTCTTTCTTCTCTTCTTCCTTCTCTCCCTCCCCTCTTTCCCTGCTTCCCTGTCTCACTCACTCCTTTCTCCCTTTCTTCTCTCCTTCCCTCCCTCCCTCCCTCCCTCCTTCCTTCCTCCCTCATAGCTGGCTGGGGAATTCTGGGAGTTGAAGTCCACCCCACTTCAAAGTTGAGAAACCCTGGGCATATCCGTGGTTGGATGGCTTGAGAGACCCTTGAAGTCCCTCGTGGAGATTCCGCAGAGAACCTCCATAATTTCCAGCTGACGGACATGGGATCTGGGAAAGCTGGGAGTTGTAGTCCTGCCCAGGAACGGAGGAGGACTTCCAGGACCTTCCCCCACACACACCTCAACAAAGAGAAGTTCTCCAAGACGGAAATGAAGGATGTTCTGTGTTTGTCGTTCCTTTATTTGGTTCCTTTGCAACTTGGGGAGAAGTCAATGATTTTGTGCTGCCTTCCATCTTGTTTTCTCTTCAGTTATTACTAATGTTTGGTGTGAGTTTAACCTTACTTAATTTTACTCTCTTGTGTTTGTGTGTGCATGTGTGCATTTTAAATGTTTAATTTAATTTCTATTTTGAAACTCTTTGTATGCTTAATATCTTAGGGGGGGTGGAAGAAACAGCTGCAACTTTCTCCTGTCCTGTTCACATTTCATGCCTTAGATCAGAGGTGGGGAACATCAATGGGCCTTTTAGGATTTGTGGACTTCAACTCCCAGAATTCCTGAGCCAGCCATGGTGTTACAAGCATGTCTGGCTCAGGAATTCTGGGAGTTGAAGTCCACAAGTCAAAAAAAGACCCATCGTTCCCCACTCCTGCCTTAGATTAATATGTCATGATACAATAAAAGGGCTTGTTTGCGTACTGAAGTCTCCTTTCCATCATTTTCTAGCTAGAAGCGGATAATATCACACTTTGGGGGATTGTTGAGCATATTTTGTGAGTGCTGTGAAGGTCCTGGTAGAATTGGTGGTGTTTTGTGGAGGAAAAAAAAGGGGGTTCAGCTAACCCTCAGTCAAGAAAATAAATTTAATGCAAAACAAATCCACTAGTGCACACCGCTAAAGTAATTTTTTTCCTGTCCAATTTGCTGGATTTCTAGGACACCAATATTTTAGCATGCCAGCTGAGGAATTCTGGGAGTCTTAAGTCCATCCGTGCACCCTGGGGGATTCTGGGAGTTGAAGTCCACATACCTTAAACTTCCCAAGTTTGGAAAACACCTAGATGGAGCCAGAGACCTTGTTTTTGCCTACTTAATCCTCCAAGAAACATCTGGAGGGAAAGAGCGGCTGAATAAGCCAGCCTCTCCATTACAAAGCCTGGTTGTGTGAAGCTGCTTCCCCCCCATCATGAGCCAAGCCACATCTGCAAAGGGTGCCCTAAAACAGTGGTGATGAACCTTTTTGTTGTGGTGTGCCAAAAGCGTGCGTGGCGGCACCTACAATGCAATGAGTCCCACCCCCCCTTGCGCATACGTGCCCAACATCCCCACCCCACTCCCTTACCTCACTGTGCAAGTGCAGGCCTCCCAGCTGATTTTTGGCCTGTTTGAGGCCATTTTTGCCCTCCTGGAGGCTTGAGGGAAGCCTCGGGAGGCCGAAAAACAGGCCTGTTTTGCCACTCCCACTATTTCCAGAACGCCCATTTTCAGCCTCCCGAGACTGCAGAAGCTTCCCTCGAGCCTCCAGGAGGGCAAAAATGGCCTCAAACAGGCCAAAAATCAGCTGGGAGCTGCACACATGCGCAGTGCAGGTAAATTTGGGGCTCACGTGCCACACAAATGGCTCTGTGTGCTACCTGCCATCACGGCCCTAAAACATGGCCGTCCCAAAGACTCTTCCTGGAGGCACAGGGAGGGACCCCTGCATTTCCCAAAGGAAGTTGAAGCCAAACCTCCTTGCACTGTGCATGCGCGCACCTCCCAGCTAATTTTTGACCCCTTGATGAGATGGGACAGTAGCTGAACATCAGAAAAAATACCTGGCCTAAAAGGTGGTGTGAACAAGGCCGTTCTGAAACACGGTTGCACCAAAATGCTTGCTGTCCATCTTCATTCTTCAGCATATTTATTTTGATTTTCAAAGAAAGCTATAGAGTCAGTTTGGTCTAGCAGTTAGGGCAGAGGTTTCCAAACTTGGCCACTTTAAGACTGGTGGACTTCAACTCCCAGAATTCTGTCTGGAGAATTTTGGGAGTTAAAGTCCACCAGTCTTAAAACTGGCCAAGTTTGGGGACTCCTGAGTTAGGGTACTTAGCTAGAAAGCAGGAGGCCGTGAGTTCAAGCCCCACCTTAGCCATGAAACTTGGCTGGGTGACTTTGGGTGAGCCAGTCCCTCTCTCTCTCTCATTCAGCCCCTCACAGGTGGTTTTTACTGGGGGGGGGGGGGGGGGGGAAGGAGAGAAGGAAGGTGCTGGGCATGTTCACACAACCCCTTGAATTATTTGCAAATAATAACAACAATAAAGGCAGGATACAAATAAACAAGGAAGTGGAAGGAAAGTCCCCAGTTGCGTTCTTCAATAAATTAAGTTTATTTGGATTAGCAGACTTTTTGCAAATCAATAAATTACAGAGCAGGGAAGGAACAAAAGCCACACGGAACAGCTGACCAGGGATGGTGGGGGGGGACTCAGCTGGGTGATGGAGAGGGAGGAGGCAGAAATCCAGTTTTGAAAGGGGATCCCTGACCTGGCTAGGAAGCCACATGTGACTTGCTTGTGGCCACCAGGGCGCCTAATTAGCCTTTCCTATTTAGTGACCGCTCTGGGAGTGTTGGACAACAATTCCACCAGAGTTTGGGAAATACGGGGTTCTGAAACCCAACCCTTCTTGTAAGCCATTTCCCTTGAAATCCTAGCTACTGTCATGGTTGGACTTCACCCCTTCTTCAATTATTTCTTCTGAGCTTCCCAGCCCTGGATCTCAAAGACTGTTCTTCTCTAAGCCAGGTGAGATGCTGGTCTTCACCTCTTGAAGAAGTTCATACCCAACATGGGATGATACTACAGGAGATGTTGCTATGTAGACAAGGAGGGCCCCAGTCTGGTTCTTCAATGGTCTTATCAAGTTGGTTGGAATGAGAGGCACCAGTTTTGATCCAGGCTTCTATCTGTCCTAATGGGGTCCAAGATGGAGGACCACCAGAAGGCAAGAGCTTTCACAGCTTGCTTTAATCCAGGGATGTCCAACTTTGGCCACTTGAAGACCTGTGGACTGCAACTCCCAGAATTCCCCAGCCAGCTGGCTGGGAAATTCTGGGAGTTGAAGTCCAGATGTCTGAAAGTCACCAAGGAGAAATATTTGATTTAGATGACCCTTCTGGTCTCTTCCAACTCTATCATTCATGGCTGGCTGAGGAATTCTGGGAATTGAAGTCCACAAGTCTTCAAGTGGCCAAGGTTGGAGGCCCCTGACTTAGATGATCCTTCTGGTCCCTTCCAACTCTATCACTCATGGCTGGCTGGGGAATTCTGGGAGTTGAAGTCCACCAGTCTTCAAGGGGCCAAGATTGGAGACCCCTGCTTCTGTCCCCCCCATTTCACAAAGTTTGCTTGGATTTTTGTGGTGTAAACTCAGTTCCGTCAATAAAGAGGCACACGGAGAACACACAGGACTTCACACTGAAATGAAGAAACTGGCCGGATGCCCAGAATGTCCAAAGGAGGGGGGGGGGACAGGAGGAATGTGGAAATGGCTGGTTGCGAGGGAGAAAGTGGACGAGGCCTTTTTTGGAAAGAGGTTTATCCATTTCTTCTTTTTGTTCCTCCCTCCCTCCTTCTACAAATCCAGAACTCAAAGGCAGGTCTCCATCATGCCACGAAATCTGTTCCTCACCATGGAAATACAAGATGGCTTCTCTCGGCCTTCGAGAAGCGGGGAATTCTGGGAGTTGAAGTCCACTCGTCTTAAAGATGCCAAGATTGAGGAAATCTGCTTTACAGGAACCTCACTGGGTAGAATGGATGCCACCTCCCGCTGCAAAGGACCTCGGGGGGGGGGGGGGGAGGACTAGGAGCCAGGCCGCTGCTCTGCCACCCCAGCCTTTTTGAAGGGAGCTTGTGCCCCCTTCCTCTCTGTACAACGTATCAACAATGATTGCAGGAACTGGATAAGTCAAGTCTATTGAAAAGAAGGACCAGGGGTGACATGATATCTGCTCTTCCAATATTCGAGGGGCCGCCCCAAAGAAGAGGCAGTCAAGCTATTCTCCAAAGCACCAGAAGGCAGGACAAGAAATCATAAATGGAAACGAAACAAGAGAAACAACCTAGAATTAAGGAGAAACTTCCTAACATGGAGGACGATTATCCAGTGGAACTACTTGCCTCCAGAAACTGCAGGTGCTCCATCACTGGAAGTTTTTAAGAAGCGACTGGACTTGTCTGAAATGGTCTAGGGTCTCCTGCTTGAACAGGGTTGGACTAGAAGACCTCCAAGGTCCCTTCCAGTTGTATTCTGATTAATTGATTGATTAATTCTCCAAGATGGGGCCACCAGCAATCAGAAGAGTTGCAAAATCTCCAATACAATACAGGGATACACTGACTTACAACCAAAACCGGGACTATGATTGCCATGGTCGTAAAGTGTGTGAAAAATGATCATAAGTCATTTTTTTTTCAGTGCTGTGGTCATTAAATGAACAGTTATAAGTCCTGTGTTGACGCAGCAGGTTTAAACTTGGATCCTGGGTTCACGCAGAGTCAACGGTGCCTAATCTAATTCAACAGCTGGGTTTGTACAACATGCTACTCCACGTAGTAACCGGCCAGAGAATGCAGCCACTGGGTTATCAATGACTGAGTAAGCATTGCGGTGCAAACTTGCCCAGGAACCAAGTGTGCAAAGTTTACACAATGTGGGGTTCTTGGTGTTCTCTGAGCTGGACTGTTTTCTTGCAGACGTTTCATGACCCAACTAGGGAACATCATCAATGGTAGGAGGGACTGGGGTTTATGGGGAGAAGGAGGAGGAAAAGGATGACAACTACAGAGCCCTTGGTGGTTGTCTCTGAGCTTGGATGCTTCCTGGCAGATGCTTCATGACCCAACTAGGAAATATATCATCAATGCTAGTAGAAGACAGCCATGACGTTCCCTAGTTGGGTCATGAAACGTCTGCAAAGAAAAAACACAGCTTAGAGAGCACCAAGGATCTCACCGTCCTCCTCCTCCTCCTCTTCTCTTGCACATCTTCCTACTTTCTAGCACTGATTATATTCCTTAGCTGAGGCAAGAAAACCACCAAGCTCAGAGAGCACCAGGGACCCCACAATCCTCCTCCTCTCCCTTCTGATACTGCTGATGTTACTAAGTCAGGTAATGAAATGTCTGCAAGAAAACAACAAAGCTGAGAGAGCACCCAGGACCTACACACACACACACACACACACACACACACACACACACACACAGAGTCCTCCTCCACCCCCCTCCTTCTCCTCCCTGCAAACCTCCCTCCCTCCTAGCACTGATGATGTTCCCTAGTTGGGTCATGAAACGTCTGCAAGAAAAGCACTCAGCTCAGAGGGCACCAGGGACCTCACAGTTCAACCTTGAGCTGCACATATTGTCTTCTCCTGGTTCACACAATGTGTCCGGCCTCCACACCCACAAAACCCGCATGCACACAGACACGCAGGGCCACCCAAGATTGACACCGCCAAGCGTCATGGGCCGAGGGGACATTTAAGCACCTCGCTGAGATGTTTGGCCCCAAGAGAACCTGCTCGGTCACACTTGGCTAGTAGCGGCTTCAGCCTTATTCAGTGGCCAAGCCGGGATCGAATTTGTGAGCTGCTGGTGACTGAGCAATTCTTCCCCTTCCCATGGAGGTCTTCCAAAACCAGAGGGGGTTTTCAAGAGCTCTCCCCACCCTCTCTACACCCAGGTGCTAAAGCAACAACTCATGCCTAGGGAGCAAGAGGTATCTAAGGGTACCTGCTGAGGTTGCCCATCTTAGAGAAGTGACTACGGTGTCTGCATCTGCCACCATGGCACCAGGATGGCAGCAATGGACAACGGAGCCCACTCTTTGGAGAGGGTAGATGTCCACCCGGGACCACCATGGCAGTATCTGCGGGATATTTGTGTTCATCCAGGTGTATCCTCACCTCTCTGCCATTTCTAGAGTTTGTTTTCATGAGGGCATTATTGTTCCTGAAGGGCCAAACAGATGAGTTTGCTGCCCATACTAAGAGCATCTGCTGGTCTTCAGAAGGAGGTTGAAGGACACTGTTGACCAAGTTCTCTTGAAGAACTGAGTTCTGGGCTTCCAGAACAACAGACTAGTTCCTTCTGGGAGCTGATATCATTCTTGGCCAAATGATGGGATATATAAAGAGGCCCAGACCAGTGGAGGAGGGTGGCCCTGTTCATCGCACATCCTCAAAGAGGTGACCCGATACCAAATGGCCGAATTTGCACATCATCGGTTAAATTTCTCCTGGGTTTGGTGTATTGTGGCTTGCTTGAACCTTGTTAGAAGCTTCTGGAGTTCCTATTTTTCCCTTTAGGTTCTGCATTCTGCACAGGTCCTTCTAGTCAACCTGAAGGGATTGTAGGAGTTGAAGGCCAATGCAACTGAATCTTCAAAACCCATCAGCAGAGGAAAGAACAGGATCTGTTGAGGCTCTCCAAGAGCTTCCTGTTCCTATCAAGGTTCTGAGTTGGGAAAGCAGCTTTTATGGACCTGGAAAGTTTGGGCATTTTCAAAGAGTGGCGGCACAGTTTTATGGACACAAGTTTGGGGGGATGCAGGATTTATGGTGGACACTCAATGCATCATTGTCCTCATGGAATTTGGTTTCCCTCCTGAAGTCCAGCAAAGGTTTCAGCTCCAGGCCACCATAAATCAACCATTTCCAGAAGAAACTCCCCACATCTCTGGTCCTGCTTCACTGATTCATCTCCATTAGTGTCCTCAGGGCAGGAGTGACACCCCAAGACCCCACTCTAAAGCAAAGCAGCCCGGCTGGCAGCTGCTGACACTGTGGCCCTTTTCTCAGTCCAATCTGTAAATGGGACAGAAATGAAATCCATGAATGTTGAGGAAGAAAATGATTCCACAAGATCTCTGTGCAGATAGCAAGACCCCACCCCAAATAGCAAGATCTCAGTCAACCTTGCATTATGGATTGCCAACCTCAAGAAGAACTTCTTCCTTCTCTTATTGTGATGTTGATGTTGATGATGATGTTGATGTCCATTCAGTCGTTTCCAACTCTTGGAGATCCCATGAGCCAGATCTCTCCACCTCTTCTCATCTTGGACAACTTCCTTGAGTTGTTCGGTGCTCTGGCTGGTGCCAGCTATGATGGTGGGGAGGTCCCTAAGATGGATCAACCCCAAGTCAAAGGGGGTGGTATTACCTTCGTCTAGAGGTCCCTTCTCTTCTTCTCCAAGCAGCTTGAGAGCTGCCCCTTCTCTACCCACTGGGCGAGAGGGGAGCTCACCTTCTCCACCAGCGGGGAAAATAGCCATCCAGGAAGCCCTTGCTTTGAGAAGACCCTGGGTAGCCATTTGTCTGGAGTAGGGCAGGGTATCCTGCTCGGGCAGGAGGTTAGACTAGAAGACCTCCAAGGTCCCTTTCAACTCTTGGCATGCTGCATTCTGTATCACCACCCAGCTCTTTGGAAGCTTCTGAACTGGGTGAACTGGTGAGACCAGGAAGGTTGTGGGAATATAAACCAAGGATAATAATAGCCTGGCCCCCTTTTTCCATCTCTGTTGGGGATTCAACAGGGGTGGGATTCAATTTTTTTAACAACCGGTTCTGTGGGCTTGGCTTAGTTGGTGGGCGTGGCTTGGTGGTCATGTGACTGGCTGGGCGTGGCCAACTCAATATCACTCACATCCAGGCACGCATCTCCTCGCCTGGCCTCTCGTGACTGTGGGGATGCTGTAACAGTCGTAAGTGTGAAAAACGGTCATAAGTCCCTTTCTTCAATGGTCCCTCCACATAAGCAAAGTACCAGCAAAGGTGGGAAAAAAACTCCAGAGATGTTCCTGAGACAGGAAGTCCAGTCCTGCCAAGAATGTAATCAGGGTTAACGGAGAGGCAGTTTCTGTAAGCAACACCAGAATGTTTCCTTCCTGCCTTCCTTACAGGATTAGGCCAGGAATTTCTTCTAACAACCGGTTCTCCCAACTGCTTAGAAGGTTAACAACCGGTTCTAGCGAAGAGGTGCCAACTGGTAGAATCCCACCCCTGGGATTCAAGGTTGGGAAACAGGATCTTCACCCCATTGCTAGAAAGGGTCTGTAAGGAGGAAAAGAAAGAGGAGGGGGATGTGTGGAGGGGAAGGACTTTTCCCTCCTTCTTGGGGGAGGATGTAGCATCTCTCCTACTTGCCGAGGTGACTTCATCCACTCAGCCAGCCTCCTGAAGGCCACGAGAGCTGTGGGAATTCAGCAGTTGTCTCTCCTCACCTGAGCAAAGTTCTTATCCCACCAGCTGCCAGTCTACCTGAAGGACCTCCCTGCCAGGTTTTGTGAAGGGCATGGGTGCCACCAAGCCCTCCTTCTTGGCTGATCTTGCTGAGCCCAACCCAGCTGTCGATTGTAGGAGATGACAAGAGGTCTCAGCAAAAACAAAGGGTTCCGTGCTGGACATCATTGTTGGAAGCCATTTCAGAACTGGCTTGGCCAGGAAGTCCACTCTTCAACCAAGGTGATGGGCTGGACATCACCTTCCCTCATCCCCAACCTAGTGAACGTTTGGGCAGGGGATGAGAGGTATTGTAGTCCAGCCAGTTGGGTGGACACCGTGTTACTCTTTCTCATGCACCAATGGAAGCATCCTGAGCCGCTTCGTGGAGAAGGGAGAAGCTCGGTTGATCCACCAACTCCGAAGTTGGACCTTCACGAAGAAGATGGAGCAGACCAACCACCCACGACGCACGTTGGAGCCCCGGATCTCCTTCTTGGAGCCTGGGTGGTCCATTCTTGGTCCCCTGCCCAGGGCAGGAGGTGGCAAGAGGGCTCAGCAGAAAGAGAGGGTGTGTTGCTGGACATCGTTGTCCGGAGCTGTTGGAAGCCGTGCCAGAGCTGGCTTGGCCAGGAAGTCCAGAGACGCCGCTGAGATTTCCCGAGTTGACTCTGCAGCCTTGGGGGGAGGCAAGCAGGGCTGGACCTCCGGCAGTGACAGGAGGGAGGGGACAGTGGTTGTGCTTCTGTTAGAAGAGGTTGGCCTTGAGTGGAGTTGGCTTCCTGTGGAAGGAGGACAGGACGCCGGAGAAAGGTCCGGGCATGGCGGCTTCCGAGGGCTGCCAGGCCTTCAGCAGCTCGGCCGTGTTGGTGCCCCCATTGCTGGTGCTCACGCCCGCCCACAGGGGAGACTTGAGGGTGGGGGGGATGTGCCCAGCGCCCAGGCCTGGCTGCCCCGTGCCAGGGCTGGGGCTCAGGCTGTCGGCAGGACTGTTCAGGCCCCCGGCGGTGGGCAGGGAGGCTGTGCTGTCCGGCGTTGGGCTGCAGTTGGACTCCTTGGACTCGTCATCTTCGGAGGAGGACCGCGGCTCCGGCTTCTTGCCTGCCGCCGAGCTGCCGCCGTTGTTGTTGCCGCCGTTGTTCTGGCCTTTGGAGTTGGAGGCCCGTTCTTGCTTCCGAAACTTGGCCCGGCGGTTCTGGAACCAGACCTAAACCGGGAGAGGACAGTTTTACTCCCCCCGATACAACCAGGATGTGGCGTCCTTGGTTCTCTCTGAGCTGGGGTGTTCCTTTTCATGACCCAACTAGGTAACATCATCAGTACTAAAAGGTTGTGGGGTTTGCCTTCTCTTTATATACAAGGCTTGCCCTGCCGGTGAGGACCGGAGCCTTGTTTTCTTCCCGGTAGTTCCTGATTGCTTTCTGCTGTCTTGTTTGTCTGGGGCTAAGCCCTGCTTCTCTGGGGTTCTGTTCTGGCCCAGCCTCATCCAGGAGCTGCCAAGAAGACCACAGTCCCACCGTCCAGGCAAGCTACTGAATATAAATGGAGAACAACCTCACTCTCTTTTAGCACTGATAATATTACCTCGTGGGATCATGAAATGTCTGCAACCATCCAGCTCATAGAGGACTAGGGACCCCATAGTCATTGTCCTCCTCCTCTTCCTCCTCCTCCTCCTCCTCCTCCTCGTCCTCCTCGTCCTCGTCCTCTTCCTCCTCCTCCTCCTCCTCCTCCTCCTCGTCCTCGTCCTCCTCGTCCTCGTCCTCCTCCTCCTCCTCCGTTCTCCCCCCTTTCTCCTTTCTCCTTCTACATAAACCCCACTCCCTTCTACCACTGATGTTGCTCCCTAGTTGGGTCTAAGCTCAGAGAGCACCAAGGATCTCACAGATCTCCTCCTCCTTTTCCTTCTACTCCTAGCCCTCCTTTTCCACTCTGCAAACTCCTCTCCCTTCTAGCACTGATGATGTTCCCTGATTTGGTAACAAAACATCGGCAAGAGCTCAGAGAGCACCAAGGACCCCACAGTCCTCCTTTTCCTCATCTTCTCCCTCCTTCTCCCTCCTTCTCCTCCCTCCTCTTCCTCCATTCTCCCCCCCCCCTTTCTCTTTTTTCCTTCTACATAAACCCGACTCCCTTCCAGCACTTACAATGTTACTTAGGTAATAAAATGTCTGCGAGAAAGCAACCAAGCAAAGTGAACAGCAAGGACCCCCACAGTCTTCCTCCTCCTCCTCTCCACAAGCCCCACTCCCTTCACAGCACTAATGAAGTTGTCTAATTGGGTCACAATACGACTGCAAAAAACGCCCACCCAGTTCAGAAAGCATTCAAGGACCTCCACAGTTTCCACCCTGAGTGACCAATGTTCTCTTCTACCATTCAGCCAGGACGGCTGCAGCCCTAAAAGTAGCCCCCTGCCTCCCCCGCACCCAACTGTTCCAACTCTGCTGCCTGCTTCTCCGCTCCGGCTTTCAAAAGGCAGCGGTGTGCATTTGCAACACAAATGGCAATATTTGAAATGTAAATGGACCCTTACAAATGCCAAGTGTTTTTAAGATACTGTTCTTCATTTATACATGTGAAAATAAATATATAAAATTGCACAGACATATAAAAATAAAAAAACCCTGCAAAAGAAGATTCTGAATCTCTGGAGAGATTCTGTTCTGTTTTCTTTAGCTGGGCTTTTAAAGTGCATTTTACTGCTGCAGAGGTTATTTTATTGGGAGAGGGGATTATAGCTTTCTATCTGTGGCTTTTTTCTTGATTAATTGACATCATCAGGAAGTTTTCTTTTTTAGCTATAAAGAAAGCCAAATGGCTTGAAGAGACCGGGCTCACACGGAAGACAAAATCCACAAGCAATTTCACATCCTAGTACCCCATCCTTCCAGAAAATATCAGCTAAATTTGTTATTTCTCTGATGGGAAAAAAATAGAAAGCCTTTTTCTCAGCGTTTAAGCAATGTAAGTAAGTTAAGAAATTCTTATTTTTATTATTATTTGGCACAGCTATTGCATTTTGATATATATATATTCACCTAAATATATATATTTATATAATATATATTTACCTAAATGCCATAAGATGAGTTTGCAATTGGCAAGCATTCTAAACTTGGGAAGGGAGAATTCATATCAACCTAACTGTTCGATTCCCTGCAATTTTTTAAAAAAAATTTTTATCCCAGAGTTAGTAAACAGCATTACTTAAACCATTTGTATTCCAAGGAACTTCTATCTGGTAAATAAAATGTCCTAATTCTTCCCTTCAACAAATTTACTAATTTATCACATTTGTGCCGCCCGCCCATTTCGAGTACGGGATGCCGGACAGCGAACCATTATAAACAGAATTAAAAACAGCACCCAAAATTGTTGTTTGCAATTTTTGTCATACAGCAGAAGAGGAGAGTGGGCTGCGTGTGAGAAAGGGGAGAAAATAGCATTTGGAGATTAATCCTTTAACAGTCAACCTTAAGAATTAGTTTAAAACAGAAACTGATCTGGGGGGGAGAAACCCATAACAGGATAAGCCCCCCAAATGGCAATTCCCTCCTCCCCATCTTTAAATAAAGGACATTTATTTAGTTATTCTTATTTATGTGTCATTTCTTTTTTTATATACTCCTCCTTCCTTATTTTTAGAAATAGCTGCGTGGAATGATAAATAAATAATACAATAATTGTTTTTACAAATATAATTTTTTTACAAATAATAATTGACAAGTAATGTTTTGCAATCTCTAAAATTTCCTTTTTCCCCTTGCTCAGCCTCTCCCCCATCCTATATCCGAGGGCTGCTGCAGAGAATATGAAATTAAAAACCGTCCCTGAGTTTTGTTCTGCGATCCTGGAAATTCTTCAAAGCCCCCTAGTGCCCCCCCTCATTTTGTCCCCTCAACTCTGAAAAGCTTCCTCCCTCCCATTTTTTAGGAGCTTTATAGACGTCAGCCTTTTGCCTGCAGCTGAGCTATATTGACCTCTATGTTTTATCTATTATGGTTGATTTATTGTTGCTGTTATTTCATTTATTTTATTGTTGTGTCTAGCATTTTACTCTTGTTGCAATCCTTCAAGGCTTATGAGTCGTTCCTTTAAAAAAAAATAGTCTTTTTAAAAAGAAATAAAAGGAGAAGGAGAATATAAGCCTGGAAAGTAACACGCCTTTCAAAAGAGCAAATTAGTAAAATGCAATTGGTGAAATGCAAATTAACAAAATGCAATTAGTAAAATTATGTAAGTAAACATGGGATTTCAAATTACTTGCAGAGTGATGAAATGGGTTCCTAATTTATAAAGGAAAAATGGAGTCACTATTAAGCTAAGGATATCTGTTTAACACAGTATAAATAAACGACTAATTAGAATTATAGGATTAAATCGGCACCAGGAACCCAGTTGGAATAAAGACATGAAGGGATTTTTTTTAAAAGCCAGATTGGGATTGAACGGACTCTAAAAACGATGAAAGGAAATGATGATGTTCCCCTAGTTGGGTAATGAAACGTCTACAAGAAAACTCAAAAGGGATTTTTCAAAAGGCAACTGGAATATTTTATTTTTCCCCTTTGAGGACGAAGAACAAAACGGTTCGTTTCTCGTCCAAGAAAACTTCGGAGTTCCTATCTACCGCCTGGATGACCGAGAAATCTCCACGGATCTTTCTACAAGAAAGGCCAGCTCAGAGAGCACCAAGGACCCCTCGGGAATTCAACACGTGCCAGGAATTGGGGGGTCCCTGTTAAAGAGCCTGAAATCCCTTTTGTATCGGGGAGATGTTCCTGCCACGGAGTAAGAATTCAGGCCAGAGAATCAGCTGCGGGAGGGACTCGCTTTCCTCCCGGGCTCGGGGGGGGGCGGGTTCAGGGCCGCGGCCGGATGAGGGGCGCCCGGGGGTGCGGGAGGAAGACGAGCCCCTCCCCATCCTTGTCGGCTCCTGGCCCTGGCTGGGGCAGAAGGAGCAGGCGGGCGGGCGGGCGGGGGTCCCGCAGGCGCTTCCAGACCTGGGCTGGGGGTGTCGGGCTGCCGCCCCAGTGACTCACCTGCACTCGGGCCTCGGTGAGGTCGATCTTGAGGGCCAGCTCTTCCCGGGTGTAGATGTCCGGGTAGTGGGTCTCCGCGAAGACCCTCTCCAACTCCTTGAGCTGCGAGCTGGTGAACGTGGTCCGGATCCTCCGCTGCTTCCTCTTCTCGTTGATGGTGGAGGGGTCCGAGAAGAACTTGTACGGGACTGGAGAGGAGGAAAAGAGGGGGTGGGTTAGAACCCCTGGAGAGGAGGCTGCGCAAGCGGGGTGGGGGGCTATTTTGGGGGTCCTGGATCCGTTCAGTGGCACATCCGGGCTCCCTTCGGTTGAGTTGGATTGTAAGCCTTGGGTAGGAATTGTGGGTTCCTTGGGGCTCTTTGAGCTAGCACTGAAAATGTTACCTAGTTGGGTAATGAAACGTCTCAAGAAAAATAACCAAGCTCAGTGAGCACCAAAGTCCCAACTCTCACCTTCACCCTCACTCTCACCCCTAACCACCATCCTCCTCCTCCTCTCTTGGAAACCTTTCTCCCTTCTAGCACTGATGATGTTCCCTAGTTGGGTGATGAAACGTCTGCAAGAAAACAAACCAGCTCAGAGAGCCCCAAGGACCCAATATTTCCACCCTGAGCTACCAATATTCTCCTTCATTGGTAGGGATTGTAGCCCAGCACACAATACGTTGGCATCTAGGAAATGGATGCCAGGGCCACCTGCGAGGCTCGCACCCATCCCTGAAGGTGCCCAGAGGAAAACTTAGAGGTTAGTAGGGTCCTTGGTGCTCTCTGAGCTTGGTGGTTTTCCTGCAGGCGTTTCATGAACCAGCTAGGTAACATCATCAGTGTTAGGTGATGAAACGTCCTCAAGAAAGCCACCATGCTCAGAGAGCACCAAGCACCCCTCAGTTCAACCCTGAGCTACAAAGATTCTCCTCCACCGATACTTAGAGGCTGCTCCCGAGAAACAAAACTTTACGGAAGCCGTTTTCTGGGAACATGAAAACATCCACGAGCACCAAGGAATTGTGTCTCTTAGTTGTGAAGCAGATGCTCAAATCCGGCCTTGGTAGGATGCGAAGGGACGCCGCGTCCCCCTCCCTCCCCCAACCACCCAAAAAGCATCGTCGGAACCGCTTTTGGGGAAGGAGAAAATTCCTGCGCAGTCAACGATTACTCAGAGTTTCGTTTGCGGGATGCGGGGCTCCAAGATTCCCCGAGGGGAAATGGTGGCGACCGACCCGCGCAGAAAGAAAAAACCGCAAAGACGCGAAGGGCCACTTCCCAACAACGGAATTAAGAATTTTGCGCGTTTCTGTCCGCGAACGTTGCGCTGCGCTTCTCCGCAAAACGAGCGCGCGGGGACGGCTCGGGACGGCCCGGATTTAAAGACCCTTCAGCTGGAATGGGTGAGGGATTTGTGTACGCCTTTCCCCCGTTCCAGATACGGTTTTTATTTAACTATCCGTTTGGAATTGGTTATTTAAGAGACGGAGGGAAAGCAGGCAGACTGTCTCGTGTGAACGGCCCCGCGGCTCAGCGCGGACTCTAGGAAGCTCCGTTTTTTTAGGGGAAAGACCTGGTGGTAGCATTCGCGCAGTACCGTACTAGCTTGGGAGGTGGCCCGGTGTGTATTAGGGGGGTTGTGAGAACCCATTTCACGGGATTAGCCGACATTGCGGCGTTTCTCTCTCCCCCAGTTTAGAATAAATGACATAAAACGGGGAGTGAGCCAGAGAGCGGGTCAGCGACCTGCTCCAATTCCATGTTTCCGTTTGTCTGGAAATTAACGGGAATCTGTCGGTCCCGGAGCCGGTTAAGCGGCGCCCCAATTCGCAAGGTTCGTGGGCCTCGCGCGGGGCTCTGCAGGGCCCGGAAAACGAGTAAGGATGCATCCCCGTCTACCCGTGGACGGCCCGTCCCCACGCGCAGCTTCTGCCTTCTTTCTTCCGACGGGGCCCATTTGAATTAATCCTGGAGCCGAAGCGAAGGAAGCCGCGCCCGCGCGTCCCGGCCCAGAGGCACATCCTCCCGTGGGGCCGCAGAGCGAGCGTCCCCGCATCCCGTCTCGCCCCCTTTTCCTTCCGAGGGAGGCCATTCCCCGCTTCCTTCCCGCGCGGCCAACTTGCTTCGGCTCCACGCGTGTCCGCGAAGCTGGGAGGAGGGCGCTGGGCGAGCAAGGCGCGTTCGGGTTTGTGTGTGTTTTTCCCCGCGTGGGTTTTTGGGCATTTAAGTGGCTGGGCCGGAGGGAAAAGACGAGGACGGGCGGTTCTAACGGAATAACCGCAAATAAATGTGAATAAATCACTTTATGGAGAAATTCCGTGTTCATGCTCGAAGGAGGCTTTTCTCCTCCGACCTGCCCGGATAAACCAGCTACCCGCCGCCCACAGAGGCGCTAAACCAAGTTAGCGAACCTTTCGGGGCCTCTCGGCGCCCGGCTGAAGTGGCGCAAGGCGCTGATCCTTCGTGCTCTGCTGCGCTTCTCCCGGATCGCGGGACTCTTCCCGGCCGTGGCTTCTCCCGCTTGAAGGCTCCCCTTATTTTTTGACACTATCAAAGGTTGACTCGGCCCAAGCGCGGTTTCGAACGACGCCCGAAACCCCGAAACGACTTCGCCGGTCAGTCGTGGGTTCCCGAGGCCGTGCGACCGCAGCCGCCGAGACGCGACCCCGTATTTGAGTCCTGCTGCGCCCCAGTCGTCGAGGAGAGGGCCTGGCTCAGAGTCGGCGGCACCGATCCTCCCGAAGGGACGCGATCCATTTGAACCACGCGATGCCCGCCTTTCCACGGCTGGGGCGGGTGGCGCTGACTCGTTGCTGAGCGCCTGGGCGCCTCGACCAGCGCTGTACTACAACTCCCATCATTCCCCTCCTGAGCGGGGAGGGCATTCCTGGCTGAGAAAAACTAGACGGCGCCTTGCGGGAAGGGGAGAGACGGGGAGCCCTTCCCTCAGCCGCCCCCGGTATCCGAGACCCTGCGCTGGCTCTGCATCCTCGAGGCAAGGCCAGGGCTCTTCCCCGGACGCGGCGGGGCTGGTCGGGGGCGGAGAAGGCGCCCTGAACTGCTGAGAACAGCCCAAGAGTCTGAGTCTGAGGGGGCTGAGCGCCGGCAAATTTGCCTGGCTTTTGCGCGTCCTGAAGGTGACTGTTACTATTCCCGACCGTCGGAATTCATTCCCTCCCCGGAGGAAAACCACGTTTTTTTGGTTGGGAAGGAGTGGGAACCGTCCGAGGACCGAAAGCGCGGCTCAGCGCCGGACTGGAGCGACTCTTCCGACGGCTGGGGTCTGGGGCTGCCCAGCTGCGCCCCCGAAGCCAAGACTGGACGGTTGCACGGGCTCTTTGGGGGCGGCTTTGCTCCCCTTCGGATTGAAGGAGTGCAGCCCTCCAGGCCAGACGTCTTGCCAGGAAAGCCCCACCCTCTCTACATTCCTCTCTACATTCCTCGGGCGAGTTCGTGGGTGAGTCAGGCCGGGGACTTTCGGTCCCGCACAGGACTTGGAAGCAGCGACGGCTCCCCAGAGACGTGGGGGGGGGGGGGCTTTTGCCAAATCAGATCCTTCTCTTCCAGCACCCAGGACCCTCCAGGACGGCCGAGCCTCGCAGCGCCCTGGGCAGAAACTGGACGGGGTGCCCGACGGGGGAGCCCCCGATGGCGCGTCCCTTTCCCGGCCAGATGGGACGGCCCAGCCTCCACGGCCCCCTCCCCCATGCGCCCATCATCCCCTCCCTTGCCCGGGCAAGGCGGCGGCGCCTACCTGCGGCGTAGGGCGAGGGCTGGTGGTCGCGCAGGGCGCCCAGGGCGCAGCTGGCCGAGGCGAGCGGCGGGCAGGCCGGGCTGGCGGCGAAGGAGCTGCGGATGGGGTTGTACTGGAAGGAGCCGGCCTGGCTGCAGGAGCTGAAGTCCGCGTACGCCGACGCCTCCATGGCCGCCATGCACGAGTCGTAGGAGTTCAGGTAGGAGTAATCCATGGCGTCGAGACCCCCGCTCCGGCTCTGCGCCCGCCCGCCCGCCCGCCCTCCAAGTGGCGGCGCAGCGACGGGGCGGGCGAGATATACTTGGCCGGCTGGGACCGGCGGCGGCGGCGGCAGGAGGTTCGGCGGCCAAGCCCCCCTCCGCCCCGCCCCGCCCCGCCCCCTCCCTTAACCCTTTCGGGGGTCCCGCGCGCGCTCCTGCCCCTCAACCTGCCCCTCTTGGCTTTGGCAGGGGGCTGGTCGTCGGAAAAAGAGGCTCAAAGGTGAACAACGGCGCTCCTCTCGGGCGAGGGTCTCTTTCCGGGTCTCCCCCCACCAAAGAAAAGCCGCCTCTTCCCCTCCTCCGGGTTGCAGAAGAAGAGGGCCTACCTGGTCTGGCTGGTGTGTGGAAGCGTCAGAACCGATTAGCCCAGAGGTTTCCAGCCTTGGCCACTTTAAGACTTGTGGACTTCAACTCCCAGGATTCCCCAGCCAGCTGGCTGGAGAATTCTGGGAGTTGAAGTCCACCATTCTTAAAATTGCAAATTTTGGAGACATTTGCGTTAAACTGACTTACAAACTGTGGCTCTTCGGCCTGCCTGGGCTGCGTTTGGGCATCAAGAGTCAAATGGGAGAGTGGGAGGCAGCCAACTCCGACCCAGCTAAGAAACGAGGGGTGGGAAATATCAGGAGGAAGAGAATGAACTTTCTCCCCTTCTCAGGTATTGCGGTTGGGTTGAACCTCCCAGTGTGGTTGAGGGTCCCCCCCCAACCAGGGCATTTTCTCAGAATGGCTCCATTGAGCCCCCCTGCAGCCTCATCCTGCCTTACAGCCCCTCCAATGACCCCCAAAATGCTGGTATAGGGACAATAAATCAATTTTCAGGATGCAAATACAAGACACCCCCCCTCCTTCTCTCGGCTTTTGTTTACCAAGGGGGGGAGCAGTTAAGCCAACAGGATGGGTTGATGCGACATATCAGGGTTGCCCCCACCCAATCCAGGTTAACCTTAACCCTTCCTTGCAGGAAGTCGCTTGCATCTTTCACAGGCCTGGTTAAGCGTCTTGTGTCAATGTTGCTGTACAGGTGGCTGGCCAGATGTTGGGAGGAGCACATCTCTGGGCCTCGCCCGGCCTGGCTCCCCTCCTCTGTCCCTCTGAGAGGCAGGCCCTCCGGCCCAATCCCACCGCTGGACTGAACCCCGGGATTCTCTTGGGGCAAGGGGTGTTCACTTGGCGTGAATCCACAAGGAGGGGCGGGCCTCCCCCCTTTTGTTGGACTAGAAGACCTTCAAGGTCCCTCCCCACTCTATTATTCTATTCTATTCTATTCTATTCTATTCTATTCTATTCTATTCTATTCTATTCTATTCTATTCTATTCTATTCTATTCTATTCCATCCAGGTCCGAGGCTTCTCTGCCTCGCTCGATCTGTCTTCCTCCACCCCTCCCTCTATTTGGGGCTCCTCGCCCCCCTTCCAACATCCATCTTGGTTTCTGTCAAAGAGGCGCCTGCATTTCAGGCCTTCTGCTTTTTCCAAGCATCTCTTCCCACCAGACTTTTCTCTATTGTCCTGTGGACCTTCCTGGAGGGTCCTTCGGAGTCAGCTGCCCGCCTGGCCTGGCTGTGGGGAGACGAGGTGGGCCTTTCTGTCCCTTCCAGGCTTCCTGGCAGCGTCGGGACTGAGCTCGAGTCCAGAAAGTATCTCAACTAAGAGTTTGAGAGGATCCCGTTGGTTTTATCGGGTTGGTTTTATCTCCCGAGTTTTGGGGCTCTTGCTGGAGCCCATCCGCTGGGGGACTTTCTCTCTAGCCGAGTGTGTGTGCTTTGGGTTGTTCTGGGTGTGGCATTTAAAACCTCTGGCCCCGGTGAGCGACCCAGATCGGACCCTGCACCATTATCCTGGCACAGGCAAATTCCTCTTCATCTGAAACATACTGAGAAACTCTGGAAAGAGTGCAGAGAAGCGCAACGAAGAGGATTAGGGGACCGGGGTCTAAAACGTACGAAGAACGTGGATATGTCTAGTTGAATGACAAGAAAGAGCAGGGGTGACAATGAAGGCAGTCTTCCGGTATCTCTGGGACTGCCCCAAAGAAGAAGGGAGGGGCAAATTGTTCTCCAAATGAAGGCAGGACTAGAAGCAACAGGTGGGAACTCATCCAGGAGAGAAGCAACCGGGGAGAAACTCCCCAACGGCGAGAACAATCGGAACATCGGAAGGATTTGCCTCCAGAAGTTGCGGGTGTTCCATCCCTGGAGGTTTCTGAGAAGAGACTGGGCAGACCCTTGTCTGGAAGAGTAGAGGATTTCCTGCCTTGAGCAGGGGGGTTGGACTAGAAGACCTCCAAGGTCCCTTCCAACTTTGGTATTCTGTTACCCGGTAAAAGACAGAAAGGACAGCAGTCACCTCTCTCTTGCACACCCATGTTGTTGCCCGGTGTACCCCTTGCACAATAAATCACTGGTGCACCTCCAACACACACACACGCACACACCCGCCAGTCCCCGCCCTGCCAGTGGATTCCAGGGTAGAAGTTGGAGTGTTTGTGCCACCCCATCTCTTTGAGTTAAACGCCTTCCCTTTTATCATGCCGAGAGACGGGGAGTTTTCCGTGGGTGGATTTGATGGGGAGACAATTCCCCTCCCGTGGAGCCTAGCCTGTCTGCCTTCCTAAACGGCTGGCTGGGGATGATGGATGTGGCGGTCCATCCTTCTGAAGACTCCTTCGAGGGAAGACTCTTCCCGGGTCTTTCCGTTTTGAAAACCATAATTCAAAATATTTTAACAATGCAGCCGCCCCTCCCCGTCTTTTTCAGCTGGGCACCTGGTTGCCTCTGCCCTTTGTTTATGCAGCCCGCCCACCCCCATTAGGGTAGAAGCCCCCCCCCCCGGATTAATGCATTTGAAAGCCCGGGCCCCTTCGCCCGACCCCCCTCCCCTCGCTTCCTTTCCAGGGGCGCAAAGGAGGAGGATTAAGGGCATTTTCAAGACAAACACTTTCGCTGAAGCAGATTTCAAAGTCTAAATCAGCATCGAAGCCTTTGTCCGCCCTTTCGGGCGGGGGGGAGGGGGGCGCGGGTGAGTTTTCCATAGGAGTCTCTCGGAGAATATTGGGGGAAACGGAGGAGGGGAGGTTGGCCATTGGCAGGACAAAGCGCTGGCATCCGCCGCGATTTTCCAAACGGGCCAGGAAATCCGAGACCCGAAGCGGGAGCAGCGCTGTAATAATAATGATGATGATGATGATGATGATGATGATGATGATGATGATGATGATAATAATAATAATAATAACCGGCGGAGACGCCAAAACTGCTGGAAAACCGGCGAGCATCTGTTGCACTGGGAAAGCCGGTGTGCACGCGCAAGTGAGCCGGCTGGGGGGGGGGCAATTTCTCCCACCACCCACCACGAGACAAGCTGGGTGAGAAGCAGCTCCCTGCACGGAAAGGCCTCGCCCAAGCCTGACTCGGAGTCGTGAGAAATTGGCCCACGCGCGCGTGCCCACCGGCCTTCCCCGTGCAACGCAAGCAGGTGGAGGGGTTGGCACAGGATAATGGTCTTCTCGGTCTTCGTTTATTCAATTCCTGCGCCGCCCACCGCGCTCTCAGGCCGCTTCGAGGGGCTCGCAACGTGGTTTCCAAGAGCCGAAGGAGACCCCCCTCCCCTCTCCGACTCTTTTTTTCCTGACTTCGGGCCGCGTTTGGTCCCGCGGTTTGCTTGAAATCAAGTTTGGGGCGAGGAGGCTGTGGTTTCCCCATTGTGCGTGCGTGCGTGTGTGTGTGTGTAAGGGGGGTTGGGGAAGGGAAGAGAAGGGGCCCCGCGGAGAAATTAGCAAGACCCGCTCCGATCGAGTCCCCACCTTGGGAATCAAAGAACTCGCCAGATTCCTGAATGGATGCTCCTTAAAAAAAAACATTTCTTATTTTATTTTATTTATTTGGAAATTTATATTGCCGCCTATTCGCACATGGCGACTCTTAAAATACTGTTGGATTGTATGCGGAGAACGCTTAATGAAGGGAGGGGTTTCTTTTTCTAAAGAAGTCTAAAAGGAAGAATTTAAAGCCTTTTTTTAAAATTTGAGGGTCTCCGCTTTCTACAGCTTTGCCTAACACAGAATCTTCAAAAGGAAGGAAAGATTGTCCCCTCCCGCCTCTGTCCCACTGCCCGTTTTTGATATCAACATCTCCCTCACCTAATCTCTATTTTTATCATTATCTCCCTCTCCCTCTCTCCCTCTCTCTCTCTGTATCCCTATATCATCTCTTTAATATCTATCTATCTATCTATCTATCTATCTATCTATCTATCTATCTATCTATCTATCTTCTCTATCATCTATCAATATCTCTATCAATCATCCATCATCTATCAATCAATCAATCTATCTATCTCATCTATCTATCATCTCTATCATCTATCATCAATATCTCTATCAATCATCCATCCATCCATCCATCCCTCTATCTATCTGCCTGCCTGCCCCCCCATCTCTCTATCATCTTTATCATCTATCATCTATCAATATCTCTATCAATCATCCATCATCTATCAATCAATCAATCTATCTCATCTATCTATCATCTCTATCATCTATCATCAATCTCTCTATCAATCATCCATCATCCATCTGTCTATCTACCTATCTACCTCTGTCTGTCTGTCTATCTATCTATCTATCTATCTATCTATCTATCTATCTATCTATCTATCATCTCTATCTATCAATATCTCTATCAATCCTCCATCATCTATCAATCAATCAATCAATCAATCAATCAATCAATCTATCTATCTATCTCATCTATTTATCATCTCTATCATCTATCTATCTATCTATCTATCTATCTATCTATCTATCTATCTATCTATTTTCCATCCATCCATCTATCCATCCATCCATCCGTCTAGCTACCTCCCAACTAAACCTGTCTGTCTGTCTGTCTGTCTGTCTGTCTATCATCCATCCATCCATCCATCCATCCATCCATCCATCCATCCATCCATCCATCCTCCCTCCCTCCCTCTCGCTCTTTCCCCCTGTCCCTCCCTCTCTCTCATCTACTTATCATACCAGGCTGGGGAATTCTGGGAGTTGAAGTCCACAAGTTGCCACGGTTGGACACTCCTGCTTTAGACTTTGGCTTATATTTAAAGGGCAGGATTTGATCTGATGCACAGCGCCCCAAAATGTCAATTTATTATAGAGGCCACAATCTTGATCCCTTGGCTGCCCTCATTAGTCTAAAGTGGCAGGTCAGTTGTTACCAAAGGGGGGTTTATTTGGACACTTGACCAGTTCAGCCCAGACTGTGGGAAGCCACTGGTAGACGAGTGAGATGCCAGGGACCTTCTGAGGGCAAAACTGGCACATGGCTGTGAGCCAACATCCAGCCCACCTTCTTGGAATGGTCCACTGCCAGTTGAGCTCTCTCAGCCTTTCTTTGCTGTTCAATTATCCATTTATTGATTTATTATTCATTTATTAAATTTGTTTACCATCCATTACGCCACAAGGTGACTCTGGGTGGCTTTACAACTTTGAAATGAATATTTACATAAACACACAGTGTGTTTGCGTGTGTATTCATTTCGAAGTTCTAATCAGGAGTCCCCAAACTTGGCCACTTTAGGACTGGTGGACTTCAACTCCCAGAATTCCCCAGCCAGCCAGGAATGATAGAGTTGGAAGACACCAGAAGGGTCATCTAAGCAGAGCTGGTTGGAGAATTCTGGAAGTTCAAGTCCACCAGTCTTCAAGTGGCCAAGTTTGGAGACCTCTATTATAAAGCCACCCAGAGTCATATGTGTGCATGTGTGTGTGCATCATCATATTAAAATTATATTACAGGTTGTCCTCAGTTAACAACCGATCGTTTAGTGACTATTCAAAGTGTCAAGAGCCCTGAAGAAAAATCAACATAACCATTTTTCACATTCATGACGGTTGCAGCCTCCCCTGAGGTCACGTGACCAAAATCCAGACAGTTTAGCCACTGACTCACAGTTACGACGGTCGCAGTGTCCCAAGGGGATGGTGGAGTCACGCGATCCCCTTTTGCAACCTTCTGACCAGCAGAGTCCAAGGGGTGTGTGTGTCCAGATTCGCTTAACGACCATGTGACTTAATAAGCACAGCGAACGGCAAAGAAAACTTGTAAAATGGGCCAAAACTCCCTTCAACAATTGTCTCGCTCAGCCATGGAAATGTTGGGGCTCCCTTAGGGGATTGCCTGTAGGTTACATTACATTACATTTGCAAGCATGGTGGGGGGCTGATGGGCCTTGGTGTCCCCAAAAGGAAGGCAGACCCTCCTGGGCAGGGTCTGGGCCCCTTAGCCCCCTGCCCAGAGGCCAAGCCCACCCTCACCCATGGCTGTCCCTGGATGAAGGATCTCTGGGGCTGGCTGGTCAGCAGAGGGAGGCCCTTCCCCTTGGCAGAGGGAGCTCAACAGGATGCCGAGACCCCCTCCCCAACCCATCCCGCCGAAGCCTCCTCCCCTCCTTCTCCCCACAGCTGGAGGGGAGACGGACAGGTTGCTAAACCAGCTAATTAGATCAAGGCGCCTGGTGCAAGAGAGTCCCAACTGTCAGCCTGCCGGAGTTGTGAAAAAGTTAATTGAATTAAGTTTTCCCTCTAAACTAATTAGGCAGGAGGCTGCCACGCGAGGGGAGGAGGAGGAGGAGGAAGAGAGGCGCGCTTCCCCGCTTGCCCCGAAGCCCGGGGTGGAGGGGGGGGGCAGAATTGGGCACTTCGGGAGGGGAGGGGGGGAATCTGACAAAGAGAAGAGGGGGAGGCGGAGGGGGGAGGCCCGAAACGCAGCACCTGCTCTGCAAACCGAAAGAAAGTCGCAGGTTGAGTTTGCGGCCAGGCAAGAGCCACGAGCGGGGGGAGGGGGGGGGGGGCGGACGACAGGAAGGGGTGGAGGGGGCGCTCTTTATGTTGGTCCTCCCCCCCTCCTGCCACGAGTTAGCTCATCCTTCTCTGCCGGAGCGCCGGTGGGCTACCTGGAGAAGGCGCGCGCGCGCGTGGAACAGGGGTGGGAGGGAAAGTAAGAGTTCCGCATTGGAGCGCGGAGGGTCTTCATTTAGGGCCGGGAGGGGCGGGGGTCTCTTTAGGGAAGAGATTTTTTTCCCCCTGCCCCCAGAAGAAATGCAGGCCTTGGGAAAGAGGGAAGACTCCGATTGTGAGTTAGCAGGATTAATGGTGTGTGTGTGTGAATAAATGTAATAAATAGATAATAATCGATACACAAGTACACGTAGACCTTGAGCCACAATTCATTTAGCGACGGTGTGAAGTTACAACGGCGCTGGAAAAAGTGACTTATGACTGATTTTCACACTTAATGACCGTTGCAGTATCCTCAGGGCCACATGAGCAAAATTCAGAGGCTTGGCAACTGGTTCATACTGGTTGTAGGGTCCCTGGTTCACATACTGCCCTTTTGCGACCTTCCGGCAAGCAAAGTCAAGATGAAAGCCAGGTTCACTTAATGACTGGGTTAGGAACTTAACAACTGCAGTGGTTCACTCAATAATTGTGGCCAGAAAAGTCACAAAATGGCACAAAACTCACTTACCAACTGTCTTGCTTAACAACGGAAATTTAGGACACAATTGTCAAGGGCGGCCTCTACATCCAGGCAGGGGCAGGGGGCTTTGCTCAGAGGCAGGTGGGTTTCGGGCAGGTGTGTTAAAAAAAAACCCAATAGTGCCATGGAAGCCTGGTGGGTTTTGTGGTCTTGCCTACTGCGGCTGCCCTGGGCTGCTCCATACCCTACGGAGGTGGGGAGACCTTTGGACAGGCAAGGGCCTCTCACCACATTTTGGGCTGGAGCCCGAAAACAGGGGGGCCTCATCACATAAAGGGAGGAGGGATTGGAGGGGCCCATTGAGAGATTCCCGGTTTGTAGGGGGCACCCCCCGGTTTTCCACCTGCCACCATCCGGCAAGGACACACTATTGTCCGAAGCCCCTGAAGGCAGGACAAGAAACAATGGAATCAAGGCGAGAAGCAACCTGGAACCGAGGAGAAATTTCCTGACAGGGAGAGCAATTAACCAGTGGAACCGCTTGCCACCAGAAGTTTGGTGTGTTCCATCACTGGAGGTCTTGTCTGGAATGGGTTAGGGTCTCCTGTTTGAGCAGGGAGTTGCATTAGAAGACCTAGGAGAAGAAGCAACGGATGGAAACTCATCAAGGAGAGAAGCAACCTGAGATTCAAATTTTTTTTACATATACAGTGGTAACTCTACTTACGAAATTAATTCGTTCCGGAAGCCGTTTTGTAACGCAAAAATTCCGTAAGTAGAGACACATTTTACCCTATAAATGCCCTAATCCGTTCCAAGCCCCCCAAATTCAGACAATAATTTTTTATAAATTATAATATTTCGTTAATACCTGTAATAAAAACATGCTACATTACTGTGTCTCCAGCTATCTCTTTCTGTCTCTTTGGATTTCGCTAGTGTGAGACTGAGAACGCGGCGCGGTGCGTTACTCTCATCCCATACACAAAGATCCCTCCTAGCCAATGGGATGCCAGGAAGATGCTGGGAGATAACCAATGGCAGAGCAGCTCGGACGCGCCATTTTCAAACCAAGATCAAACTGCGCAAATTAGCGCGAATTTTGAAATTTTTGGCCTTTCGTATCTTGAAACATATTTCGTAACTAGAGACGATATTTTCTCGACGACGCGCTTCATAACCTGAAACTTTCGTAACCAGAGCCTTTCGTAAGTAGAGGTACCACTGTATAAAGTTTTTATTTTTTTACAACAAACATAAAAACATAAAACCCGCTTTCAATTATATACACACAGTGTGTCAGTTGGTTACAACTGAAATCAGAGAACAAGAAGACAAACAATTTTATATGATATGGGATTTATTTTATCCATGGTTAGATAAAAAGACATGGTAAAGAAATAGATTAGGAAGCTTTACAATAAAAAGTTAAGAGATTGATATAGAATACAATATAAAATATATAACCATTGGATGAATGTATAAGATTAATTAATGAAATTTAGAATATCTCGTATAGAATGATGGAAAAATAGTTTAGTCAAAGGAATGATTAATATTACATAAGCACATGTTAGATTGATAAGGTGAGAATTTATACAACTTGTGAGTAATGGTAAAAAAAGGATAGCACAAAGGATCCAAACATTTTTATTCAGTTATTAAGTATTACAAAATACAAAATTCAAAAGTAAATGAATTTTAGGTATTTACGTATTTTACGGCAAGAGAGGAGAGTCTGAATTCAATGCTGCTTCTTTTCTTTTCCTTATCTTTTCCTCACTTCTCTTCCTCCTTTGCCTTCCCTCCTCATTGCTCCTTCGTTTACTTTTGAATTTTGTATTTTATAATACTTAATAATAACTTATTAAAAACGTTTGAATTCAAGGAGAGAAGCAACCTGGAACTGAGGAGGAATTTCTGGACTGGGAGAAGAATTAACCAGTGGAACACTTACTACCAGAAGTTGTGGCTGCTCCATCACTGGAGGCGTTCAAGTAGAGATTGGATCGCCATTTGTCTGAAATGGTAGAGGGGGCTGGACTAGAAGACCTCCAAGGTCCTGTCCCACTTTGTATTCTCTTCTGGGCAGAGTTTGGCAAGGGCTGGGGAAACAGCCTTGGCCTCTTCGGAGCCCACGGACAGCCAGAGGGGTATCCTAATCAAGGTTCTGCCTTCAGACTTGGGGGACCCACTTCCAGTCCACTGCCAGCCATAGAAATCCCCCGGGGCTTGGAGGAGAAATTCAGGGCAGTTGCAAGAAAATTAATAATAATTTAAACTCCTCTGCCACCCAAGGACTCCACAGCCTGACAACTATCCAAGACATTGCAATAAATATGGTAGAACATAAGAACTAAAGCAGGCGTCTCCAACCTTGGCCACTTGAAGCCTGGCGGACTTCAACTCCCAGAATTCCCTGGCCAGCAAAGGATGGAGAGCCATCACTCTGGGCAGGAAGTGTCGCTCAGCAGATGGGGGGATGCTAATGTCAGGATTCCGGCAGCGACCCCCATTTAAATCCTGAATCTCAAGCCAAACTTCCAAAACTTCCAAAGGATTTATTAGTAGTTAATATGTCCAGCACTGCCTGGGTGCCACCGACTCTGAGACACATCATTCAGTGTCACCCTTGACCCTGGTTTTCCCTCCACTCCCCTGGGTGTATCATAATTCATATCCTCCAATGGGACACCTCCATAGCCCAGAATCATCCATCAGGCTCTCCAGTTAGAATTTTGCACAGCAGAAACTTCAGTCACCTAGTTATGCTATCTTTGAAAAACTATGTCCACCACTCTTAAAAGTGGCCATGTTTGGGGACCCCTGCCCTAGGAGTCTCCTAATCCAGCCACTTTAAGACTGGTGGACTTCAACTCCCAGAACTCCTCAGCCAGCCCTGGTGTCCATGCTGCCTGGGGAATTCTGGGAGTTGAAGCCAACCAGTCTTAAAGTGGCCAAGCTTGGAAGACTCTAGAAAAAGTACAGAGAAGAGCAACCAAGATGATTAGGGGACTGGAGGATATAAGCATATGAAGAACGGTTGCAGGAACTGGGCCTGGCTGGTCTAGGGAAGAGAAGGACCAGGGGAGACATGATGGTGGTCTTCCAATATTTGAGGGGCTGCCACAGAGAGGAGGAGGGAGGGTCAAGCTATTTTCTAAAGCGCCTGTAGGCCAGACAAGGAATAATGGATGGAAACTGAACAAGTAGAGATTCAATCTAGAAATAAGGAGGAATTTCCTGACAGGGAGAACAATCAACCCATGGAACAGAAGTTTCCCTCGGAAGTTGTGGGAGCGCCATCACTTGAGACTTTCAAGAAGAGACTGGACTGCCATCTGTCAGAAATGGTGTAGGGTCTCCTGCTTGGCCAGGGGGTTGGACTAGATGACCTACAAGGTCCCTTCCAACTCTGATTATCTGTTATCTGTTAAACCCTTGCCCAGGCCTAGAAAGGCTGAAAACTTGAGGAACATCAACGAGCGTCTTCAACCAGATGTTTGGGACAAAGACCCCAATGAACCGGTTTTCTGAAAAGCCACAGTATCACAGACTTCCGGTGCTCCCCAAAAGTCCAGGAGGTGATGATGGTGGCCACACCACCTTTAAGGGTTTGGAAAGGGGGGCTCTTCAGCTCCTTCCAGGAGCCACAGCAGGATGAGGCATGGCACACCAATCCTTGCCACTATAGGGCAAGAAGGACTCCTTTGGCCATTCATTCTCCGGTGGCCTTCGGCTTCCCATCTTGGGAGAAGACATGGGAACCTCACGGTTCCAGCAGGGCCCCCCATCTCTCTCTCTCCCCCCCCCCATCCCCTGCCCCCTCGGTAGCCATTGTTTGTTCAGCCAGCAGCTGAAGCGGGCCCGCCGTGGGGCTGCCGACCCCTCTGCTCAGCCGCCCCTTCTGCTTTGGGGAACCTGCTTGGCCCTAATTGAATTACCATCCGACATGGGGCTGAAGGCTGCCGGTAATTGAATTTCGGCGTCACAGGCTGCTGTTTTCTCCTCCTGCAGCAGCCTCGGCCTGGTTTTTATTGTTTCTTGCTTCGGCTGCGCGCTGGCACATTTATTTGATCTGTCAAAAGGCAGCCCCGTCACCCTCGCCGGCGTTCTGAAAGAAGCCTGCCGCTGCGGCCTGCCTGTTTGCCGACGCCACGTAGACACCGCCATGGAAAGGCCGTCGAACAGGTGGGTCAGCGGGGTCTGTGGCCGCTGCCCTCCTGCTGGTGGAAAGAGGTGTTTTTAATTTAAGCAGATAAACAGATCATCAGAGTTGGAAGGGACCTTGGAGGTCATCTAGTCCAACCCTCCCCCCCCCCCCGCAAGCAGGAGACCCCACACCATTTCTGACAGAGGGCAGTCCAGTCTCTTCTTGGAAGCCTCCAGGGATGAAGCTCCCACAACTTCTGAAGGCAACTTCTCTTCCATCTCACTGTCAGGAAATTCCTCCTCCTCATTTCCAGGTTGAATCTCTTCTTGTTCAGTTTATTAAGACAACTTATATGCCCGCACCGAACTCACTCTCGGTGACTGTGCAAGGATAAAGACCCTGATACGAACCCCAATAAACCTTCCCCTTCCCCTGGGGACAACGATCAAACCAAGTTCCACCTGAGGATCAATCCAGGATGCAGCCGTAGAGATGGTCAACAGGATTAAATATCTGGGGGTGTAGATCACTAACAATCTAGTCTCTCCACACGTCGGCCTTAGTGAAGCGTGCATTTCCTGCGTCGGGTGAGGAGACCACCTCTTTCTCCTCCTGTCCTGGCCACTTTCTACAGAGGCACAATGGAGAGCATTTTAACAAACTGTGTCCCTGTTTGGTTTGGTGGCTGCAATGCCTCAGATAGAAAGTCCCTACAGAGAGTGGTGAGGACAGCAGAGATTATAAGAAACTCACTTCCTTTCATTCAGGATGCTGCTTATAAGCCCTATGTGCTTAGAGCTCGAAGCATAGTTAGAGACCCCCCCCCCCCACACACACACTGCCCAGTCTGTTTCTGTTGCTCCCCTCTGGGAGGGGGTTTCAAAGTATTTCTAGCAGGACCACCAGATTCTGTAACAGATTCATTCCCCAGGCCATCCGTCTGGCAAACTCAGATTAGTTTTTCTCACCATGTACATGTACACATCTGAACTAGACTGTTGTTTCTCCGTGTCATATATGTGGCTATATGCACAATGCTGTATTTATTTATTTGTAGTTGTCATCTTTATGTAGTGTGCATTGAAGGTGGTGACCCTGAGAGCTGCATGCAACGAAATGTCATTTTAACGTATGCCGATCAGTGTGCATTCAAAGTGACAATAAAGTTTGGATAAGTCACTTGTCACTTGGGGTCATCAGGCTGCTGCACAACCTGGTCTTTGGGTTCTTTCAGAAGAGGGTCAAGGTGGGGGCCGATCTTATCTCCACAGGGAGGGAGCCGCCACGGAGAAGTCTTTTCTTCTTAGTCCCACCAGATGGACCTCCTTAAAGAGGGGGGACCCCCAACATCCTCTGCCTCCCTGCTCTGCTGGCTGGAGAATTCTGGGAGTTGAAGTCCACAAATCTTAAAAGTTGCCGAGTTTGGCAACTTTACACTATTTCTGACAGATGGCAATCCAGTCTCTTCTTGGAAGCCTCCAGGGATGAAGCTCCCATAACTTCCGAGGGCGACTTCTGTTCATGGGTTGATTGTTCTCACTGTCAGAAAGTTTCTCCTTATTTCCAGGTTGAATCTCTCCTGGTTCAGTTTCCATCCGTTATTCCTTGTCTGGCCTTCAAAGGTGACTTGGAAAACAGCTTGACCCCTTCCTCAAATATTGGAAGACTGCTCTCCTGTCTCCCCTGGTCCTTCCCTTCACTAGACTATCCAAGCCCAGTTTCTGTAACTGTTCTTTATATTTAGAATAGAATAACAGAGTTCAAAAGGACCTTATAGGTCATCTAGTCCACCCCCCACCCAAGCAGGGGATCCTACACCATTTCTGACAGATGGCAGTCCAGTCTCTTCTTGGAAGCCTCCAGGGATGAAGCTCCCAAAACCTCCAAAGGCAACTTCTGTTCCATGGGTTGACTGTTCTCACTGTCAGAAAGTTTCTCCTTATTTCCAGGTTGAATCTCTCCTGGTTCAGTTTCCATCCATTGTTCCGTCTGGCCTTCAAAGGTGCCTTGGAGAATAGCTTGACCCCTTCCTCTCTCTCTGGGGCAGCCCCTCCCTCAAATCTTGGAAGACTGCTCTCCTGTCTCCCTGGTCCTTCTCTTTCTAAGGGAATTAAGCCAGGATGGCCTCTTCCTAAGCAACGTGGGCTTGATTTGAGCTCAGGGTTATTTTGCAAGTTGGAGGTGGGGAGGCACCGAGTTTCTGTCCCACAAGGATTAATCTATCAAGCAGAACGACTTTCAGCCCAGGGCCCGGTTTGCCCCAGGCTGCCTCCTCCGGAGAGATGTTTACGCTGCCTCTTGACGCTTGCCAGGACTTGGATGTTTCCCTCTAATGGAAATACAATTTGCTCAAGGACAGCCCGGATGCCAGACTGGCTGGGGTGGTGGTAGTGGGTTTCTCCTGCGTACCAGCCTCCCCCCGGCGAGTGAAAGGCCTTGTCTGCTCCGGAGGAGATGGGCAGCGCATGCCCTGCACCCGGGGGATGCAGCCACAAGAGCCACCGCGCGACCCTCGGAAACGCAGGGAAGGTTTTGTGCAGCGATGAAGTTTCAGTCGCCCAGATAAAAGCCGATAAACCCAAGGGTGGAAAAATCCGCTCTCTACGGGTTGCAGATGCACCCTGAGCGGCCCAATTGCACAGCAACGTAGAGCACGAGCCAAATAGAGAAGAGCGGGAGGGGTGTGTGGCATCAGCCTGGCAAACAAATCAATGTTGGTTAGTTCGCTCTAGTGGCTTCCCCGTAGCTAACCATGGTTGTGAAAGGTTGCCCTCGGGAGTTGTGGGAGCTCCATCCCTGGAGGCTTTCAAGGAGAGGTTGGACTGCCACTTGTCAGAAATGGTGTGGGGTCTCCTGCTTGGGTGGGGGTTGGACTAGATGACCTACAAGGTCCCTTCCAACTGAACCAAGAAATAAGGAGGAATTTTCTGACAGCGAGAGCAATCAACCCAAGGAACAGAAGTTGCGGAAACATGGTTTATTTGGATTGACAATAGATGTAAGAATAGAAAATGTAAATAATATATATAATAGATAAGAGGGTATGAAAGTGTATTATAAGTTTTGAAAGGACACATAAATGTATATATAATGTTCAATGACTATTGGTATTATGTATAAATGGAAAATTCGATAAAGCATTATAAAAAAAAGTAGAAGTTGCCTTCAGAAGTGGTGGGAGCCTCATCCCTGGAGGCTTTCAAGAAGAGACTGGACCGCCCTCAGTTAGAAATGGTGCACGTTCTCCCATTTGGGCGGGGGGGGTTGGACTAGATGACCTCCAAGGTCCCTTTCAACTCTGATTGTCTGTTATCTGACCTTTAAAAGGCAACGGACTTGTTTGAACTTTGGTGCTGGAGGCGGCGGCTCCTGTGCTCCTCTTGGACAGCTAAGGTGACCAACAACCATATACAGATAGTCCTCGAATTACGACAGTTCATTTAGTGACCGTTCAAAGTTACAACAACGGCACTGAAAAAAGAGGACTGGTCCTAAGTTTTTCATACTTACAACCCTTGGAGCAGCCCCCCCCCACTCGCCCATGATCACGAGATCAAATGGTGGTGCTTAGCAACTGACTCGTACTTATGACGGTCGTGGTGTGCCGGAGGTCATGTGATTCCCTTTTGCGACCATCCTGACAAGCAGAGTCAGTGGGGGAAGCTGGATTCACTTAACGGCTGTGTGACAAACTTAAATGATTCACTTAACAACGGTGGGTGGCCAGAAAGGTTGTAAAATGGGGCAAAGCTCACTTAACAAATGCCTTGTTTAGCAACAGAAACAATGGGCGCAATTGTGGTCGTTTTAAGTCGAGGACTTCAAACTGGAGCGCATAACACTAGACGTGTCGCTAGAAAGCAAAATGACACCGAAAAAAGGGGCTGTTTACGATCGTTTTTCACACTTACGACCGTTGCAACACTCCCCCCTCCCCCGGTCGCATGACCCAAATTCAGGCGCTTGGCAGCTGTCTCATATTTATGACGGTTGCAATGTCATGGGGGGCTCACTAGATCCCCTTTTGCGACCGTCTGACCAGCAAGGTGATTGGGGAAGCCGGACTTGCTTAACAATCGTGTCACTAACTTAACAACTGCAGGGATTCGCTTCATAACGGTGGCCAGAAAGGTCGTAAAAATGGAGCAAAATTGTTGTGGTTTGCCAGCAGCAGGTGTGGATGGCTGAGGTCTCGAAGAGCGAGGCCTCGGATGAGGGTCCTGCGTGGGAGGCAGGGACGGGGCCAGGACCCTCAGGGAGTGGAGGGTTGTTGCCCTGGGAGCTTGTGGAGGCTGGCAGCAATGAGGAAGAGGTTCCCGAGGAGCCTGTGCTCAGTGCGCATGTGCTCAGGGCTGCTTGAAGGAAAAAGCAGCTGCAGTAGCACGGGCATCTTGGGGGTAAGGCTGCAAGGTGATGGCCCCTCCCTTAAGGGATAAAAGCCAGCTGAGAAACTGGAGTTCTTTGCAGGAAGCAAAGAAGTTACTGCACTCAAGCCTTGTGGACGTTCTTAATTTGTGTTTGCAGACTCTTTGTGTTTGAAATATTTCTTGGCAACTTTATCCAGTGTTCATGGCAGCCTTGCACCACCTTGGCAAGGCTCCTTCTTATCAGAGACAATGAGTTGGAAACAGCCTTTGAACTGGGAAGGAACAGAATTCGTAAAGAATCATTAAGAGGTTTTGCTGTTGCCTCCATTTAGTGTTGCTTTCCTTGGAACCAGGTTTGGGTCAGAAAAAAAATTCACCAAAGTGTCTCACTTAGCACCGTAAATTTTGGGCTGAACTATGGCCATAAGTTGAGGACTACCTGTAAAGGGTCTCCAGCTTAAGCAGGGAGTTGGACTAGAACACCTACTCAAGCTCTTCTCCAAAGCCCCTGAAGGGCAGGACAAGAAGCAACAGGTGGAAACTCATCAAGGAGAGAAGCAACCTGGAACTCAGGAGAAACTTCCTGACCGTGAGAATCGTATCAGTGATAATGACTGGAACAATAACAGATAATATTGTAACAGATAATGGGTGGAACAGCTTGCCCTCAGAAGTTGTGGGTGTTCTAGCTGTCGTGCCCTTGTTAGAGTCGGACTCCGAGGGACAGCAGGGAGTGGAAGGGGCTCCGGAGGCTGTGGAGGAGGCTGTGGAAGGGCAGAGGCCAGCTGGACAGTCAGAGGAAGAATCACGCCCATCCCTTCTTCATCCTAGAACATGCAGGGAGGAATGGAGAAGGAAGCAACTGGGCTTACGAGAGAGGAAGTGGCCATGATCCCCCTCATTGGTTGCAGCTGGGGAGACTAGTATATAAGAGAGTTACAACACAGCGTTGCCAGTGTTTAATTTTGGCCTGAAGTTATCTTGGTTGGCCTCCTTCCAACAGACTCTGCCTTGTTATCTCCTTGAAGTTGGTAATTACTTATCCCGGTCCGTTGTGGAAATTCCTTCACTGTAGTTTGTTTTGGTTGTTTATTTCCCTTCTATCTGCTCATTGAGTTTGGACTGTACTGCTTTCTTTTGAAGACTATTTTTGAGCACGTTTTATCTCCAACTGAGAATTATTGAACAGTGGGGCCAAGTTGGAGGCATTAAAGGACATTTATTCACGTTTTGGATTTTGTTACGTCTGTGTTACACTCCCGGTCATCACACTTATCAGTGGAGATTTTCAAGTAGAGACTGTACAACCATTTGTCTGGAATGGAGTAAGGTCTCCTTGTTTGAGGAGGGGCTTGGACTAGAAGACCCCCAAGGTCCCTTCCAACCCTATGAGTCTATGATTCTTTGGGTGCATTCTTTACTAATCACATTCTCAACTTATCCACGCTTTATGTTATCTAACTGTAAGATGCTCAGAAGGACCAGGGGGACATGAGAGCATCTTCCAGTATTTGAGGGGCTGCCCCAAAGAGGAGGGAGGGTCAAGCTATTCTCCAAAGCCCCTGAAGGCAGGACAAGAAGCAATAAGGATGGAAACTCATCCAGGAGAGAAACAACCTGGAATGAAAGGAGAAACTTCCTGATGGTGAGGGCGATTAACCAGTGGAACTGCTTGCCAGCGGAAGTTGTGGGTGGTCCATCCCTGGAGGCTTTTAAAGAGAGATTGGACAGCCATTGGTCTGAAATGGTGGAGGGTTGGACTAGAAGACCTCCGAGGCCCTTCCCAGCTCTGATTCTGACTGATCCGCTGACCTCCAAGGTCCAACCGTGTGACTCTGTGAACGGTGAGAGAAGGGCCCCCCTCCCCTCCTGTAACTGGCCCTTTGGTCAGGCTGACGTATGTGGGGGGCTGCTCCACCCAGTCTCGGCCTCGCAAGCTGCAGTGAGGAACCGAACGGGCAGAGCAGAGCGGAGGATGATGAATGCCCCTCATCGCCCAGGCCTCCTCCTCCTCCTCCTCCATCCTGCCTCCCTAATCCGATTAGGAGCTGAACCTCCAGGCAAGCTCAATCAATGGGCAGACGCCACACCAGGCCGTCCGAGGCAGCTCGGCTGGTGGGGAGCCATCGATCAAACGCACGCGTGGGGTTCTGGCTGGGGGGGGGGGGGGGCTGCAGAGGGTGCCTCGGTGCCCCCCCCTGAAGAAATGCCCTTACTGGGCATCTATGCACATGCCTGGCGAAGGGCAGCGAGCAGCTTTGCCGCCGCACTGGGCTGTGGGAAAGGCCTTGGGAGACCAGGGGTGGGTGGGAAAGGAGGCTACCCAGTTGAGACCCTGGGAAAAGAGCAAGAGAAGAAGATCAGGGGGGCTGGAGGCTCGAAGAAGGGATGCAGGAGCTGGGGATGGCCAGCCTAGAGAAAAGAAGGACCAGCGTACTACAGGTAGTCAGAGGTGAAAGGGACCTTGTAGGTCATCTAGTCCAACCCCTCTCCCCATCATTTCTGACAAATGGCAGTCCAGCCTCTCCTTGGAAGCCTCCAGGGATGAAGCTCCCACAACTTCCAAGGGCAACTTCTCTTCCATGGGTTGATTCTTCTCACGGTCAGGAAATTCCTCCTTATTTCCAGGTTGAATCTCTCCTTGATCAGTTTCCATCCATTATTCCTTGTCTGGCCTTCGGGTGCCTTGGAGAATAGCTGGACCCCCTCCTCCTCTCTCTGGGGCAACCCTTCCCTCAAATATTGGAAGATGCTCTCCTGTCTCCCCTGGTCCTTCTCTTTCCTAGACCAGCCAGGCCCAGTTCCTGCAACTGTCCAGTCCTCTCATCCTCCTGGTTGCTCTTCTCTGCAATCTTTCTAGAGCCTCAGCCTTTTTATAATGTGGCGACCAAAACTGGATGCAGAACTCTAGGTGTAGCCTTACTAAGGCTTCACAGAGTGGCATTAGCACCTCCCCTGATCTTGATCCTCGACTTGCAACAGTTCATTTAGTGACCATTCGAAGTTGCAACGCTGCCCCACCACCCGTCCAATAGTGACTTCTGGACGTTTTTCACACTCACGAGCACTGCAACGTCCCCATAGTGAAAATTCAGACGCTTGGCAACTGGCTCGTGTTTACGACCGTCGGGGTGGATGGGTCACGAGATCCCCTTTTGCGACCTTCGGGGAAACCGGATTCACTTAATCACCGTGTGACTCACTTAAGCAACTTGTGGTTAGCCGGCAACAGGTGCAGATGGCTGAGGAGAGCGAGGACTCAGATGAGGGGCCAGGACCATCAGGGAGTAGACTGCTGCCTTCGGAGATTGTGGGGGCTGGCAGCAGCGATGAGGAGGTTCCCGAGGAGCCTGTGCCCAGTGTGCGTGTGTGCACAGGGCTGCTCGCAGGAAAGAGCAGCTGCAGCACCATTGGCGACTCGGGAGTAAGGCTGCAAGGTAATGGCCCCTCCTTCAAGCAGATAAAAGCCAGGTGTGAAAGGAACGTATCTTGCAGAAGGCAAAGACATTTTGAAACTCAGCCTCGTGGACATTCCAGTATCCTGAGTTTGTATTTGAAGATTCTTCTATGGCAAATTATTTCTTGCCTGTTATCTTTCGGCAGGTCTCGCTCAGTTTGGCAAGGCCTGTGCTTATCACAGCTAATGATTTTGCAAAAGCATTACAAGGTTTCTGCTCCCTTTGGATTGTGTTGGATTTGTTGGAAAAGGGCAAGGGTCAGAACACAACTGCGGCGATTCACTTAACAATTGTAGCAAAAAAAGGCCATTAAAAGGGGGGCAAAATGCACTTAGAAATTTGAAATTTGGGGCTCAGGTTATGATCGTTAAGTCGAGGACCCCCCCCTGTATTTCCAGAAGAGGACCTTAGGATAGGATAAGGAAGCAGAGGTCCAGGGACCAAAAAGCCCCCCCCCCCCCCCCAAACCTTCCCTTGAGGGCTGGCCGGGTGGCTTTTCAAGGACCCAGGACGACAAAGACTCAGCCGAGATGCACGCTGCATTTATTCCAACACAATTGCAATAACTTACACCTCCCTCTATGGCCCTGGGGGGCTGGAAAGCACCTCCATCCCCCCCACCACACACACACACACACCCCCGTTCACCAGGGAGAAGAGCCCTCTGGGGCAGGGATTAGGCACTCCACTGGGTTGCGTTGCTGGATGATGGGATGAGGAACCACCCCCACTACCTGAGACATGATAAGCACAGCGGATGGGAGCCATCATCCTAGATGGACGCTTCTCTTCCTGGGACTCCCCTCCTTCTGACCCCTTCTGACTAGCCTGGACTACAACTCCCATGCACCCTCCAGGGTGGAGAGAGCTACCCTTCCTGCTGCCCTCCAGGGAAAGCCGCCTCCCCCACAGACATATAACCATGTCTTACGACTGCTTTATTACCAACTCGTGCTCTGCCAGGCGCTGCCCCAGGGACACTGAGGGCCAGCGCCTAGGAGGGGTAGGAGGCTTCGTCGGGCATCAGCGGGGCCTGGATGTCCAATTTCCGGCTTTTGCTGTCCTCCTGGATCTCCAGCCGCAGCGTGGGGCCTTTCCGCTGGCCCTCGGCGGGCAGGGAGCCGCCCTCCTGGCCCCTGGCCTTCAGCAGCTGCTTGTCGGAGTCGTCCACCGTGATTCTCAGGGTGCAGCCGTGGGGCAGGAGGTCCTGCTCGTAGGCCGCGGCAAGCTGGTTCACCACCCGGCGCTCGACCTGGCCGAGAAGGAAGAACCAGGGTGCCATTTCAGGGGTCTAAAGACCGGCACAGGTTGCCTTTCGCAAAGGGACCTCAGACAAAGCTCAGATTTCGGAGGGGAGGGGGAAGAAATAAACCCAAGTGAAAGGGACTTTCAGCTGCGGTTTCTATGCAGAATTTACAAGAGGGGGGTGGGCTAATTTATAACTGGGATGCAGAGGGACCCAGACTGGGAGGGAATGGGCAGAATATCCCTGTGTTTCATGGCAAATGAATTTGAAAGAAGGCTTGGGGATTGGGTGTTTTTGGCTTCTTGACTCCCTGCACCTGGGAAAACTAGGAAACCAGGGAGAAGTTGAGTTCTAGCTCTGTCTCGGCAGGAAAGATACCGGGTGGCCTTGGACCAATCGCCAGGGGCAGTGAGCTCTAGTCCCGCTTCAGGCACAAGAGCTGACTGGATTGGCTGTGGGCCAATCACCAGGAGACGGGGAGTTCTAGTCGTGCCTTAGGCACGAAAGCTGGCTGGGTGATTTTGGCCCAGTCCCTCTCTTGCAGCCCAACAACCTTATGGGGCTGTTGTGGGAAAAATAGGAGGAAGAAGTAGCATTAAGTACATCCGCTGTTTATGTTATTTATAACAACAACTAAAGGCGGCACATAGATAGATATAGATAGATGACAGATAGAGATAATAGAAATAGATTATAGATATATAGATATATAGCTGATAGATAGCTGATATAGATGATAGAAATAGATAGATGATAGAGAAAGATAGAAATAGATAGATTAGATAGATTATCTGTAGATGATATAGATAGAAATAGAGATATAGCTAAGATGATTGATAGATAGTAGATAGAGATGGATGGATGGACAGATAGGTGATAGATGGATAAGAGAGACAGACAGACAGACACAGAAACAAATAAACAGCTGATGCAGAAGTCTTTGGGGCAAAGGGGACAAGGACCTCAATGCAAGAGGAAAAGGAAAGGGAGGGGAGGGGAGGGGAGGGGGGGTCTTGGAGAGAAAGCGCAGCCGGCCTGAGCTCACCTCGTGTTTGATGGACCGGGCTCCGTAGTGGAGGTTGTAGCCGTCGGCCAGCACGTCCATCACCTCCCTGTCCCAGACCAGCGTGATGTTGTGCCTCGCTTTGGCCTGCAGGGGGAGGCAGTGAGAGGCTCAGATGCTGCTTCCCGAATACAGGAGAGTCCTCGACTTACGACCCCAGTCGAGCCCAATGTTTCTGCTGCTAAGTCAAACCTTCCTTAACTGGGTTTCGACGCCCCCCTTATTCCAGGGCTTTCCTTTGGTTAAGTGGAACCACTGCAGCTTATTAAGTTAGCATCACAGCTTGCCGTTCAGTGAATCTGACTCTGCTGGTCGTCGTAAGCGGGAGCCCAAGGAGCCCAGAGCCCGAATTTTGATCACCTGACCTGTGGGGAGGAGGCCGCAGCGGTCGTAAGGGTGGAAACGCAGGTCACTTAAATTCTCAGGGCTGCTGTCACTCCCAAGAGTTCACTAAGTGAGCGGCTGTAAGTCGAGGACTGCCTGTACCGAAGGGGGAGCAGGGGGCGAGGACTGGCAGGACTCACCCGCTTGGCCCAGAAACTCAGCTCCTTGTTGACCAGCTGGATCAGCTCCGACTGGCAGAAGGGGAGGAAGTAGACGATCTCGTTGATCCTGCCCAGGAACTCGTCCCGCCGGAAGTGAGCCTGCGGAAGGGCGGAGAATGGAGCTTGGAGGGGGGTGCGGGGTGGGCTGGCTGGCACAGACCCATCTGATATTCCCCCCCCCCCCTTATGGTTCTGGAGAGGATGGGGGGGCGTGTATACATTTAATCAATAAATCAAAACAGGGAACGGATTAACGGAGTTGGAAGGGACCCTGGAGGTCATCTAGTCCAGTGGTCGCCAACCAGTGGGCTGGGAACCACTGGTGGTCCGCAAGAAAATGTTGGTGGTCTGCAGATAAATGTCCCCCCCCCCCAAAGCAATTAATCCAGGCTGCGCAGGAACACAAGGCTGTGCTGCCCACATGGCCTGCGGGAACCCAAGGCTTGCGTCGCTAGCATTGTAAACAACACGAGGTAGTGAGGGGAGGAGGGAAGGGCAGAGTGGGGGACTTGCCCCACTCGCCCCCCCGCGCCTGTCTTGGCCACCGGGCTGCCTCTTTCCGCTTCTTCCTTCTTCTGCTTTGGCTGCACGCAAGGAAAGCAGCCAAAGTCTCTCTTTCTCTCCCCCAAACTCCGCCAGAAATGAGTCTTTGGGACCCTGCAAGGCCTCCTGCTCCAAGAGGCTCACAAAGGCTCATTCCTGGCAGAGTTTGGGGGAGAGAAAGAAAGACTTCTGCCGCTTCTGCTGCTTTCCTTGCATGAAGCCAAAAGTCTCTCCCCTCTCTCCCCCTCCCTGAGAACGGAGCTGGAGACGGTAATATCCTGCGATCCCAAATGAAGAACGATCGATCGGTAGGAAAACGAGGTGGGGGATTTTCCTGCAGCCTTTTGGGGGGATTTTCCCAGGGTCTCTGGACTGCAGGGTTTAAAATTATGAGCTTGGGGGTCCCTGAGGTCCAAAAGGTGGGTGACCCCTGGACTCATCCAAGCCCCCTGCTCAAGGAGGAAACCTTACGGCATTTCGGACAAAGGGCTGTCCCATCTCTTTTTTAACACCTCCAGCGATGGAGCAGTCACTACTTTCTTGTGGCAAGTTGTTCCACTGGTTAATTGTTCTATTATGACGCCCACCAAGTCTCTGCTTTCCTATGGATTGAAGAGACCGGAGACCCACCCCTGAAGATGAGCCCCTTGTGAAGAAAAAGTGATTGGACAACCCACTGGCCCAGAATACTACAGGTAGTCCTCGACTTACAACAGATGTTCAGCAACAGATATGGCCGTAAGTCGAGGACTGCCTGTATAGGCAGGGATGGACAACGACGGCCCCTTTACGCCCTCTTGGGATTTGCCATTCCCAGAACCCCTGAGCCAGCCAGCACGGCCGTGCTTTGAGCATGGCTGGCTCAGAAACTCTGGGAGCTGAAATCCAACAAGGGCGTAAAGAGGCCACTGTTGCTCACCCCTGCTTGGGCGGAGGGGGTTGGACTGGATGACCTCCAAGGTCCCTTCCAACTTCTTTATTCTATGATTTAAGCCTTTGGGGATGGGTGGGGAGCGCTTTCCTGGCAAAAACCAAGCCAAAAGCCAAGGCGAAGAAGGAGGGCCTGGGGTTTGGGGCTAGCTAGGAAAGGGGCCACCCGGTTCGTTCTGGGCTGAGGCCTCTGGGTCCAGCTGGCCGTGGAAGCAGCGGGTGAAGGAAAACAACCCCCCCCCCCGGCTGCCATTTCTGACCCTCCAGAGCAGAAGGGCTGCCAAGAGCCCCATCTGCACCTTCAGGATGGGGCGGATCACGTTCTCCTTGAACTGCTTGGAGATGGTTATCTTGTCCGTCACCTGGACGTCGTCTGGAAGACAAAAGCAGAGCTGACAGGAGCCCAAAACACAGCACTTAGGAAGGGGGGGGGGGGAGAGCCTGGGGTGTGTGTGTGGAGGAAGGGATGGCTGGCATCCGTGCATCTCACTTCCCTTTTTTCCTTCCCTCCTTCCTTCCATCTCTCCATCCATCCATGCAGGTCACCCTCCTTCCTTTCCTCCATCTATCCCTCCTGCCTTCCATCTCCCTCCTTTCTTTCTTCCATCTATCCCTTCCTCCTTCCATCTCTCCATACATCTCTCCCTCCTCCCTTTCTATCCATCCATCTCCCTCCTTTCTTTCTTCCATCTCTCCCTCCCTCCCTCCATCCATCCATGCATCTCCCTTCCTTCCTTCCTTCCTTCCTTCCATCTCTCCCTCCCCCCACCCAGGTCAGCTCTTCAGAAGCGATTTGCTCAACAATCGTGGGGAGAGAGGTCGTAAAATGGGGGCACCCCTCGCTTAACAACGGTCTCGCTTAGTAAGAGAAATCTCGGGCTGAACTCAGGTCATAAGCCGAGGACGTAACCCCTCTCCTCTCCCCCCTGGTGACGGAAGGGCAAGCAGTGGAGACCAGGGGAGAGAAGGAAGAGCCACCCCCCCCCTCCCAGCAGGGAGGGCAGGGCCAGGGACCCACCCAGCTTCTCGGCGATCCTCTTCCGGCTGAGCTCCAGGGCGTCCTCCCTCAGCTCCAGGGCATGCTGGGCGATCTCGTCGCTGGCCACGTTGGAGGTCATGATGAAGATGGCGTCCTTGCAGTCAATGGTCTTCCCCTTCCCGTCGGTCAGCCGGCCCTTCGGAGGACGGAGGGGGCGTTAAGCCTGGTCAGGCCGAAGAGAGCCCCAACCCCCCCAGGCCGTTGGGTATAATAAACAGAAGCAAACCCACCCTCCCCTCCAGCACGGATGACGTCCCCTAGTTGGGTCGTGAGACGTCTGCAAGGAAACCGCCCAGCTCAGAGGGCACCAGGAACTCCATCCTCCTTCCTTCCTCCCTCTCCTTCCTTTCTTCCTTCCTCTCTCCCTCCTTTTCCTTCCTCCCTTCCAGCACTGATGATGTTCCCTAGTTGGGTCATGAAATGCCTGCAAGGAAACGTCTCCTAGAAAGCCACCAAGCTCAAAGAGCACCAGGGACCCCACAGTTCTCCTCTTCCTCCTTCCCTCCCTCCCTCCCTTCCTCCCTCTCTCACAAACCTCCCTTCCTCCTAGCACTGATGATGTTACCTAGTTGGGTCATGAAACGTCTGCAAGGAAACCACTCAGCTCAGAGGGCACCAAGGACAGTCCTCCTCCCCCTCCTCCCTACAGACCTCCCCTCCCTTCTACCACTGATGACGTTCCCTAGTTGGGTCATGAAACGCCTGCAAAGAAACTGCCCGGCTGAGAGGGCACCAACGGTTGTTGAATTTATGGCCAACTGTCTCAAAATGTATGATGGTTGCAGGGGTCTTGGGGTCATGTGATCCCCTTTGGCGGATTTCTGAAGATCCAAATCAACGGGGTAAGCTGGATTTGCTTAACGACCTGGTTAGTAATTTAACGACGGCAGTGGTTCACTTAACGGCGGTGCCCAGAAGAGTCGTAAAATGGGGTAAAACCCGTTTAACCCATTTCTCACGTCACACCGTAGATGGTGGTGCAACGAGCAAAACTCCTTTGGCCACAGAAATTTGGGGTTCCGTTTATGGCGGTGAATCAAGAGAACCCCCCCCCCCATTTTTTGCTCAGGGTAAATGAAACCAGCCCGTTTAAAGGCTCTCCCAGGGACTGCCTGGGCTTCAGGCGCTGAGCTGGGGTCCAAAGACCCTCCCCCCAGAAGGGAGAGGGGAGACTGAATCTTCGGGGCAAGGCAGGAGTTGCCGCTGGGCCCTGGGTGAATATCCGAGAACGTGAAAAGAAGGATCTTTTAAAAATAGGGATGGCTGGTAAAGGGGGGAGGAGGAGGAGGAGCAAGGAGGAAAGAGAATCGGTGTGTGTGTGGGGGGGGTCCTGCTCTCCCCCTCCCCTTTGTAAGTGTCGCCAGGAGCGCTCCTGTCCAGCCGAACGACACCCATTTGTGTCAGTGCTGGGGATTAACATTTCGGTTATTGCTCTGTCAGACCGGCAGTTCAGGAATTGATTTCGCATTTAGCGGCTGCCACCGTGATCTATGCAAGAAAAATGCCAGCGTTATTAATCCTGGGGAAAAGGGGGGCGGGGGGGGGGGCGAAAGGAAACACAAGCACAACAGAACCCTGAAAAGGCAGCACCAAGGATTCTGCCATTACACACACACACACACACGGGACACTCCGTGCCGGCTGATGGGAGCCAGGGGTGGCGGCTGCCTCCCCCCCCCTGACCCAGCTGGGTGCCGAGGCTCCCTGGCACTCAAGGACACAGCTGGGCCCATTACAGGCGTTAAGGCAGGCGACCTGCTTTTGTGAGCTTTTGGGGAGGGTTAGGGTGTGGAGAGGGCAGCTACCAGCCTGGGCCCTGGATTCTCTACTCCTGGAAGGTTCCAGCAATCCAGCTTCACAGAATAACAGGATACAGTTGGAAGGGACCTTGGAGGTCATCTAGTCCAGGGGTCGCCCATCTTTTGGACCTCAGGGACCACCAAACTCATACTTTGAAATCCACGGAGCAGAGACCCTGGGAAAATCCCCCAAAAAGTCTGCAGGAAAATCCCCTGCCCCGTTTTCCTATTGGTCGATCGTTCTTTATTTGGGATCAAGGATACTGTCTCCAGCTCCGTTCTCAGGGAGAGAGAGAGGGAGAGACTTTTGGCTTCATGCAAGGAAAGCAGCAGGAGCAGCAGAAATCTTTCTTTCTCTCTTGCGTGCAGCCAAAAGCAGAAGAAAAAAGTGGACAGAGGCAGCCTGGTGGCCAGGCCAGGCGCGTGGGGCAAGTTCCTCCCCCTCCCTTTTCCCCCTCCCCTCACTTCCTTGTGTTGTTCGCAATACAAGCAACGCAAGTCTTGTGTTCCCACAGGCCATGTGGGCGGTGCAGCCTTGTATTCCCACGCAGCCTGGATTAATTGCTTTGGGGGAGACATTTCTCTGCGGACCAGCAAAATTTTCTTGCGGACCACCAGTGGTTCCCCAGCCCACTGGTTGGCGACCACTGTTCTAACCCAACCCCCTCTGCTCAAGGCAGAAGATCCTCTACCATTTTGAATAGAGTAGAATAACAGAGTTGGAAGGGACCCTGGAGGTCTTCTAGTCCAACCCCCTGCCTAGGCAGGAAACCCTACACTTCAGACAAATGGTTGTCCAATCTCTTCTTAAAAACTTCCATTGTTGGAGCATTTACAACTTCTGGAGGCACGTTATTCTGCTGATTAATTGTTCTGTCAGAAATTTTCTCCTTCATTCCAGGTTGCTCCTCTCCTTGGTTAGTTTCCATCTGTTGCTTCTTGTCCTGCCCTCAGGGGCTTTGGAGAGTAATTTGACCCCCTCTTCTTTGTGGCAACCCCTGAGTTATTGGAAGACTGCTATCACATCTCCCCTAGTCCTTTTCATTAGACATACCCAATTCCTGCAACCGTACTTTCAGACAAATGGTTGTTCCATCTTTTCTTAAAAACCTCCAGTGATGGATCACCCACAACTTCTGGAGGGAAGCCATTCCACTGGTTAATTGTTTTAACCATCAGGAAATTCCTCCTGAGTTCCAGGTTGCTCCTCTCCTTGATTAGTTTCCATCTGTTGCTTCTTGTCCTGCCTTCTTTGGTGCTTTGGAGAACAGACTGACATAGCTACCTGAAGGTCCCAAGGTCCAATGAATGAACCGCCTGGCGGGTATCCATCCCAGCCTGAACCAACTTCACTGGAAGTCAGGGAGGAAGTAGGACGGAATCCAACTGGTGGAGTAATGCATAAGAAGCTATTTGGTTTAAGTCTGTAGGCTACCCAGAGTCACTGCAGTGAGATGGGCAGCCAAGGAACAAATGAATGAATGAGTGAATGACCTGGAACCCAGAACAAAAGAATGACTGAAGGACCTGGAACCTAGAACAAATGAATCAAAGACCAAGAACCCAGAAGAAAAGGAAGACCTGGAACCTAGGACAAATGAATGACCTGGAATCTAGAACAAAAAAAATGACTGAATGATCTGGAACTCTGAAGAAAAGAATGAATGACCAAGAACCCAAAGAAAAGTATGAATGACCTGGAACTCAGAACAACCCCAAGGAGTCCGAGCTTACTTCATCGAAGAGCTGCAGCATGATGGTCAGGACATCTGGGTGGGCCTTGTCCACCTCATCGAAGAGGACCACGGCGTTGGGGCACTGCTTCAGCTTCTTTGTGAGCTGCCCGCCTTCATCATGACCAATGTAGCCTGGGGGAGAGCCAATGAACTTGGCCACCTGCAAGAGACCCCCCACCCCTGGAGTTAGATCATTCAGCCTTCTGGGGTTCAAAGCAAGCTCTCCCTCCACACACACACCCGCAAGAAAGAGGACCACAGCCTGAGGAGGAGTTAGCCGTAGTTGGAATAGAGAGAATCCAAACACACCAGCTATGATCACAATTAATGCATATTTCTCCTTGGGAGGTTAGGCTGAGAAACGTGATTTCTGTGGCTCAATCTGTACACAAGCTTTCTGGTATCTGGCAAGAGTTGAGAGAGGGACCAAGGAAGGAAAGTGCTAGGAAGAAAACGGGAAGACCTCCTTCACCCACAGCTTCAATATCTACTCCCTTCTAGCACTGATGATCTTCCCTAGGTGGGTCCTGAAACATCTGCAAGAAAGCCCTCAAGCTCAGAGAGCACCAGGGACCCCACAGTCCTCCTCCTCCTCCTCCTCCCTTCTCCTCCTCACCTCATGTCTCTCCTGAAACTCCGACATGTCCAAGCGGATGAAGCCCTGCCGAGAGGAAAGAAGGGGAATTAGAGATGTTGTTGGACATTTCTCAAGCCCTTTAAGAGAAGGAGCAGCCTCTACAAAACGTTTGGGGTAACATTTTGCCCCCTTCTGAAGATTAAATTGGTGCCTGCCAATAAAGGAGGAGGAGGGGGGGGGGGTCAAGGCCGGCCTCTTTGAGGGACCCATGACTCCTGCCCTCCTACCTACACCAAACATGGAGACTGGTCTAAAGAATGGCTGCTGATTTGATGCCTTTCCCTGAAATGCTACTAAATCAGATCCACTGAAAACGAAGGGAATCCTATTCTGATTGACTTCATAGCTGTTGCAACATTGGGCACAACTTCCCTTAGCATTTGCCTTGCTTAACAACAGGAATCCTGGTCCCAGTTGTGCTTGTGACTGAAGGAAGACCTGTGCGTATATCCCACTTTTGACATACACAAAATTAAAGCAGGATATTAAACCAGGGATCCCCAAACTTGGCCACTTTAAGACTTGTGGGGTCCCACAAGTCTTAAAGTGGCCAAGTTTGGAGACCTCTGTATTAAACAATGAAACCTACAGTAAGGTAAAAGACTTGAGTTTTAATGCTGAAAATGGAAATTTAGTTGCAATTCTTGGGAATCCCTGTCATTCAGGTTGCTTTCTTCCTTTTTTTGGGGGGGGAGGGGGTGATTAAAAAAAAAAAAAGGAAATTCAAAACTAATTTGTGGAACAGAACAGCATAGTATTAAAACTACTGTATTTAAATGTTTGCAAACATACCAAGAGATATATGGCATCCTTCCGCAAAGAATTTAAATTACGAGCAGAATAAAACGCCCGCTAAATTAAACCCGCAGATGTCTGTGGAAGTGAAATAAGGCTTCTGGGGGATGCGTAGGTTATTACTCGTGGGAAAAGCACCAATTTGCTTGCAAAGAGGCAGCTTTACTGGAACGAAAAGCAAAGCTCCTTTTCTCTCGAAGAAGGCCTGGATTTTGCAGTCTGGCAATAGCGAAAAACACCTGAATTCTCAGGTAATTCAGGTCCTCCAATAGACAAGGCCTACTCATCTTCTCACACCTGCAGGACTATGACTAATGGGGACACCTGGAACCCAGAAAGGATGCAAATCTGACCGAGGGACGTCAGGAACAGCTAGAATAGCTATACACGGAGGCTGCTTATGGGTGCAGGTAAGGGAGGTGCAATCATCACAACTTATCTGGGTTTTGGGGGTGGAGGGGCCTATTCAGGGGTGGGATTCTACCAGTTTGCACCTATTCGCTAGAACCGGTTGTTAACCTTCTAAGCAGTTCGGAGAACCGGTTTTTAGAAGAAATTACTGGGATAATCCTGTAAGGAAGGCAGGAAGGAAACACTCTGGTATTGCTTACAGAAACTGCCTCTCCGTTAACCCTTATTACATTCTTGGCAGGACTGGACTTCCTGTCTCAGGAACAACTCTGGAGTTTTTTTTTCCTCCTTTGCTGGTACTTTGCTTGTGTGGAGGGACCATTCAAAGTTACAATGGCCCTGAAAAAAGTGACTTATGACCATTTTTCCCACTTACGACTGTTGCAGCATCCCCACAGTCAGGAGAGGCCAGGCGAGGAGATGCGTGCCTTGATGTGAGTGATATTGAGTTGGCCACACCTAGCCTGACCACCAAGCCATGTCCACCCAGTCACATGATCACCAAGCCACACCCACCACCTAACCGATCCGGTTGTTAAAAAATTTGAATCCCACCCCTGGGTCTATTGTAACTGTGTTGTTAAGCAAGTGGTTGTAAGATAAGGACTATCTATATCAGAGGTCTCCAACTTTGGCAACTGTGGACTTCAACTCCCAGGATTCCTCAGCCAGCCAAAGGTATTCTGGGAGTTGAAGCCCGCAAGTCCTAAAGAGGCCAAGGTTGGAGACTCCGGTTCTCCACGTTACCCGCCTGACCCTTCCTCTCCTGGGCCTGCACATAACACCCACCTGGGCTGTGGCTTAACCGTGAGATCTTACCTTTTTGACGTCTTTGTGCAGGTACTTGGCCGTCTGCTTGGCCAGCTCAGTTTTACCTGTTCAGGAGGCAAGAGCAGGAGATGTGAAGAGGAGGAAGGCTCCCAGGTACACCACAAAATACAGCTGGCCCTTAGCTTACAACCACAATTGGGTTGTGTGTCCCTAAGTGTGAGGGCATAGCACACCTGTTGCAACCATAGCACAATAGCCTGCTGTGGTGAAAGCCTACCACATTTAGATAGTGGTTGCCACGATATATTTAAAAAAAACATTGAGGTTCTGCAAAGGGTTTGGAGAAGAGCAACGAAGAGGATTAAAGGCCATGAAACACAATCGCAGGAATTGGATATGACCAGGGGTGGGAATTCAAATTTTTAAACAACCGGTTCTGTGGGCGTGGCTTAGTTTGTGGGCATGGCTTGGTGGTCATGTGACTGAGTGGACGTGGATTGGGGGTCATGTGACTGGCTGGGTGTGGCCAACTCAACATCACTCACATCGAGGCACGCATCTCCTCGCCTGGCCTCTCGTGACTGTGGGGATGCTGCAAGTCGTAAGTGTGAAAAATGGTCGTAAGTCACTTTTTTCAGGGCCATTGTAACTTTGAATGGCCCCTCCACACAAGCAAAGTACCAGCAAAGGAGGGGAAAAAAACTCCAGAGAGGTTCCTGAGACAGGAAGTCCAGTCCTGCCAAGAATGTAATAAGGGTTAACGGAGAGGCAGTTTCTGTAAGCAACCCCAGAATATTTCCTTCCTGCCTTCCTTACAGGATTAGGCCAGGAATTTCTTCTAACAACCAGTTCTGTGAACTGCTTAGAATGCTAACAACCGGTTCTAGCGAATAGGTGCCAACTGGTAGAATCCCACCCCTGGATATGACTTGTCTAGAGAAAAGAAGAACCAGGGGTGACATGATAGCAGCATTCCAGTATTTGAGGGGTGTCAAGAGTATATTCATGAACTGGAACAGAGCTTGGCAACAAGGTCAGCCAATGAAGACTGTTTAGAAACTGAAACTTAAGAGTAGCTTAGGTGTGGCTCTATGTTAAACTCTGCAACTATGTTAAGCTCTGAGTCTATCGAAGATGAAACTAACTTGCTTGCTTGCTTGAAGACTGGAGCTCTGCTCTGAACTTGCAACATGTTTCTGTTTGAGTTTGCTCCATGCTGGAGAAATCTACAACTGGTTTGTAAAATCTATTTATGTTTATAAAGATGTTAAATGAAGCATCAGCCACCTGGGTTTATTTTTCTGGTGCTGAATTATCGCTGCAAAATTCTCAATAAGGGGTTGCTCCAAAGAAGAGGGGGTCAAGCTATTTTTCCAAAGCCCTTGAAGGCAGGACAAGAAATAGCGGATGGAAATTAATCCAGGAGAGAAACAACTTGGAACTAAGGAGAAGTTTTCTACCAGTGAGGACAATCAACCAGTGGAACAGCTTGCCACCAGAAGCTGTGGGCGCTCCAACACTGGAAGAGATTGGATAGCCATTTGTCCAGAATGGTATAGGGTCTCTTGCCTGAGCATGGGGTTGGACTAGCTGACCTCCAAGGTCCCTTCCAATTCTTTTATCCTCTTGTTATTTTTATAATTTTCATTGCTAAGCAAGGTAGTTGTACCTGATTTTACGACACCCCCCCCCAAGGATTATTAAACCAACCACTACTGGTTAAGAGAATTGCAGGATTTCTCCCATTGACTTTTGCTTGTTGGAAGCTAGCCAAGAAGATCGCAAACGGATTATGCCAGGAATCCTGGTTTAAGAGGCAGCTTTCCGTACTGCGATGATCTTGAGACAAGGAGCAGTGAATGCCAGGAAGCCCAATATTCTTTGAGAACTGGATTTATATGCAACCCTGGTCATAAAAGTCTAGGCACGAGACGATTAATAATTCAAAATGTATACTGCAAAACAAATCTATTTTGATATGTACCAACAGGCAGGGCTGCTCACGAGAGTTTGAGAGCTGTTCCTGGCCAGGTGTATCTCTGCAAATAGCTGCCATTCTGGCAGGGGTCCCAAAGGTGAAAGCACCTTTGAGATTTATTTACTATTTATGGATTATGAGGTTTTTTCTCTCTCTACTATAGTTGACCCTAAGCAGCCTGTAAACAACAATGTGCAAATAGGTAATAACAGAACAATTCAGAAAAAAAACCCCATAAATTAACAATCTATCAAAAAATGTATTAGTTCCAGAGGGAAACATCAGGGAATTTTTTTTTCTTTTTCTTTTATTATTTCTGTAGCTGCCCAATTCAGCCAAGGAACTCTGGGAGGCTTCCAATCCTGAAAGTATAAAAATTAAAAACCATAAAATGATAAGATTCTTGATTTTCTTTTTTGCGGCTATTGGGTTTTTTTTTTCCCCAGCACCCTCAATGGTTGTAGCAGTCCCAGGGTCATATGATCCTTTTTGTGACATTCTGACAAGCGAAGTCAGATTCACTTAACAACTACAGCGAGAGAGATCGCAAAATGGGACACAACTCGCTTAATAACTGTCTTTGCTTAGCAATGGAAATTTTGGGCTTGGCTGAGGCTGTAAGTCCAGGACTGCATGTATTCTGTAGGTAGGGTTTCCTGAGGGAGGCTGACATATTTGTTGGTGGGAGGGAAATTTATCCTCTTTTATACTGCTCCATCTGGATTAATTTGGATTTCTTGGCTACTCAGGAGGATTCACTTTCTGCAACCTGGATTCATGGAATTAGAAATTGAGGTGTGTGTCTGTGTAATCTAGATCAGTGATTCTCAACCTTGGCAGATGGCTGAGGAATTCTGGAAGTCCACAAGTCTTAAGAGGGGCCAAGGTTGGACACCACTGCCTTAAACCAACATGCAACTCTTCACCCCAAGGGTTTTTTTTCACCGTCCCATGGACGACAATCTCCAGATTAAACTCAGGTAGCCTCCAGGAAATAAGAAGCCCCACCCACCCTTGAGTGGCAGTGCAGATATGGAGCCCATCAAAGATTTGGTCTGTTGTCGTCACTGGGGTTGGGTGGGGTTTTACTTCTGCGAGCTTCGTGGAGTCACCAGGAGTGGGTGGATGGCCTTATCAATTCTTTTCACAAATAATAAAATTTTAAAATGTATGGCAGAAGGATGTTTGAGATCAATAAAGGAAAATCTTTGTGGCTAAAGACTGAAATGAGGGGCCCTTGGTGCTCCCTGAACCTGCTGGTTGTCTTGCAGATGTTTCATGACCAAACTAGAGAACATCATCAGGGGAAGGGGAAATGTGGGGAGGAGGAAGAGGAGGAAGACTGTGGGGTCCTTTGTGCTCTCTGAGGTTGGTTGTTTCCTTGCAGACGTTTCATTACCCAACTAGGTAACATTATCAGTGCCACAGGGAAATGGGGTTTGGGGAGAGGAGGAGGACGGGGGGAGGAAGAGGAGGAAGATTGTGGGGTCCTTTGTGCTCTCTGAGTTTGGTTGTTTCCTTGCAGACGTTTCATTACCCAACTAGGGAACATCATCAGTGCTTGGAGGTTGTCATGCCCCTGTTGGAGATTGACTCTGAGGGAGAGGAGGAACAGCCGACAGGGAGTGGAAGTGTGGCTCTGGGCAGAGATTGGCTGGGCAGTCAGAGGAAGACCCAGGCCCATCCCCTCTTCATGTCCTAGGGCATGCAGAGAGAAGCGGATAAGGCAGAGACGTGGTCTACTCAGGAAGAGTGGGCCTTGGTCCCCTTCATGGGCTGCAGGTGTGACAACTGAATAAGAGTTTGGACCGGCGTACTGGCAAACGCTGGAAACAAATTGTGTAAATATCTCTAGTTTATAGTTCCTCTCTGAGTTTGGGGTCCTTCCCAGGGCGTGTTATCTGTGGAAATCCTCCAGCCCTTCTCTTGCCTGGTTTGTGTTGCCTTTTTGCCTTCTTCGTGTAATTGTGTGCGAGGCTTTTTTTGTCTTCCGTCAAAGATATTCGGAGCTTGGAAGCAAGCTGAAGGAATGAAAGGGGCTTCATCTGTTTTCTGTGACTGTGTTTTTGTTTTGTATCCCACCCTGGATCATGACAGAGGCGGGGGGGGGGTTTGCATAAAGGAGGGGGAGAAGGAGGACGATGACTGTGGGGTTCTTGGTGCCCTCTGAGCTTGGTGGTTTTCTTGCAGACCTTTCATGACCCAACTAGGGAACATCATCAGTGCTAGGAAGGGTGTGGGAATTATGGATAGGAGGAGGAGGAATGTGGGGTCCTTGGTGCCCTCTGAGCTGACTTGTTTTCCTGCAGACGTTTCATGACCCAGTGAGGTAATATCATTAGCGTTAGGAGGGAAGAGGGTTTGCAGAGAGGGAGGAGGAGGAGGAGGAAACTGACTGAGGGGTCCTTGGTGCCCTCTGAGCTGGCTTGCTTTCTTGAGGACGCTTCATGACCCAAACTAGGTTAACACCACCAGTGTCACGTAACAGGGGTTATCATGAGAGGCCTGCAAGAAACCAACCCAGCTCAGGGCTGTGTTGAGATCTTGGTGGCTTCCTTCCCCCCAATTTTTCCTCGTTTATCCCTCTGGAGCGCGACAGAGCAAAGGCCCCGGAGCATCTTCTCAGCCGTGTCTCCTTTTGGGGGGGGGGGGGGGGGAAGGAGAGGAGGAGGAGGAGGAGGAAGGAAAGCAGCGTTACCTATTCCCGAAGATCCCAGGAAGAGGAAGACGAGCGGGTGTTCTTCGTCGTACCACCCGTTTTCCTTTCTCCGGATGGCTGCCCGTGGAAAAGGGGGAAGGAAAAAAAAACAAAGAAAAGAGGGGAGGGGAGGGGGGGGGTTAGTTATATATCTGGGCGCATAAGTTTTAAAAAAAAGAAAAGGAAAAGGAAAAGGGGGAATGGCGTATAAATCAATGACACAACAGCCAGGATAATTATCACTAAGTATACACTATGTTTCACTGCTCTCTGCCCACTCAGAGTCCTGGCTGCCATTACGGCTACCTAATTTGATTAGCCAGCAAGGGCCCCAGAGGTACCTAATCAGGTTAGCATGGATTTGGAAAGCTGCCCAGAGCAGATTTTGGATAAAGTTTTCCAGGATGTGCACTTAGGGTTGCCAGGGAAACCGGAGAGGAGGATGGAGACTGAATGAACCAGAAAGGGACCTGGGGGGGGGGGGGGGGGGAGAGAGAGAGAGAAAGGGGAGGGGGCTCTCCAGTCAGCCTGCGAAAGGGGCTGGCAAGGAGAGGCTGACGGCTCCTTTGATGCTGACGGGAAGGCCAGCAGACCCGCGATCAAGGGCACAAGACAGACCAGCACGTGGGGGTCATGGGAGTGGCGGGGGTGGGGGGGGTAAGGGTGGGTGGAGGAGGAGGTGCCAAACCCACCGCGGAGGAAGAAGGCCCTCTTTGGACGGGCGAGGAGGACAGAAGGCTGAAATGGCAAGAGCAGAGGAGAGAAGAAGAGGAGGGCAAAGGAGAGAAAGGAAGGATGGAGAAGAGAAGGGAGGAGAAGGGGAAAGAAGAAAAGAGCAAAGGAGAGAAAGGAAGGATGAAGAAGGGGAAAGAAGAAAAGACAATAAAGAGAGAAAGGAAGGATGGAGAAGGGAGGAGAAGAGAAAAGAGCAAAGGAGAGAAAGGAAGGATGGAGAAGAGAAAAGAAAAGAGCAAAGGAGAGAAAGGAAGGATGGAGAAGGAAGAATGGAATGGAGGAGAGGCAAGGCAAGGAGAGAAGAGAAAGAAGAAAAGAGGGGAGGAGAGAAGAGAAGAGAAAGAAGAGAGGAGAGGTAGAGTAGAGAAGGAGAGAATATAATGGAATCATAGGGCTGGACAGGGCCTTGGAGGTCTTCTAGTCCACCCCAAGGAGCGAATGGCAGTGGGGGCCGATTCCTTATCTTTGGGTCTGCTGCTTCCAAATATTATTGTAGTAGGAGACCCACATTAGGCAAAAATCAGGAGGAATCTGGTAGCATCCGAAGCAAACGTTAACAAGTAGAATAAACAGGCCAATGTCATTCACACAGGGAGCAAACTTGTTGTAAACTCAAGAGTCTTCTTTGGCCCCCACGCTCCTCCCCGTCTAGACCAACGGCCCCCTCCCAGCCCCCAACGACTTCACACAAGGGATCAGATGCTCTTCCTCTAAGGCCCCACTTGGATTCTACAGAAGACAAGAAGTTCCTGGGAAAAGACTTTGAAATTGGGATTTTAAAGAAGGACTAAGTAAGACCAGAGCATTTCAGCCTTCCCAGGGACTCTATCGCAGAAGAAGTACATAATCTATAATAATGAAGCAACGTGTATTCAACTTATGTGCCGCCGCTCTCTCAGAAGCTCCCAAAGGTCAGCAGGGGTTAAGCGAGAGATTGCCCATTTTATAAACACCAAAAAGTTTCAGGCCATACTGGAAGTCATGAACACACACAGGTGTTTTTTCAACACATGACTATTGTTAATTGATAATATGGGGTCCGTGGTGCTCTGAGCTTAGTGGTTCTCTTACAGATGTTTCATCACCCTACTAGATAACATCATCAGTGCTAGAAGGAGGGATTTGTGGAGAAGAGGAGGAGGAGGAGGAGGAGGAGTGTAGGGTCCTTGATGCTTTCTGAGCTGGGTGATTTTCTTGCAGACGTTTCATTACCAAGCTAGGTAAGATCTTCGCTGCTAATGATGATGGAAATAACACTGATGATGCTCCTTGCTTGGATCAGAAAACATCTGCAAGATAACAACCCAACTCAGAGAGCACCAAGGACCCCCCAGTTCTCCCCCTCCTCCTTTATGCAACCCCACCCCCCACCCCAGCACTGATGATATTCCGTAGTTTGGTCAGAAAAATGTCTGCAATGAAACTGGCTGGCTCAGAGAGTAACAAAGGACCCACTATTGTCCTTCTTGCTCCATGCTCCCTCTGTGCAAACCCCACTCCCTTCCAGCCCTGATGATATTCCCTAGCTGGGTCATGAGACATCTGCAAGAAAACAGCCGAGCTGAGAGAGTCCCAGGGACCCTTCATTTCAACCCTAAACTACAGAGATCATCTTCTATTGGTAATTGATAATGGATGTATGATGCGTCTCCCCTGAAACCTGCGCCTGCCTAACCAACACCAGGTTCACAAAAGCTTCTGCCTCTGAATGCCATGGCTCGGTTTGAAAAGGGGCTCCAGGCCCTTCCGAATTCTGCTTTCAGGCTCGATCCTATACTTCAGAGAGAGAGAGAGAGAGAGAGTTCTGCTTTCTGCCCAATGCTGACGTACGACTCTTGCTTCCTTTCTTGGTCAAAACTGGCCACAGCCAAGTCTGGAACCAATCTCATCGTGCCCCCTTTTGTTTCTCTCTCTCCCCCCGCCCCTCCCCTCCTCCTGCCCCCCCATCCCCGTCCCCCTGGTTCCTGTTAGAAGGTCTACTTACCCCAAGGTGACTTTTCAAGGCCATTCGGCATGGGGGAGCCCTCTCCTGACTAGGTACCAGCCAGCCAGCCCACCTCCTGACCCTGACGCCACACGCCCTGGAAAATGTTCAAGAAGCAGGTTTCAGTCAGGGGCGGGGTGGGGTGGGGAGGGGGCAACCGCCAACTTGGCAGGCTCTGCCGCATGTTCAGGGGAAGCTCTCCGCCATGCCGAAACCAACCAGGAAAGCCAGCAGGAGGCTTTAGGTATCGCGTGGAAAGCACGACTATTTCTTTCTTGGCGCAGAGCGTCAACTTTAAGGAAGACCCTGAAAAACGTGGGCTGGAGACCACCTGTGGCCTGAGAAACCTCCGGCCTGTCTCCAAGGCAGTGGTCCCCACTTGGGCCACTTTAAGCCTGGCGGACTTCAACTCCCATAATTCCCCAGCCAGCAACTTTAAGACTTGTGAACTTGAAGTCCACCAGGCTTAAAGTGGCCCAGGTTGGAGAGCCCTGTGGAATTCTGGGAGTTGAAGTCCGCCAGGCTTAAAGGGGCCAAGGTTGGAGGCCCCTGGGGAATTCTGGGAGCTGAAATCTGCCAGGCTTACAGTGGTCAACGTTGGAGATCCCTGCTCCAAGGAATGCCAGCTCAGGCAACTGTACGCAGGTGTGATGGCCCTGGTTCTTCCAAGGCTCCACTGGAAACTTGGGAGAAAGGGGCCACTGGGAGACCCTCCAAAGGCCCTTTCACCGACCATGTCCATGATACTTTGCCCTGACCTCAGATGATTGCCAGAAGGGAAGATCCTGGAAGGATCCTCCTTATAGAATACAGGTAATCCTCAACTTACGAAACTGCGACGGAGCCCAAAATTTATGTTCTCGAATGAGAGATTCGTTAAGTGAGCTTGCTCCATTATACGACTTTTCTCTCAGCATTGGCTAAGCGAGCCACTGCAGTTCTTAAATTAGTTGTAACTTTGAACAGTCGCTAAATGAACTGTTGTAAGTCGAAGAGTACCTGTATATAAGTGATGACCAGGCTGAACCTGAGGGTCAAATGCATCGTAACTCACCCATCCCTGCCTGCCTGCAACAGATCTAAATCCAACCCACTTTGAATGCCTTCTTAATTTCCGCTCATTTCCTTTGACCGTTAGTAGCTCAGTTTTTTGTAGAGACCTTACGCTTGCAAAAAATCCTTATACTCATTTGGACATCCTGATTTCCCCCTGGCGTTTTGACAGAATATATATATAGTCCGGGGTTGAACGGTGGGGTCCTTGGTGCCCTCTGAGTTTGGTGGGTTTCCTGAAGAGGTTTCGTGCCCCAATTAGGGAACATCATCAGTGCTACTATCATCATTAGCACTGATGATATTAGTTAGTAGGGTAATGAAACATCTGCTCAGAGGGCACCAAGGACCCCACGTGCAATACTTTTAGCTTTTCGCATGTCTGGAGAAAGACACAATGTTCATCTAATCAATACCTCAGAAAGTGACCTTTTCAATATCTGAGCTTTGTCTCCAGGCTATCTTGAGAGCTCAGAACATTTTCTGTCCTGCCCTTATTTCATTCTGGTTTTTCTTCAAAAATGGCCCAACATCTGATGTAATCCAGAGTCTGGGAAAATAGCTGCCACAGAGGTAACACTGTATTGACAGCTGGATATAGAACGTCAGCATAACAGAATGTAAAGAGCTAGATACTAAAAATATTTACTGATAACCCCTGTCCTGTTGGGTCATCGTTTCAGAGAATTTCCTTATCTAAACAGAGAAACAGAATGACTAAAGGTGGGGAAAAATTAATGGGAGCAGCGGCTTCTGATTTCCTGCTAGCTTCCCCAATGATTTTCCTTGAAAGGAGAAGCCAGCCATGAGCACTGGAACCCTTCCTTCCTTCCTTCCTTCCTTCCTTCCTTCCTTCCTTCCTTCTTTCTTTCCTTCCTTCCTTCCTTCCCCATGGACTGAGCATGGGCATATTCCAACTTGTCTTCTAATAACAAGACCCACAGATATTTAGAGAATGTGGCAAAATCTCAGCTGGTCAAAGCAGTTGACCTGGATTTTCAGCAGCCAAGAGAGGGGACTTCAGCCCTGGCTCTCTAACTTTGTCTGCACAAGTGGTTAGGTAACAACAAGGCAACGCACACTTTCCTATTTTGGTGTGAGTCATTTTGCTGCAGGATCTGATGGTGATTCAGTGCTTTTGTTCCTTTGGATAACTAGGAAAGCGTCCTTCTTGAGACTCCTCTGAACTTTTCTTTAAATGTGGTGCCCAGAATGGGAGACAATATTCAAGGGTGTGTGTGTGCATGTCTCATTGAGGGAGAACAGATCAATTTGGTCCACGAAAATTGTGTTTTTGCTAATTTAGTCTTTGTAGAAAGAAAAAAAAAATCCTAGAATACTAAGACTGGAAGGGACCTTGGAGGTCTTCTAGTCCAAGAAGAAAGAGGACAAGGAGAAGAAAGAGGAGGAGGAGAAGAAGAGAAGGAGGAGAAGAAGAGAAGGAGGAGAAAGTGGGGAAGGAGGAGAAAAAAGAAGAGGACGTGGAGAAGGAGGAGGAGAAAGAGGACGAGGAGAAGGAGAAGAGGAGAAGGAGGAGAAAGAGGAGTAGGAGGAGAAAGGATGACGAGGAGAAGAAAGAGGAGAAGGAGAAGGGGAGGAGGAGAAGAAAGAGAAGGAGAAGAAAGAGGAGGAGGAGAAGAAAGAGAAGGAGAAGGAAGAGGAGAAAGAGGACGAGGAGAAGGAGAAGAGAAGGAGAAGGAGGAGAAAGAGGAGTAGGAGGAGAAAGAGGATGACGAGGAGAAGAAAGAGGAGAAGGAGAAGGGGAGGAGGAGAAGAAAGAGAAGGAGAAGAGAAGGAGAAGAAGAGGAGGAGGAGAAGAAAGAGAAGGAGAAGAGGAGAAAGAGAAGAAAGAGAAGAGAGAGAAGAGGAGAAGGGAAGGAAGAGGAGAAGGAGAAGAGGAGGAGGAGGATTGTGGGGCTGTTGGCACTCTCTTTGAACTTGGCTGTTTCCTCGCAGACATTTCATTACCCAATCAGATAACACCATCAGTGCTAGAAAGTAACCCCCAAAAGGAACCAAAATGCAGAAGATCACGAGGCTTGAGAGAGACCCAATCCTGCGGTGCTCCCCCCTTGAAACCACTGTCCTCGTCAATGAGGACTAGCTCCTTGGAGGGTCAAAGAAAGCAGAAACGCCTCCATGTTCAGGCTTCAGCTCTCCCGCCCCCCCGTTGCTCTGAGGCTGGGGAGGTGAAAAGAGTCACTTAGCAGCTCAGCAAACCCCGCCTGACGAGGCATTAAAAATATCAGAAGTTTAACTTCTTATTTGTGTTGCCACTTCATTAATTTTTCATCCCCGGATATTCAGGGACTCCAAGCAGCCTTCAGACGGACGGACGATGTGAAAACCCTACCAGCTCCGACACAAACTGGAACCGCCCCCAGCTCAGCAGCTGCAGGGGGCTCTGGAAAGGCAGGGAGGGAGGCGGAGGGCAGTGGAGGTCAGGCTGGCCCCTAAGTCGAAAGCCCTTTTCTTTTTTCCTTCCTTCCTTCCTTCCTTCCTTCCTTCCTTCCTTCCTTCCCTCTCCTTGTTCCTTCCTTCCTTCCCTCTCCTTGTTCCTTCCTTCCTTCCTTCCCTCTGTCCTTGTTCCTTCCTTCCCTCTCTCTCCTTGTTCCTTCCTTCCTTCCTTCCCTCTGTCCTTGTTCCTTCCTTCCCTCTTTCCCCTTGTTCCTTCCTTCCCTCTCTCTCCTTGTTCCTTCCTTCCTTCCCTCTGTCCTTGTTCCTTCCTTCCCTCTTTCCCCTTGTTCCTTCCTTCCCCCCTCTCTTCCTTCTCTGTGTTCCTTCCTTCCTTCTCTCTCCTTGTTCCTTCCTTCCTTCCCTCTGTCCTTGTTCCTTCCTTCCCTCTTTCCCCTTGTTTCTTCCTTCCCTCTCTCTCCTGGTTCCTTCCTCCCCCCCCACCTTCCTTCTCTGTGTTCCTTCCTTCCTTCTCTCTCCTTGTTCCTTCCTTCCTTCCTTCCCCTCTCTTTCTTTCTTTGCAAAGGAAGGTTTTATTTTGCCCGTCTGCAACTACGCCAGGGCCGGGTCTCTGGGAGGCCCTTCAGCCGGGCGATTGAACTGATAAATTCACTGTATTACTTTACACAAATCAATACCCCAGCAGTTATCAGGGGTCGACGTGAGCAAAATTGGTTTCAGCCAATTTGTGAGCGTAATAAATGTCCATTCATCAAATCAATTCATTCTGTGGGGCTGGATGGGATACCGGTTGGGTCGCCGATACCCGAGGAACGTAGAATCCTAAAGGCCTAAAGGAAGGGGCCTCAGGGGTCTTCTAGTCCAACCCCCTGCTCAAGTCAGGAGACCTCATTCCACCCCAGTCAAACGGTTGTCCAGTCCAGGGGTCTCCAACCTGAGCAACTTTAAGTCTTGTGGACTTCAACTGCCAGAATTCCTCAGCCAACTGGCTGAGGAATTCTGGGAGTTGAAGTCCACAAGTCTTAAAGTGGCCAAGGTTTGGAGACCCGTGACTTAGATGACCTTTCTGGTCCCTTCCAACTCTATCATTCCTGGCTGGCTGGGGAATTCTGGGGATTGAAGTCCACAAGTCTTAAGGCGGCCAAGGTTGGAGACCCATGACTTAGATGACCCTTCTGGTCTCTTCCAACTCTATCATTCCTGGCTGGCTGGGGAATTCTGGGAGTTGAAGTCCATGAGTCTTAAAGCGGCCGAGGTTTGAGACCCATGACTTAGATGACCCTTCTGGTCCCTTCCAACTCTATCATTCCTGGCTGGCTGGGGAATTCTGGGAGTTGAAGTCCATGAGTCTTAAAGCGGCCGAGGTTGGAGACCCATGACTTAGATGACCCTTCTGGTCCCTTCCAACTCTTATCATTCCTGGCTAGCTGGGGAATTCTGGGAGTTGAAGTCCATGAGTCTTAAAGCGGCCAAGGTTGGAGACCCATGACTTAGATGACCCTTCCGGTCTCTTCCAACTCTATCATTCCTGGCTGGCTGGGGAATTCTGGGAGTTGAAGTCCATGAGTCTTAAAGCGGCCGAGGTTGGAGACTCCTGGACTCCAGTCTATTCTTGAAAACCTCCAGCAATGGCTGTTAACTGGCTATTCCCAGCATCCCTCCTTGAGTAGAATAGCTCTAAGAGCGCTTTGTGGTGCTTTTACCAAGCCAGTCTCTGGCCCCCAAGCATCTGGGTCCTCGTTTTACCGCCCTCGCAAGGACGGAAGGAAAAACCCTCACAAAACCCCTGAGCTGGTCAGGATCGAACTGCGGGCAGTGGGCAGAGTCGGCCTGCCAATGCTGCACTCCAACCACTGGGCCACCAGAGCTCTTAGAAGACAGGCTGAAGAGTAGTCGGAAGCATTCCCAGGTGCAGAATGCGGCTAGTTAATGGTGCCCGGTACATGGCAGGTGAAAATGCCACTCCCGTGTGAGCCACAGTTCCACAAAATTCCAGGTGCCGGCTCTCGACTTTAAAAGGTAGCCTGCCTTTTGTCCAAGGGCCTCTACCTGTCCAACTCAATCCAGCAGATCGGGCATGCCGCAGAGCCCGTCAGCCAAAAAGTATTAGCTGGCGTGGGACTACAAGATGGCGGGCCTTTTCTGCAGCGGCCCCTGCTCTGTGGGATAGCATAGCCTCCCCCTCGGAATGTCAACTCATAAAACATTCCTAGGCCTGTTTTAGCAATTGCCATAAAAATAAAAAAGGGGAGAGGAAGGAGATCTGGAAGAGCAGTTGAAAGTGAAAGTACATTCCAGCTCTTTATCTTTAAAAGGTTGTAACTAAACTACCAGGGCTTTTTTAATTGGAGAACGTGATTGATGACACCCAGCCTGTGAAGGTGCTCAGTTGGAGAATCTGACTTATGACACACCCAAGGAGAAACAGGGTCCCAGGGGACTGTGAATGACGTGGGCTTCATACAGGGCAGGGCCAGGATGTCGCCTCTAATGAATCCTTGGAAGATTTTTGTAGTTTGGCTCGAGGATCACGATTTAATTAGGGCGAGTGCTGGAATCCTGACACGGAGATTAGAGAGCCCCCCCCCCCTTTCCCTTTGCTGGCCTTTCCCAAGCCCTTAAGAACCAGCCTGGGGGCTCCTGAGCCTGGGGTGCCGAGTGAAATCTATGACCGTGGGACAACTTGCCCCAGGACACGAGTTACACGAATATGGATGAAAGAAGGAGATAGAATCAGTCAAGCAAGGATGCCAGAGGGACAAAACGAAACGTGAACGTCAAACAATGTTTTCATGATTAAAAAAAATAAATAAATTGAATTGTTGCATTGTCCGGCAGTGAGTTGTTCTGTTCCACGCTGAATGTGCAAAGGGCCCCATTTTTTTGGGCTTTATTGTTAATTGGCTAAGTATCTCATCTGCTGGGTATATTTCTTTTGCATCTTTTTGTTTAAATGTTTTTATTGTTTTCCTTGTTTTTATACTACTGGAATTATAACAGATGTTAATTAAGTTGGGAAAGAAAGAAAGAAAGAAAGAAAGAAAGAAGAAAGAAAGAAAGAAAGAAGAAAGAAAGAAAGAAAGAAAGAAAGAAAGCAAGAAAGAAGCAAGAAAGAAAGAAAAGAAAGCAAGAAACGAAAGCAAGAAAGAAGAAAAGAAAGAAAGAAAGAAAGAAAGAAAGAAGAAAGAAAGAAAGAAAGAAAGAAAGAAAGAAGGTAACGGGTCCAAGAAGATCAGAATAGAAAAGTAGAAGAGAGAGAGTAACGGAAAGAAAATAGAACAAGAGGTAAAGAACACGCAGACGAAGATCGACAGTAGAAGGAAGCGCAGTAGAGTTAACTTCCAATAAAGAAAATAAAGAAAATGACGAAAGAAAGAAGATCTCCTATAGCATTAAATCATCTACTAGAAATGAAATTCCAGATACGACAGCAGAACTAGATTAAAGCATCATACAGACACTACCTAGTACCTAAACGACACCTACACGAATCGACATCTCTAAGATAATCAGTAGACGCTACAGATATCGAAAGACAAGGAAAGAAATTGGCACGTACAATGAAGAGTAAACGAAATAGAGTGAAGGAAAGAAAGATAATCCACTTCAAGGAAGCAAGTATACGATCTAGAAAGAACTATCAGAAAGTAAAGCTCAGAATAAGAATGACCTACGTAAATCAAGTGTCGGAGGTATAAATAAAGATTAATCTCATCAGAACTATATAAGAAATGTATATACTATCGAGATACCAACTTATTATAGAAAGTAAGACAGCAAGATTAAAGCATATACCGAATGAAATCAAGAGGACATACTCTGGATATCTACGAATTCGAATTGCAATAGAAATGAATATGAACGAAATATCAAGTAATATTTTTCAACGAAATATACGTAAGAAGTCAACTCAATAGACAATGAAATTAAACTAACTAAAGAATAGAACGCATAAGAAAGACCGCACGCAATACCTAACGAAATCCAGTCTAAATAATATGCACTTAAATCATAAAGACCGAACGAAATAAAATAAATGAAATAAACTGAAGTAATGAAAAAGTATAAGAAAGTAAAAAAGAAAGAATGAACGAAAGAAAGAAATGAAGAAGAAAGAATATAAGCAAGAATAAGTAAAAAGAAGAAAGAAAGAAAGAAGTCAAAAGAAGAAGAAAAAAGAAAGAAATAAAGCCAAGAAAAGAAAGAACGAAGAAATAAATAATAAAGACAGAAAGAAATAAAGAACGAAAGAAAGAAGAAAGAAAGAAAGAAGAAAGGACGGTCGAGAGAGAACGGAAAGAAAGAAAGAAAGAAAGAAAGCCAAAGAACTAAAGAAAAGAAGAAAGAGAAGAAAGAACGAAGAAATAAGAAAGAAGCACGAAGAAACGAAA